>CM069861.1:207532898-207765398 GCA_036172795.1 Pelodytes ibericus
TGCCGGCTTAGATACAGTGGGGCAAATGTGTAGCATATCTTGGGAGGTTGTGATAACACCTCCATGAGTCGGGGGGGGGGGGGGGGGGGAGGGGGGATTAAATATTTTACCAAAAAAAAGGTACTGAGAAAGTTGAACCCAGAATAAACAAACAAGGGAGTTAGCTGTAGCCTGACAATATCCAGCTGTCTGTGTGTCTAATTCATGTGCCTACTGGTACTAATGTGAAACGAGGCACCAGATGAACCTTTTTCAGGAGGGGCGTAGGTGATTAAAAGCTAATGTGCTTGTGTCTTTGCCAGGTAACACATAGCATACCACTTTCCGAGAAACTCTCCGCCCTGCGAGATATTGACATAGGCTGTGGACCGGAGCATAGGCTGATCTGTGCTGTGTATCCTGTGATTCCCACTGTACAAGTCAGCTCTGAATATGTGCCACTGTCAGATGGGTCTGGATGACCAGGGCGTATTGTGGCAATGTGCAAAATTCAGTGCTACTGTGTCTAACAAGTCTTCCGTAACAAGTTACTATGGTGGGGGCACTATGTCTCCATGGAGGTATACAAACTCTGTATTTAGCAGACAGCCCCGTTGTGCATCATGAGAGTTTGAAGGACCAGTTTACAATCTTTCAAAAGTAAATCTGTGCGTAGCGTCAGGGCTCTCAATCCTGTTGTAAAGGCAGTCTTAACCCGTCGACCTTTTGACTGGGGCCGGCATGGTGCTTAGGGCCTACATGAGGTGAGAAGGTCCCTCAACCAAAGAGTTAGGGACTGTGAACCAGACGGAAAGTATGATGCAGAAGTAATGAATAGAAAGATTGGGAAAAATGGAGACAAAAGCAAAGCTCAGGCGAGCTGAAGTAGACCGGAGATCATTGCAGTCAGGAACCAAAGCGGGCAGTCAGGGGCAGTGGTGTATCTTGTTTTTGTGCTGCCCTAGGCAGACAAAATTCAGGCACCCCACCCATGACATACCACCATCACCCTCATTTCATACCCCCCACCACATCCATTACAATCCCCCTGATTAATTGGAAGGAGGTAAAGTTTGCTGAATGGTGGGGGAGCAAGCAGAAATGTTTGAAGCACCAGAAGTATGCTTATACGCCCTCTGGCAAAGTGCCGCCCTAGGCGAGTGCCTTGTTTGCCTTGTGGGAGATCCACTACTGGCCAGGGGAGCCAGAATACGAGATCAGCGAAGTCAGGATCAACAACAAAAGTCAGGAACCAGAAGGGAAGTCAGATGAACCAGGTAAAGCACAGGAATAACAGGAACCAGAAACAATGCAAGGGCAAGGAGGTACTGAGACATGCTGCTTAATCAGACCGGACTGAGTAGGAAAGGGACCGGCTAATAGCAACCAGACGAGGAACCGTGGAAACAGTGAGGAAAGGAGCTGGTTGTTATAAAACAGCTGAACAACCCAGACACAGTGCAGGAAAGGACTGCTGTTTAAAACAGGTGAGAAACCCTGACAGAAGGTCTCTAAACAGTCATTGACGACTCCTAGAGCTCCAGTTTAAGTAGTAAGTTCCAGAGGAACTTTAGAATTAATTGACGGACTGTCGGAATAAAATAATAAATCAATTAAATTGTATCTTGGCAGAATCAGAGGGAGTAGTATTGCTAGTTCTGATGTTGAACTGAACTAACAAACCATGATTACATATGGTCACTCTGTAGTTAACATCAGTTATCGGTTCCAGGCTTAAAACCTACACTCTAGGCCCGTAACAGTTGGTTATTTTCAGCTGGCCTCCCAGCCTCGTCCAGTGACATCCTAAACCCACCGATTGGAAACCGGAGAACTGGAAGTGTACCACTGTAAAATGTCATCTTACAAAAAGATATCCAGAAACCGGCCATGCGATATACAGCACATTATGTGTCCGTCAGCTGAGACCTTTCGGTGCCCTCCTTCACGCTTCCAAATCTTGCCGACAAGGATGTTGACCTTTCCACTCTTGATGTAAATAAAAACGCCACTACCAAAGTGAAAGCTTTTATTTAGTACTGCTGTGTATATTTTCATCTACATCTACACTCTATTTCTATTGGAAAAGGGGGGGCAGTGTAAAGTACAGGAGAGTTTTGAGTATTAGGTTAGGAGTAACTTGTCTCCTGAAGAAGTCGTTGGCCCGAGATTAAAAGTAGGGTCACGAGTGTGATCTATTCATTTGTGTACTGGTGTTCCAGGAGCCAGGAGTTAATATCTATTTCCAGCCCGGGCTGCGGAGCATGGTACTGGGAGTTGGCCATCATTCAAGTTGTGGAAGGTGGGTTCCTGGGAAGCAATCTTTCATTAACAGACTGCCTCTGCAAAGATTCTGTGACGGGTAACACCCACAAACTTAAGCCATTAGCAAGAGAGCAGGTATCTTTAATGTGTGGGACTTTCTACTTTATGTAATAAATTAGTTTTATTTTCATAACCATCTTGCACTATAGGTCACTTCTCCTATTCTGCAATCTTTGGTGGGACACTACCCTATGGGTTCCTTTTCTATACACTTGTTAGTGGAGTGCTGCCTTTCAGGGTTACACTAATGAACACATGGTGCAACCTATTCAGCTATCTTTGCTCTGTAGGGCGCTAGAATCTTGAGTCAGATCTTCCTTCATCTGACCCAAGATTCTAAACAAGATGTCCGACGCCCAGGTGAGATATATAGAACTATAGAAGAATTACCAGGAAAGGTTAAAGCATCTTAACATGTATAGCTTGGAGGAAAGACGTAACAGGGGGGATATGATAGAAACATTTAAATACATAAAGGGAATCAACACAGTAAAGGAAGAGAGTATATTTAAAAGAAGAAAAACTGCCACAACTAGAGGACATAGTCTTAAATTAGAGGGACAACGATTTAAAAGTAATATCAGGAAGTATTACTTTACTGAGAGGGTAGTGGATGTATGGAATAGCCTGCCAGCAGAAGTGGTAGAGGTAAACACAGTCAAGGATTTTAAGCATGCGTGGGATAGACACAAGGCTATCCTAGCTATAAGACCGGGAACGGGGGACTAATAAAAGTACTCAAAAAAAAAATTAAAAAAAATTGGGCAGACTAGATGGACCGAATGGTTCTTATCTGCCGACACATTCTATGTTTCTATGTTTCTATGTTTAGAGCATAGAGCAATAGGCCACATGTCCATCTGTTTGCTTTTACCAAAATCTGGTGACCTTCCACAATGGAAGACTCAGCTCACTGCTCCTAACCTTTATTAAAATACTGCTCCCCTGTATCACTTACCTCAACCCCACTGATGTCTCAAGACTCCACTGGATAAACTAGAGAGTTGTGCTGCATGACACAGTAGAGGCAAGGGTCGTTTTGGGTCTATGACTGTTCTTTCGCGGCCATTCCATTGCAGCAGTTACAGCGCTGACAGTTTTGCCGCTGAACTGTCAGTGCCAACAAATACCCCCCAGACGTAAAACTAACCCTAATACTAACCCTAAATGAACACTAAAAATAATTTTAGTTAATTGCGCCATGACTAATCGTCCGCAGCTGAACTGTCTGCCGCTGTAACGGCCACGGTGAAGCGGCCGCGAAGAGCATTCCCATTCCGATCTCTTAACGGCAGTGATTTTGTATAAACGCATTTTATTTCTGGTAGTAGGAGAGTGGAATCTAGACGTAAACAGTGGGGTGTTTTTTTTTTCTTTAGAGGATATTGAATTAGGGAGTACTAACAGAACAATAAAATCAAACTTTTTATTCTACGCACTGTAGATTCAGTATGTACTCCACACAAACTCTACCCAACAAAGGAAACACAATGGTATCAATTTATGCTCTGCACATTTCTCCTCAAAACATGGTGTGGTCAGCTATGAAACACAAAGTCAGCAGCTTACTGTAATACAAATGAAACATGGATAATTATGACGAATGCATCAGACCAAATAGGACCCATGTGCTGACTGTTCAAGGTTTGGATCCAACAATGGACAGGTGAAAATAATGGGAGATGTACTCCGACTTGACCTAGAAAGCCACACGATTTAGCATTGGGGACAGATATTTTAACATTAAGTAGATTATAATTAAATATGTCTTCAGTGTATATTAATGGCTACAGTTGTATTCGGAAGGACCGGAGGATGGAATTAAAAAAAAACGTCTCAAACAGTAGCAGATAGTTTAGAGGCGACGTGGAAAGAGATCACCAAACAGTCTTTACACTCCATCAAACTCGGTAATTTTATGCTGTTTAGCTATCCAATACACACTTCAGTGGCACAAAAAGCTGTTTTGTTTTCCAATGCCAACAGCGGGTAATTACGGATTTGTTTTCCAAAACCATACTGAGAAGTCTCAAAAGCTGAACTATATCAGGATTCATTGGTCTGTGTGTCCAATAATCTGGCCTTCATTGTACATATTTCATTACACAGAGATTTATTGCCCTGTAGTGTTCAGCAAACTTGAATAGACAAGTAAGGACGTTTATACCATGTTGTGGCTTTTCTGGTCAGAAACAGATTTGTAAACAACCGCCTGTCAGACTGTTCAAGATAGACAAACACAGAGCGAACCAAAGAAAACAAAATCAAGCTTCTCATTTAGAGAAATTCATGTTGCGTCTTTATACTCCTGAACGCAGAAAGCCAACTTCGAACGTTACCTGTACTTGCAAACACCATCTGCTTGCTTTGGAAATTGGCATTTTGAGTCAAGTATAGCAATGTGTTCAGTATAAGGACCTTGGCTGTTCCTTAATCTGTAACGTTTAAGTTCTCCAGAGCGTCCTATAGGAAACCTATACCCACTTCAAGCCTACTGTCGTCCCCCCGTCACTCCCTCCGCCCTTACAACTCAGTCTATAATTTCACATGAATGAACTGGCCAAGATAAATAAAGATAATTATTACGGCTGGGGAAATAATACATGTTCGCATACACACAACTGGGACATCAAAAGAACCCAACATTTTCGACATTCTTATAAGTACTACCAAAATACAGGATAAATGTGCTGGTTACGCTCCTATGCAGTTGTCCTTGTTCATAAAGGGGCTTAAGATAGATATTATTATTATAGAATTTGCGTTAACCTATTTAGCAGCAGAGATGTTCCTCTGTTGCGTAGGCGTCCGCAAGATTATCTTTCCGATTTTTTCCTTCCCCCATCATGGGAGCTTCAGTCACCTACAAAGAAAGTTAGTGTGTAGTGTAGTATAGGCCGCCACAACCCCAGTATATCACACAAAAAAGGTGACAGTGCGCTAAAGTGCTACACAAGGTGCAAAGTGATATGATACATATCCAAATATGACAAGCAAAATATTGCTGAATGGTATAGAAAATAATGTACACTTCGGAAATATGACTCGCGTTCCAAAGCGTGGTCATACAATAAAATGCTGTTTTTATATCTTCTTTCTTGACCTTTTGCCTAGTAACCTCCAAGCAATAAGAAGAATATTTAGTATAAGCACAAAACAAGTTTTAATAAAATGCATCAAATATCTTACACATAAAAGAAAGAAATACAGAAATGCAGGTGAAGCTCTCAGACCCCAAATCAAACAGTGCCTGGCTGACGCGTTTCGCCCTTAAAGTGGCCTTTCTCAAAGCTGGGCAGAATAAATATTCTTCTTATTGGTTGGAGGCTACTAGGCACAAGATCAAGAAAGTAGATATAAGAACAGCACTTTATTTTATGACCACAATTTGGAACATGAGTCATATCTCGGAAGTGTACATTATTTTCTATACCATTCAGCAGTTGTGTAGAACTTTAGCGCACTGTACCCTTTTGTGTGTGATTTTGTTTGTGTTGTAATGGGCACTAAGGGGTAGTTGCCAGTTTGTAGCTTGTGCAAATTAAGATAAGCGCCACTAAACCTCAACACCTTTTCACAACCCCAGTCTATAACTACAGTTCCCATGAAGTACAGCTAGCAGTATGGCTGGCTGAATATTAAGGGAGATGTAGCCAACAAAAGTTAGGGTTTTATTCTTAAAACAGGGAATTTGGAGATTTTTTTTCTCATTCAGCTACTATGGCCTTAAGTTTGAAATTCCCATCTTAATTCCCTCTAGCATGAATAAAGCTCTTAGTGTTTGTACTGTTGACCCCACCCTTTCCCTGCACCCATAATACTATGATTCCCATAATAATTAGCTAGCAATGTTGTGTGTCCAGCATCATGGGAGTTGCAGCCAACAAAAGTTCAATGTTGTGTAGAGTAGCTCTGTGATGCACAGCAAACATTCTTAGGTATTACAACCAAAGAGGGGAGTTAGAGGGTAGTAAAAAGGGACATAAATGCTTGGATCCAAAATAGGACACTTGGTAGTTATGCAGCAGCGATTGGCTAACCTTTGGCACTGTTAGTACATGTATTATGATGAGCCAACCAAATGGCTGAGAATCATAAGATGTGCATTCCACAGCAGCTGCAGTACCAATCCATAAGCATATAATAGCTAGTTTTGGGGACTCCAGTTTGTTGATTACTCACTTCCCCATGATGTTTAACATACCAGACTGGCTGAGAGTCATGTAACATGTAGTCTCAACAGCTGGAGTGTTAACTAACCCTAGCTGCAATGCAGGTTTGAATAAACTACCTTTCCATGCAGAGACTCTATGCATTTGAAGTAGCAACAGCTAGGGTGAATGGTGAGGAGATAAGCTAGAGGGAGAGGAAGAGAGCAGACCAAACCACTCTGACAGCAAGGGGGTGTACATAATTAAATAAAAGCTTCTACTCTCTATGTCTAGTTAACATACCCTAAATGGCCTACTGCTTATCATTCCGCTGCTGATGCTCCAGTGGATCTGTCTGAATTTCCAGGGGAAAGCTCCCACTTGTACCTCCTACCCTCCGCCTTTGAACTATGACGTTTTTGGAGTGAAAGTTGATCGTTTCACCCCCCATTACTTTCAGTCGGAAGATTGGAACCTGGGTTTTGGACCTCGGGTGCTGAATTTCACTTAAAAGTCAACCTCTAAGGTCGAATTTTAGCAGACCCATTAGTATCCATATTACAGCCCCTGGATTACAAAGCGTTCTTTATAATAGAGGTTTTAAATAGCAATGCATTAATGAAAGCATATAAATCATTTAGCTGTTGTTTAGAATCTCGGATCACATGAAGGAAGATCTGACCCAAGATTCTAAACAACATGTCGGCCCCATTGATTTATCTGTACAGAGGAAAGGGGGCTCAATAAAGGTATTTGATTTGTCCTCTTTCAGTAAAGAATTGTTACTTAAAATGTCTCTACCTGATGTAATGTTTCTATAAAACATGAAGTAATATTCTGCCTACAGGGGTTGTGGTTGATCGACGGCTCTGGGGACATGATCTATTGGATTATATCTTAGGTTTTTTACTGTTCAGCCCTGAAATCTTTATGCTCCCAACACATTCAACACTGGACAACATCTAAGCCATCCCCCAAAAAATTAACATTTAACATAATGCCAATATCTCACTAAAAATAAAAACAATTTTCAACCATGTTTTACCATTAAATGTGTATATTTACCACTTAATCAAATAAATATACATGTTTAGCACAAGGTTTAGCAATTTTAAAATAGTATGTTCTATTTTTCTTAAAAATTGTTTATTTTTCAAACTACAAAATGATATATACGCACAATGTAACTGTACAATCGGATAATTATATGTGTATATGGATAATTATAGGTGAGGCTATGAAAACACAGTGAATTGATAGTTTTGTGCTTTATACACCATTTTGTTTATCTCTCCAATGTTTTCTCTTGCAGTGCTATAAAAGGCCTAGACACGTAGAATGTTCTGTCCTCACTCAGGGTCCCCTGCAGAGCTAGACAGGAAGATAAACTCTTTTCCCCAGACTACGCAGACGGGATAGTTGACGTTGATCAAGGATGTTATTTTGACAATTAGTATTATAGCTTTAGTTACAATGTTGAACAAATTGTTTCTGCCGAGGTGAGAGGTACCAATTGCAATGGAGAACAGAACCATAAGAAAAGAGTACAAATACAGGAACAGGAGGGGGCTTAACTGGAGCCTGTACACTCCCCACCTGACATCTGAAAGGGGTCATAATGGAAAATGAACACATAGAGCACATACAACTCTTTCTAAAGAATATTATTTAAAATGTTCAGAGAAACACTTTCTGTAACAGGGCATAAGAACAGCATGTACAAGTCTTCCCTTGCGACCTTAACTTCGACCTTTCTGAACATCCCACCTTTACTAAAGGTTTTAAGCACGACTCCCACAGGCCATCGGTTCCTCTTGACTACATTTTCTCTCAGTAGTACAAGATCACCATCTTGAAGATTAGGTCTCTCTCATGCTGCTATTTCCGACGGTACTGCAAGATAGACAAATATTCTCTCTTCCAGCGATGCCAGAAGTTCTCAGCAAGACATAGTTACATAGGTGTTTAGGTTGAAAAAAGACTTGCGTCCATCAAGTTCAACCCTTTTCCTATCCCATGTTTACCGCTGTTGATCCAAAAGAAGGCAAATAAAAACCCCTTCAAAAATTTTGAATTCTGCTTTCAGTGGGAAAAAAAAAAATCCTTCTCGACTCCAAATGACAATCAGATTTCTCCTCAGATCAACAAGACCTTGAACTTGTCTCCACTGACGTCCATAGAGACCCTTCCTCTCCAAATTCAGCTGGAGGAGCAGTAGGGGCTCCCACCTTAAGGGTGAGAAGCATAGCCGGTGTCAGAATGACTGGGGAATCTGGGTCTGGACACCAGTACCAATGGTCTTGCATTAAAAATAGCTGCAACCTCAGCCAACCTGAAGCTAATCAAAACCCCAGCATAAAGTCGAGTATGTGTCTTGCAACTCCTATCATGCATTCCCAGCTACCCCTCCATGTGATAGGAATGTGGGGCACTAAAGGCTCAAATACATACATTCTTGGATTATCTTGAGCTTGCTGCATGCTCCAACAAATTACGTCCCGAAATCAGATCTTATTTGTTTTGCATGCGCCCAGATTGAGAAGGATCTTCTCAGTGCATTTATACATCTTGAAGTATCTATGGACACTTAAACCTCGATATGCTCAGCTCTGATACTCAGACTTGTACCGCTCAGCGCTTGTTCACAAGTCCTTCTTTTGCGTAAAAGGTCCAAATATGTCTAATTCAGCATTAAAGAAAGTAGGATCTGTGCTTAGATTATTCAAGTAACCGAATACCGCTTTCCAGTCGGAGTAGAACTTCACAAGTTTAATGTCTATTTCAACCACTATCTCCATGGCTAGGACTGCTGCACAAGGTCCAAGGCTTGGTATCGTGATCAGAGGACATGGGACGAGTTTGGCTCTATTGTATACGACATTTATATAAGTTGCCAGGGCCGGCGCTACCGTAAGGCAGCACAGGCGGCTGCCTTAGGGCGCCCCAATGGGGGGGCGGGAAAATCGCCCGCTCCCCCAGGCCCGTTTACTTACCTCCATGCCGCTGTTCATGTCCGTGGCTGAGAGGGAAGCGCTGTGCGCTCCCCTCAGGCCGTGCGCTTTCAATAAAGTGTGTTGAAACTTTTTTTTTTAACACACTTTATTGAAAGCGCACGGCCTGAGGGGAGCGCACAGCGCTGTGGGGAAGGGGGGAGGAGGCAGGAGGGAGGTATAACGAGCATCTGACTGGCATAATATTCCTGGGCTCTGACTGGCATAATATTCCTGGGCATCTGACTGGCACAATATTCCTGGGCATCTGACTGGCATAATATTCCTGGGCATCTGACTGGCATAATATTCCTGGGCTCTGACTGGCATAATATTCCTGGGCATCTGACTGGCATATTATTACTGGGCATCTGAATGGCATAATATTCCTGGGCATTTGACTGGCACACTATTGCTGGCATAATATTCCTGGGCATCTGAATGGCATAATATTGCTGGGAATCTGACTGGCACACTATTCCTGGGCTCTGACTGGCATAATATTACTGGGCATCTGACTGGCACAATATTCCTGGGCATCTGACTGGCATAATATTCCTGGGCATCTGACTGGCATAATATTACTGGGCATCTGAATGGCATAATTTTCCTGGGCATCTGACTGGCATAATATTCTTGGGCTCTGACTGGCTTAATATTCCTGGGCATCTGACTGGCATAATATTCCTGGGCATATGAATGGCATAATATTCCTGGGCTCTGACTGGCATAATATTACTGGGCTCTGACTGGCATAATATTACTGGGCTCTGACTGGCATAATGTTCCTGGGCATCTGAATGGCATAATATTCCTGGGCATCTGAATGGCATAATATTCCTGGGCATCTGACTGGCATAATATTCCTGGGCATCTGAATGGCATAATATTCCTGGGCATCTGGCTGGCACACTATTCCTGGGCTCTGACTGGCATAATATTACTGGGCTCTGAATGGCATAATATTTCTGGGCATCTGACTGGCATAATATTACTGGGCATCAGAATGGCATAATTTTCCTGGGCATTTGACTGGCATAATATTCTTCGGCTCTGACTGGCATAATATTCCTGGGCATATGAATGGCATAATATTCCTGGGCATCTGACTGGCACACTATTCCTGGGCTCTGACTGGCATAATATTACTGGGCTCTGACTGGCATAATATTACTGGGCTCTGACTGGCATAATGTTCCTGGGCATCTGAATGGCATAATATTCCTGGGAATCTGAATGGCATAATATTCCTGGGCATCTGACTGGCATAATATTCCTGGGCATCTGAATGGCATAATATTCCTGGGCATCTGACTGGCACACTATTCCTGGGCTCTGACTGGCATAATATTACTGGGCTCTGAATGGCATAATATTCCTGGGCATCTGAATGGCATAATATTACTGGGCATCTGAATGGCATAATTTTCCTGGGCATCTGACTGGCATAATATTCTTGGGCTCTGACTGGCTTAATATTCCTGGGCATCTGACTGGCATAATATTCCTGGGCATCTGACTGGCACACTATTCCTGGGCTCTGACTGGCATAATATTACTGGGCTCTGACTGGCATAATATTACTGGGCTCTGACTGGCATAATGTTCCTGGGAATCTGAATGGCATAATATTCCTGGGCATCTGACTGGCATAATATTCCTGGGCATCTGACTGGCATAATATTCCTGGGCATCTGACTGGCATAATTTTCCTGGGCATCTGACTGGCATAATATTCCTGGGCATATGAATGGCATAATATTCCTGGGCATCTGACTGGCACACTATTCCTGGGCTCTGACTGGCATAATATTACTGGGCTCTGACTGGCATAATATTACTGGGCTCTGACTGGCATAATGTTCCTGGGCATCTGAATGGCATAATATTCCTGGGCATCTGAATGGCATAATATTCCTGGGCGTCTGACTGGCATAATATTCCTGGGCATCTGAATGGCATAATATTACTGGGCTCTGACTGGCATAATGTTCCTGGGCATCTGAATGGCATAATATTCCTGGGCATCTGACTGGCATAATATTCTTGGGCTCTGACTGGCACACTATTCCTGGGCTCTGACTGGCATAATATTACTGGGCTCTGACTGGCATAATATTCCTGGGCATCTGACTGGCACACTATTCCTGGGCTCTGACTGGCATAATATTACTGGGCTCTGACTGGCATAATGTACCTGGGCATCTGACTGGCATAATATTCTTGGGCTCTGACTGGCATAATATTCCTTGGCATCTGACTGGCATAATATTCCTGGGCATCTGACTGGCACACTATTCCTGGGCATCTGACTGGCACACTATTGCTGGGCATCTGACTGGCATAATATTCCTGGGCATCTGACTGGCACACTATTCCTGGGCATCTGACTGGCATAATATTCCTGGGCATCTGACTGGCACAATATTCCTGGGCATCTGACTGGCATAATATTACTGGGCTCTGACTGGCATAATGTTCCTGGGCATCTGACTGGCATAATATTACTGGGCTCTGACTGGCATAATATTCCCATTGAAATACTGGTAAGTTTTCTTGATTTAACTTTACTTCATTTTAAATATTGTATTTGTTCCCATTGTGTTTCTTCACTTAAAAATAAGATATATGCAGTGTGCATAGGAATTTGTTTCTTAGTTTTTGTTTTTACTATAGTCCGGCCCTCCAACGGTCTGAGGGACAGTGAACTGGCCCCCTGTTTCAAAAGTTTCAGGACCCCTGGGCTATATTGAGTGGCAAAATAGTGGGTCTCAGGTTATGTGTGAATTGGTGTAACTGTGTGTGTGTGTAAGTGGTAAGGGTGTCTCTGTGTGTGACTGCAAGGGTGTCTTTGTGTTTAAGGGTTTCAATGTGTGACACATTTAGAGCATGCGAGTTGAATATTTAGATGTATTTATTTTCTACACTATACATTATTCATATATATATATATATAATGTAAGGAGGCTTAATGGTGTGGGAGGCGTGGCGGATCAGAGCAGGGGGGCACCAAAATGCACCTTCGCCTGTGTAGACGAAAATCCTTGCACCGGCCCTGTAAGTTGCCATCAGGTAAGAAATGGCGGGCAATGGCAGACGTTGAAGCATCGCGTGTACCTCTTACCTTTCCATAAGACTCAGGGATGTGGGGGTGTATGTGCGCTGAATCTAATATGTTCGAACTCTTTCAAAGAGGTTCTCCACATATTTCCGTCTTTTTTTTAACCGAGAGAGGGGTGCCCCATTCATAGGCCTCCTAGGCAAGTCTTAGGCAAGACCTGCCACGAATGCTGACCGGAGCAAGAAATCCGAGCAGATCCAATAAGCTGTTGATTGTGGACAGGACACCACGTCTGGTAAAGGGTTTTTCTGTGTTTGATGTCCCAGCTCACTCCTAAGCATGGGTACAGCATTGATGCGGAGATGAAGTTTTTGTGCAATCTTGAGGAGGAGCACAAGTGTTTGCAGCACTTTTTTTTTTAATATACTTTTAAGAATCTTAGTCACTTTGTTTCCTTTTAATATTGTCATGTTAGTGTCACTTCCTCACTGTGAAAAATATTTCTGGATGGTGCGCTACTTTGTGCGCCCACTTGGAGTGCTATAACAATGCATCACAGCCCACACACGGGACTGAGCTTAGGGTACAGGTTCTGGACGCACACAATGTGTTCCAGAAGAGGGAGCTCTGGCACTGGTGAAGAAACTTCTAATGTGAAAGAGAGAGTGCGGTAGAAAGAAAAAAGAGGAAGAGAGAGAGTGGGGTAGAAAGAAAAAGGAGAAAGAGAGAGAGTGAGGTAGAAAGAAAAAAGGAGAAAGAGAGAGAGCAAGAGAGAGAGAGAGAGAGAGAGAGAGAGAGAGAGAGAAAGAGAGAGAGAGAGAGAGAGAGAGAGAGAGAGAGAGAGAGAGAGGGAAGAGAGAGAGAGGGAAGAGAGATGAGAGAGAGGAGAGGGAGGGAGCGAGAGAAAGAGGAGAGGAAGAGAGAGAGAGGGTGAGGAGAGAGAGAGGGAGACAGAGAGGATAGAGGGAGAGGGAGAGAAGAGGAGAGAGAGAGATGAGAGAGGGAGGAGAGGGAGGGAGAGAGAGGAGATGAAGAGAGAGAGAGGGAGAGAGGAGAGGAAGGGAGCGCGAGAAGATGGAGAGAGAGAGGGAGAGAGGAGAGGAGAGGAAGGGAGCGCGAGAGAGAGGAGAGGAAGAGAGAGAGAGAAGATGAGGAGAGAGAGAGGAGAGGGTGAGGAGAGAGAGAGAGGTAGACAGAGAGGAGAGGGTGAGGAGAGAGAGAGAGGTAGACAGAGAGGAGAGGGTGAGGAGAGAGAGAGAGAGAGAGAGAGAGAGAGAGGGAGAGAGAGAGAGAGAGAGAGAGAGAGAGAGAGAGGGAGAGAGAGAGAGGGAGAGAGAGAGAGAGAGAGAGAGAGAGAAGAGAGAGAGAGAGAAGAGAGAGGGAGGGAGAGAGAGAGGAGAGGAAGAGAGAGAGAGAAGATGAGGAGAGAGAGAGGAGAGGGTGAGGAGAGAGAGAGAGAGGTAGACAGAGAGGAGAGGGTGAGGAGAGAGAGAGAGAGAGAGAGAGAGAGAGAGAGAGGGAGAGAGAGAGAGAGAGAAGAGAGAGAGAGAGAAGAGAGAGAGAGGAGATGAGAGGGAGGAAGAGAGAGAGGAGAGGAAGAGAGAGAGGGAGAGAGCGAGAGGAGAGTGTGAGGAGAGAGATAGAAAACCCCCAGAAAATCAAACCCCTAGTATATAAGGCTAGAAGCTTGGAAATACACTCAAGTCGGAGAAACTAGCTTAAGGAGAGAAGGGAAGCTAATCTGCAGAAACAGAATAAAATGCCCTATTTGTGACCAGCATTCAAAGAGATGATGCTTAGTGACTGCTGGAGTCCTGTATTGTACCATCAAGTACAAGATGTAGCCCCTCATTCATGTCTTCTACTCTCACTGAGCATCATAGCCAAGAACTTCCACTTGGCCCCTGATTGGAACCACACAACTCCAGGATTGGTCCACATTGTGATGTTAGATGGAAGTTGTACACCCAACACAGCATGGGATAAAAAAAAATGTCACAGTTTATCTCTGTAAATTAAACTCCGCTATCAACCTGATCAGGACCTACGCTACATGACTCAATTAGAAATCTATTTATTATTTTAAAAGTCACAGGAAAAACATGGACACAATATTGTGAAAAAACATTTTTATTCACAATACAAAATCAGCTGGCAGAGTATGGAAATGCAGAAGATCAAACATTTGACAGACTGAAAAAAAAAAAAAAGAACAAAAAGAGCATCTAAATAAAGAGTCATACTAAGCAAAGTAAAAACAGGCTATATTATCTGGCCTTTCTGAGAAAACATGTCAGTTCCTCACCCCTCACCTATTCTGTTACATCAGCATTCCAGCCTGTCTAACAGGCTTCTATGCCGTCAGGATGGATACAATGGACAATGGATTGAAAGGGCCTTCATTGCGAGGCTGTGATAGCAGAAGCAGGAAGGTAAAGCTGTCTATGGAGGGCTGGCTGAGTGATTTTATAATCATGGCGCACACAAAGCTAATACTGGTGGTGTGTGTGCACCAATGTATATATAAAGCAGACTCGAGAGATATGGGGAGTCTGCACCGGCTCTGACACTTCTGGGTTTCGCCAGGTTTAAAGAAACCGGCGCAGAAAAGGGCCGGATTAGTGATGGAGAACCTACGCCAAGCGATGATTCCATCCCCTCCCCCGCACTGTAACCTGTCGGGGATGAATACAAACGGTGCGGGAAGTTTTATGCACAGCCCCCATTTTGTATCTAGCGCACTGAAAGGAAGCTGGGGATTACTTTACAGCAACACTTCAATTAAAGGGGCCTAATTTCTTTTCCGTAAGTACTGCTTCATCTAACGTCAACTCTTACTCTCTCCTAAAATTGCAAGTAGAGCGTAATGTACGTGTGGCTGCTGGTTTGGTATTTTGTCATTGAATTTAGAAGCCCCGCTTAAATTGTTTTTCAATGAAAAACCAGAGGAAAACTATATATTGTTTTGGAATAAAAAGATTTGGATGTCACCCATATTAAGCTCATATACAATACACACAAAATAAGCCAGGTGGGCCTGCCCCTTTAACAAATGTTTTCATTGTATATGCAGATGTTTCGCAGGTTATTGCATATACAGAACCACACGATGACATCACAAAATGATTAAGAAAATTAAATTACTTTTTTTTTTTCTCTCTCTCAATATCTATATATTAACCTGCAACTCTGCAACTTGTATAAATTATTGAGGCTGTAAACAATGTTTGAAACTATAACTCCCACCAGGCTCAGCCAGCGGGTGAGTCTCAGATTTGAAGAGAAAAAAAAAAAAGAGTCTGGTGGGCTAGAAGCTTTCCACCCCTGTCTTAAAGGATGCACGTCAAATAAGAGGGAGGAAAAATGCTTATTTTTGTTAAGAAGAAAATAGAAGGAACTGGGAAAAAATTCCCCTTGGTCCCTGCCCCTTTCTTGGAAAACATGCTCGCTAAAAATAAAAGACGGGGAATATAGAAGAAGGGATGACAGTGCTTTTTGGATACGGGGGCTGATGGCAGTTGCGAGAGTGTCAGGACTTTGTGCTTTTCTTCCTCCACCTACACAGGATCCCAAACATCCTGCCATTAATTAGCCGGCTGAGTCCAACTAGTAAACAAGAGTAAAGGAGTGAGGGGGAAGGAAAATGAGACATCCAGGTCCAGTGAGTCCATAGTCACAGCAATCCCATCCCACTCACTGGGGATGAAGGGGGGGGGGGGGTGCCCTGCCCTCTCCTCCTGTTTTCGGTAACCTTCTCTGTTGCCGTTTCTTCAGACGGGCCTATGTAGCTAACAGGCTAAAAATGGCATGGCTGTTCTGCGGTAGGCACTCTGTGAATAGAAAACAGACAATCTGTTAGACATTATCCCATCAGCTATTATTATTATGGGGGTGTTAGGACAGCACACGCTCCCTTCCTGTTTTGTAAGGATTCTGGTCACATGCTTAATCTATAGTGGCCAACAGTCCCAGTACTGCCGGGACAGTCACGGTTTTTTTAGGGTCCCAAGAAATTCAGGACAACACTGCGTGTGCGTTGCACGCATTTTACTCTTAATCCCCCAGATGTTGGGCAAAAGTAACAACCCCCAGGACATACTTGGAAATCAGAGAATACCTGAACGGACCTTTCCTGGTTAAACACTTTGTTATTATTACAATCCATGCATTTGCCTACAAATCTGCTAACACAATGTATAGATCATTTATTTTCCTCTTAATTCACATAAAAAAAAATAACAATGTTTGGGTGACTGACTCCTTTCAAGAGCATCCTCTTTAACACAAAGAGTGATCAGTGTGGTTGATGTGGTTTGAAGGTATATCACTGGTGGGATAATGTGCATGACACTGCTTCTAGTTCATTGGCTGCTTCGTTTGGTTATTACATGGGGGGGAGACTGGCTGACAAGTTTCATATTGGTGAAATTGGTTTGAATTGTATGCAAAGCTTGGCAGGCTCAAGTCCGTCTTCAGACACAAAGTATAGAGGGAATTCTGTGCATCGTCTGAATTGCAAGTCAGGATCGGTTTGGACTTTAATATTGTGCAATATAAGGCTGCACTTTACCAGGGAAGTATAGGCCGTATTAATGTCAGGACAGGCTCGAATTTGACAGGACAGGAATCTCGGGACTGGTCGCAACTGTGATGTAAAAGTGGAATTTTGATGTATTTCTTTGCAGATTACATTTCCCATCATGTCAAACGCTGCAGAGGAAATGTAGACAGAGCTTTGCTACCCTACTGCCACATCGATGCCATATCCAGCTGTTGCGGGCCCCTCTATATATATATTTGTAATTTTATATAACCCTAACTATAAGAAAAAAAGAGTTTTGGTTTTCTTTAACTAAAAAAAATAATCTGGAGGGGTTGGGAGTCTGGGGGTCTTTGGGGGGACAGGGGCTGGCTGGCCATACTGTAGGGTCAGGATTGCTGTAGGGCAGGGAAAGACTAAAGAATGGGGTTTAAAAGTCTTTCCTCTTATTTGACACAGACTACTGTGGGGATTTAGGATGAAATGGACCTATGCAGTGATAGTGCCAAGCCCTGCATGTCCTCGTGTCTGCAGTGCCATGAGCGGACACAAGAAATTGGAACCAAAAACCGTGACTGTCCTGAAAAATAGCAGACTGTTGGCAACTATGCCACACAAACATGAATGCTGTTTGTCTTTTTTTCCAAGCAGGGAAAATAAAACCCACCAAGTAAAGACAGTGACTTCTTTTCGTGTTTGTTTTAAGTTTTTTTTCTTCTTCCAGGAATGAAAATAAAATGAGTTTTAGGAAAGTTGGTTATTTGAAAGCCGGATGTCTCCTTGCACAATGTGATGGGGGTGGCCATCCAGGTTAAACTGCTGGTATGGTAGAGCTAGTTACATTTGGAGAGAGTTTACATGAAAAGGGGCTGTGGATTTACCATAGCTGCCGATAATCCTGGATTTGCCAGGTCTGTCCCGGCATTACAGCTGCCTATGCACAGTGACTTGTACAAGCGGCATGGTGTTTAAACTGTCTGACACGCAAAGAAATGAACTATGGCATCTGTACCGGACCGGCTGGAGCCCAATATCTCCCAACATTTCCAATGTCCAGAGAGGGACACTTATTTTTGTGGGTGTGGTGGAAGGTGTGGCTGTGGGCTGGGCTTTATACAAAATTGTCATCAACTTTATGGCCAGTTGGGAACTGTTTAGTTGTGAGCTTTATTGTTGTGGAGCTCTGTGATACATTTATATAAACCAAACATTCTGAGCTCCCAGAAAAGATCAGGACATCTCTCCTCACCAGCCCCTGCCAGCAAGCCTATCTCTCGCGCGCCCGCACCTCTCTCATGTCAGACTGCTGGGGGTCACGTGTCTGTCGGTGCTCTGACTTCAGAGGGCACCGGGAGCAAGAGAGGCAGCATGGTAGAATGTGTGCGCACCTGCCTGCCACTAGACGCCAGGGAGCTGCTGGATGCTGATGTAGGTGATGGGGCATGTCCTGGGGTATGTCCTTATTGTACAATGTGGGTTGATGGGTCATGTCCTGTGGTAGGTTCTGGGTGTGCAAGAAGGTGCTATGGCAAGGGATGTGGGGGCAATAATAAAAAGGAGAAATAGAGCCGCTACTCTATTTTCCTTGATTTGCGATCCCGTTGCGTTCCGCTATTTCTTTTTTTTATTCACAAAAGACAAACCTGGAGCAATCACCATGGAACCCAGTAGAATGTTCCACCAAGTTTACACGTTTACAACGAGCCATACTAACGTTCACATTTAAATGCATACATTCGCAGTCTGGGTAATGCGTGCCTCAAATTATTCTAACACCTTTATTTAATCTGGTAATCAATTGCTCCCAGCGGCAATGTTTTAGACGGATATTCAATCCTCCAGTATATTATGGGCTGAATTGAGCTAGGCTTGCACATTGAGCTTATATACTGGGTGGGTGGTCGTACCTTTTTTTTTTTTTGCCATGATTCTTGGCCGGCCAATAGGCTAAGAAATAGCACAGGCCGCTTGTGGGATATCATATAAAACCCATTTTTCAAAAATGAGTTGTAAACTGTACAATTACCACAAAAAGAGGTAGGTGTACACCGTACACGTGTAGATCACCCAGGTTCCTGCATGGTCTCTGGTGCTATTTCGTTTTTTGTTTTTTTTATATTGCTCACGAGATTGAGAACACCGTTGCCTGCCAGGAAAGTTTGCTCGAAAATGATCACGTTAGGAAAGCTTGAAAAATCCAAGCTTCTCTCAAGAAACGGTGCTGCCATTCCGGACTCGGTTAACTCTCTGAGCTGCTTACCTAACGTCCAAAGGATCATTTAAGAATTTGTTTTAATTTAATTTAAAAAATAAAACAAAATAAAAAAAAAAGATAGGGGAGTGCACCACATTCATTGCAAAAGCTGTTCCAGAAAGTGTTGCAATGCCAACTTTAATGAAAGGGACAACAATTTGTTTAAATCTGCCAATAAAGTGTAATAGTTACTGCTGCTAATGCAACAATCCTATGCCTCCAAGCCCTCCATCTGCATTCCAAGCACTTAAAACAGAGAGAGGTTGATTCCACAATAATAACTACTAACAGTACATTCTAAGAGGCAGTAGTGTATCTAGCACAAGGCACTCGCCTAGGGCGGCACATTGCCAGAGGGTGCTAAAGAACACTTCTAGTGCTTCTAACATTTTCGCTCCCTCCCCCACCGGTCAGCAAGCTTTATCTCCTTCCAATTAATTGGGGCGATGGGGGGGGAATGTAATGGACGTGGTGGGGGTATGGAATTAGGGTGATGGGGACTTGTAATGGGGTGACTGGGTATTTAAAGTGGGTGATGGGGCATGTCGTGGGTGTGCAATGAGGGTGGGAGGTGCCCAAATTTTGTCTGCCTAGGGCAGCACAAAACCAAGATACACCACTGCTAAGAGGGCAGCATGAAAACTGCTCGGTAGGAAGCCAGCCCACCTCCTGTCCCTCTTAATGAGGTTACTGAAGTTCGAGGCCCTGTGGAAAGTATTTTAAATGTTAATCTACAGGAGAACTGTTAAGGTGTTAAAACAAAGGGTATAGGTAATAAGTGTGGGCTGGCTGGGGGAAAAAAATATCCAAAAGGAAGCAGGAATACATAATACAACGTTATCAGTCCAGCAACATATCTAGAAAGACGGGGCTTCATGAATACCTGTAGAAGCTAAACTGCCTAATCGTGGAGCCAGCAAATGGAAGCGCTCCAGAAGACATGGTAAGGTAAGACCAGGCAGTGAGAGGTAGAGGATGCTCACAAATTGATTCATAATCTAGATTTGCTAACACATGTGAATAGAAGAAGTAAAAAAAAAAAAATTACAAAAAGCCTTTTTAAAAGAAATCTGTTTTACATCATTAAGTCCCTATACCATTTCCTTCACCTGGATTAATCCAAGAGTTAGCCGTCCCGAGGAGTGCCACTGAGGGGACAAGGATGCGTGGGTGACTCTCTCAGTGAGCGGGGGAAAAGAGCCAAAATGAACAGAGTCAGGATACAGCTCTGTATTATGATAGTATTCCAACAGTCTTGCAGGAAACCAGTGACTGTTTTCTGGAAAACTGCAGGTGTAATTTAAAAAAAAGAAAACGAGTAACAATTTATATAATGTGCTCTCTATGTTAAACCAAAAGATTGTATCAAGTATAGACATTTTAAATAGAAACAAATACAGAATAGAACCTTACTGAGCCCTCTGTGCTTCATATAGTTCTATCAGGGGGCGGACATCTTGATCCTAATCTTTAGAACATTGACGAGCTAAAGGAAGATTCTAAACCGCATGAATGCCGCATGTCTGCTGGCATAACGCAATTGCTGTTAAAACTGACACGGCTGAGTGCCTCGATACTGAGGCACTACAGCCATGTCTGTTGGCGGTGCAGTTAGGCTAGATGGCAGCACAGGGTGTAATTGCCCCTCTTGCCAGCCCTCCCCTGCCTTCATGAAATCACACAAGAGATCTAACAGATTGGAAGACTGTGTGTGACCAATATGAATCACCCTTGGCCGTCACACACACACAACACTGTACCATAAACATCGTCCCTTTGAATGAAAGGATTGTCTTTCCGAAGCAGCAGAGAGAGCTTTCAGTGCGTGGGGGGAACCGATTCAATTCAAATGAATGAGGACAAATGTCAGTCAACAAAATCAAAGAAAAACATGATGGCTGCTCCTCATTATGCCAATCTACACACCACAAATGGTTCACTGTGTGTTTATAACTGATCACTTAACATTTCTGTCCAAACTCTTTTTTTTTAAACTTTTTGAAGTATTGTTTTCATAGGCTTTTTTCCTTTTTTCCATTTGAGAATTTGATATTTTTTTTCTTGTTTATTCAGTCTTTTTTTTTTTTTTTCCCGCCAAAAAAGTATTTATTTAATTTCTTACAACTGGAATTATTTTTTTTTCCCTTTGGAAAACCTTTCTTTGCCCCCGACCAATTTTTTTTTTTTTTTAAATGCTACATGTTTTACAATTTACAGAAGCTCGAGACATTTTATTCCCATTTTTCAGAGAGTACAGCTCTTTCTTTCTGAACAGAGGAGGGAGCACGACCATTTAAGTAAGACATTCTTGGATCTGACAGCGACTGGGCAAAAATGAAAAAAAAAAGTAAAAAAAAATAAAAAATTAAATTGCAGGAAGTAGATTTAACTTTCATTCTATTCCAAAGAACCTGGAACCCATAAAACACAAAGATTCCCTCTCGCTTCAAGTAGGCGACTATTCCCTTTTCCATTTTATTTGTGGAATATTAATTTTACATTTCATGAACCTATAAAAGCAAACAAGTCATTTTGGAAAGATTCACAGCCTTATGAATTTAAACATGTCTTTATTAAAATGGAGTGATTGAAGCCAGCTAACTCTGCAGTATTAAATGCTAGCTTGTTCAGAGATGAATAAATGACATGAGAGATCGGTACTCAGACTAACCCTTATAGTAACAATCAGATCAGACACTCAGATAGGTCTTTTTTTTTTTTTTTAACACCTTCTGACACATATAGTCTGACTAATTTAAACCAGGCTGTAGAGATGGCTTATCCGAATTTCTGAGTGTGTTTTAGAGGGGCCAAGCTAACCTCGCTTATTTGAGTGTATCACAGAGCGCCACCGTAATAAAACTCAAAATAAAGTTTAAACGTTCGTGATTGTGTTTTTATATTACTTTGTGTAAATAAAATACTTTTTTTCTGCGTTCAAAATGACCTATCAAATGACGCACGCAGTGAGAGATTGGCCATAAAGTCCCTAAAAAATTTCCGGAAAAGCCCCACCCACAGCCACATCGTCTACCATTCCCCTGAATTCTGTGACCATCCAGGAAGGAGGGGCTTAAAAATACAGTCAGGACTGTTTCTATAGTAACAATACATCTTTTACGAGTTGTGGAAAAACTGATAAGACAGATCTATTTCTTTTAATAAAAAAAATTCTCTAAATGATGCAGCATTTTTTGGACGCTGTAGGTGTCAAAGACAAAGCAGCGGTAGAGCTGGCAGAGATTATTGTGTAACATGTAGGGTGAAAAACAGGAATATAAATTATTTATTTTTGAAGGTGCAAATTTTTTTCATTTTTTTTTTACGTGTCTACAAAATACATTAACCCCTTCGTGACGTTAGGACGTACTATGCATAGTACGTCCTGTACTAAGCAGCTCATCGCGGCTCCCCGCGATGAGCTGTTTTCGGATCCCGCTGCAGGCACTTACAGCGGGATCCCACCTGTCAGATGAGGCCACTTTGAGTGGCCTCAGTCTGACAGGGAAAATGTAGCCGGTACTCAAAGCGAGCACCGGCTACATTTTGCTAAATCGCGCTGCGCCCGAACTTCCAGGTTCGGGCACGGCTCCGTGACGTCACACGTGACGTCCGGAGGTCTCGCGATTTTTTGGCAGGGACCCACAGGGTCTATTGAGACCCTGATCGGGTCTCTGCCAGAGTGTTCCTGGCTACCGATCACCTTGTGATCGGTGGCCAGGAACAAATCGTGACGTTTTGGTGCGTGCGTCGTTTGGCACATCAGACTGACACATCTCCTGATTTAGGCATTTGGTTGCAAAATGTATAATTTTCCCATCACTTTTTATTCTCTACACTTACAGCAAATACAACGTTTAGGTGATACAGCCCCTTTAACTTTAATTTAATAAGCACTATGTACATCATAAAAAAATAATTTAACAATACACCATTAATTACAATAGGGCTTGATAAACCCCAGGAGCCAGAGCTTCCAAAATCCCTAGTGCTGGTCCCTAACTTTTCACCTTGTTTTACATTGCTCTCTACAGAAGTAACAGTTCCCTGGCTCCTAAAAATAACTAGGCCTGGCTCCTGAATTGGCCCGTCTGGCTCCTAAACGCTACAAATATTTGCCAAGTCCTGGATTAAAAAATAACCTCCTCTGCAAAGACTCCTTCCTCTGTCCTGTTGCTACAAATACAGTTTTTCGTGTTTGCTGTTGTTGGCCATTTTCTCTCTCTCTAGCGACACATTCCATACAGACTGCTATAAAGAACTTTTGTATGTGTTTTAATGTCTTATTTTTGTTCAGAGAAATATTCCAAAGCCAGGGAATCTGCTAAAAAGTCACTTCTTAGAGCCCCCTTCTTCGCCCCCCCCCCCCCCCCCCCAAAGTATTCCACATAGAATTAAATGAAATGTAAGGATCTATTTTACTGTCCCAAATCTATTTGTGGGATGTGTTAGACAAGCTTTTGGCCATTGTTTGTTGTTTTTTTTCGCTAGTCCTAAGATTATCCATCGTTAACCTTTTCTCTAAGGAGAATGACTTATAATATCTGAAAAATGTAAAGAGCTACTGCAAAATGGAAGATCGTCCAATGATTGTTTAACTGTTAAATGGTGTAGGTCAGGGGTGTCCAAGTTTATTCTGCAAAGGGCCACTTCGATAGAAATGTATGTGTGCGTGGGCCGCATTCATTTTTCATTCATTATATAATATAATTAATTATATACATTTATACGTGTGTGTGTATATATCCATATATTTTTCACACTAATGTGCAATGGTCAGTTTAACCACACACACATACACACACACACACATACACAATTCATACATAGATACACTTATTGCCCCCCCCCTATACACACCACACATACAGTTAACCCCCCCCCCCACACACACACATAAATACACTTACCCCACTGACACACACATTTTTACACAAAATCACATTCATACACTTAGCCCTCACCCACTTACACATTTATACACACACTCACATACATCCACTTACTCCACACACACTCACATACATCCACTTACCCCAGTGACACATACATCCACTTACTCCACACACACTTACATAAATACACTTACCCCACTGACACATACATCCACTTACTCCACACACACTCACATAAATACACTTACCCCGCTGACACATACATATTTATACACACACCCACATAAATACATTTACCCCGCTGACGCATACATATTTATACACACACACTCACATAAATACACTTACCCCGCTGACACATACATATTTATACACACACACTCACATAAATACACTTACCCCCCTGACACATACATATTTATACACACACACTCACATAAATACACTTACCCCGCTGACACATACATATTTATACACACACACTGACATAAATACACTTACCCCGATGACACATACATATTTATACACACACACTGACATAAATACACTTACCTCCCTGACACATACATATTTATACACACACACTCACATTCATCCACATACATATTTATACACACACACTCACATTCATCCACTTACACATTTATACACACACACTAAATACATACATTTACCCCACTGACACATTCACATTTATACACACATATACATACACTTACCCTACACACACACACACTCACATACATTAACTTACCCCACTGACATACACATTTATACACACATATACATACACTTACTTAGGTTTTTTGTGTGCTTTAAACGAGGCTGTGGGTCTTCATGCTGCCACCGGTGCGCTTCTTCCCTCCCTCTGACCCTTGCCATGACCTCATGCGCAGGGTAGAGGAGGGAATATGCGCACGACAGCACTACTGCGGTGAGTAGTTCGAGGTGCGGCTACCGGAGCAGAGCTCAGGGGGGCCGCACCTCGATGCCTAGCGGGCCGCACGTTGGACGCCCCTGGTGTAGGTCATACACTTTAAGCACAATTCTAAATAGTGAAATTTAGGGTAAGTGCCACATATTTCGGGCTAGAGCCGCACATCCTTTTTTCCCGCTAAAAGTGGTCATGGACGGCACATCAGTAGGTCAAGTTGTCTATGATGGAGCCAGACTGCTTATGACTATGACTGTGTGAAACGTGTACCCTCTGAATTTTACTTGTCCATGGACTATGATACATTTGGATATTTTTGGATATTTTCATTTATCTTGCACTCCCTGTGGCTAGGGTTGCCACCTGGCCTGTATTTTTACCGGCAAGCCGGTAAACAAATTGGCATCAGCCCAATGTTAAGTCTATGGGGAAAGTACCAAAGCCGGTATTTTTCTGGAGAAAAGGTGGCAACCCTAGCTGTGGCGGATTCTCCTGCTGTCACTTGGCACGTTTTACTTTTCCGTTATTAATTGTGTGGACTCTAGACCAGGTCCACGTGTGTTGGCACACCCAGGACCCACCAGGTGATACTTTGAACATTGTGAGGGCTGGAAGCCGTGAGCTACGTATAGCTCAAGTTATCTATTAGTTGGAGATCGCTGACCTAAGCAGATCACTGTATTATATGCCACATTCCTTCCACGGATACATATTTTATCTAGGTACAGGTGACATATATTGGGTTGTGTTCCTGGTTAATGGTATTGCATGCAAGTGGCTAGAAATGATCATAAAGTTTTCCATCGTACTAAATGTTTTCCAGTTAGCGTGTTCACTCAGTTACTAAATATTGTCGTCAAACTAGGGTTGCCACCTTTTTTTTTTTTTTTTTTTTACAAAAAATACCGGCCTTGGTACTGTCTCCATAGACTTAACATTGGCCTGATGACAATATTTTACCGGCCAGGTGGCAACCCTACGGCCAAACACGGGTACCAAAAAGGACGTCACTGCTAGTGGCATATAAATAAGTGCTTCCTGCCCACGAGGTATTTTATTAGTACATATCAACAGAACCATATACTGATGAAACAACCTTCCATACTGCAACAAACACTATTGGTCTCGCAAAACTAAAAAAAGGATTCATCTTTAGACAACGTGTTACTCTGCTAGACTCACAAGCTCCTGTTGAAACATAAAACTCAATATTCAGATTAGAGCGAAGCTTAGATCCGAAATATCCACTCTTTTTTTTTCTGTCAAGTGATAAGGAGAAGCCTTGAAAAACAAACAAAACATGAAATTCCCCCCCCCCCCCCTTCTTTTTAGCTTGTTGTGACCCTTGGGTATCTTTGAACGCCTGAGAAAAAAGACGCTTCCTTTTTCCCGAAAGTCTTGATTTAAATACACGTAAACTTGTGGGGTTTGTTTAAGGGCTGGCTCTCGAACTCCTCGTCTGACCTTCAAATTCCTAATGAGTACGTGTCCAAAAAAACAAACAAAAACATGTAAAAAAAAAAATTGGACTTGGTTAAAATATATATGAACAACAATGATGGAAAAAAGCTAAACAGAGCTATGTATTTGCCCCTTGTCAACCGATGATTCGTACACCAAGAGACCAGAGTGTTACTACTCTTTGTAATTCTGGTGCAGAAGACAACACATGCATAGGAAAAACAGGTTTTAGAGATAGTGGGGGTTATGTATAAAGATGGCTCACATGCCATTAGTGCCAAATTATATTGGACGAGAAGGTCTGGCTTTCAATCTCCATTACAGTTCATCCCAAAGGTGCTCGATGGGGTTGAGGTCAGGGCTCTGTGCGGCCAGTCAAGCTCTTCCACAACAAACTCATCCAACCATGTCTTTACGGACCCTGATTTGTGCACTGGGGCACAGTCATACTGGAATAGAAAAGGGCCGTCCGCCTACTGTTTCTACAAATTCAGAAACATTGCATTGTCCAAAATGGCTTGGTATGCAGAAGCATTAAGATTTCCTTTCACTGGAAGTAATGGGCCTAGTCCAACCCCAGAAAAACAGCCCCATACCATGATCCCTCCTCCACTAAACTTTACAGTTGGCACAATGCAGTCAGGCAGGTAATATTATCCCGGCATCCGCCAAACCCAGAATCGTTTATCAGACTGCTAAACAGCCAAGATGCCAGAGAACATGTTTCTACTGCTCCGGAGTCCAGTGGCGGCGTGCTTTACACCACTCAATCCGACGCTTGGCATTGTACTTGGTGATGTGAGGCTTGCATGCAGCTGCTCCAGAGTCCAGTGGCGGCATGCTTTACACCACTAGATCTGCTGCTGGGCATTGTACTTGGTGATGTGAGGCTTGCATGCAGCTGCTCCAGAGTCCAGTGGCGGCATGCTTTACACCACTCGATCAGACGCTTGGCATTGTACTTGGTGATGTGAGGCTTGCATGCAGCTGCTCCAGAGTCCAGTGGCGGCATGCTTTACACCACTCGATCCGATGCTTGGCATTGTACTTGGTGATGTGAGGCTTGCATGCAGCTGCTCCAGAGTCCAGTGGTGGCATGCTTTACACCACTCGATCCGACGCTTGGCATTGTACCTGGTGATGTGAGGCTTGCATGCAGCTGCTCCAGAGTCCAGTGGCGGCATGCTTTACACCACTCGATCCGATGCTTGGCATTGTACTCGGTGATGTGAGGCTTGCATGCAGCTGCTCCAGAGTCCAGTGGTGGCGTGCTTTACACCACTCGATCCGACGCTTGGCATTGTACTTGGTAATGTGAGGCTTGCATGCAGCTGCTCCAGAGTCCAGTGGTGGCGTGCTTTACACCACTCGATCCGACGCTTGGCATTGTACTTGGTGATGTGAGGCTTGCATGCAGCAGCTCCAGAGTCCAGTGGCGGCGTGCTTTACACCACTCGATCCGACGCTTGGCATTGTACTTGGTGATGTGAGGCTTGCATGCAGCTGCTCCAGAGTCCAGTGGCTGCATGCTTTACACCACTTGATCCGACGCTTGGCATTGTACTTGGTGATGTGAGGCTTGCATGCAGCTGCTCCAGAGTCCAGTGGCGGTGTGCTTTACACCACTCGATCCGACGCTTGGCATTGTACTCGGTGATGTGAGGCTTGCATGCAGCTGCTCCAGAGTCCAGTGGTGGCGTGCTTTACACCACTCGATCCGACGCTTGGCATTGTACTTGGTGATGTGAGGCTTGCATGCAGCTGCTCCAGAGTCCAGTGGCGGCATGCTTTACACCACTCGATCCGATGCTTGGCATTGTACTTGGTGATGTGAGGCTTGCATGCAGCTGCTCCAGAGCCCAGTGGCGGCATGCTTTACACCACTCGATCCGATGCTTGGCATTGTACTTGGTGATGTGAGGCTTGCATGCAGCAGCTCCAGAGTCCAGTGGTGGCATGCTTTACACCACTCGATCCCATGCTTGGCATTGTACTTGGTGATGTGAGGCTTGCATGCAGCTGCTCCAGAGTCCAGTGGTGGCATGCTTTACACCACTCAATCCATCGCTTGGCATTGTACTTGGTGATGTGAGGCTTGCATGCAGCTGCTCCAGAGTCCAGTGGTGGCGTGCTTTACACCACTCGATCCGTCGCTTGGCATTGTACTTGGTGATGTGAGGCTTGCATGCAGCTGCTCCAGAGTCCAGTGCCAGCGTGCTTTACACCACTTGATCCGACGCTTGGCATTGTACTTGGTGATGTGAGGCCTGCATGCAGCTGCTCCAGAGTCCAGTGGTGGCGTGCTTTACACCACTCGATCCGATGCTTGGCATTGTACTTGGTGATGTGAGGCCTGCATGCAGCTGCTCCAGAGTCCAGTGGCGGCATGCTTTACACCACTCGATCCAACGCTTGGCATTGTACTTGGTGATGTGAGGCTTGCATGCAGCTGCTCCAGAGTCCAGTGGCGGCATGCTTTACACCACTCGATCTGACGCTTGGCATTGTACTTGGTGATGTGAGGCTTGCATGCAGCAGCTCCAGAGTCCAGTGACGGCATGCTTTACACCACTCTATCTGACGCTTGGCATTGTACTTGGTGATGTGAGGCTTGCATGCAGCTGCTCCAGAGTCCAGTGGCAGCGTGCTTTACACCACTCGATCCAATGCTTGGTATTGTACTTGGTGATGTGAGGCTTGCATGCAGCTGCTCCAGAGTCCAGTGGTGGCGTGCTTTACACCACTCGATCCGACGCTTGGCATTGTACTTGGTGATGTGAGGCTTGCATGCAGCTGCTCCAGAGTCCAGTGGCGGCGTGCTTTACACCACTCGATCCGATGCTTGGCATTGTACTTGGTGATGTGAGGCTTGCATGCAGACTGCTCCAGAGTCCAGTGGTGGCATGCTTTACACCACTCGATCCGATGATTGGCATTGTACTTGGTGATGTGAGGCTTGCATGCAGACTGCTCCAGAGTCCAGTGGCGGCGTGCTTTACACCACTCGATCCGATGCTTGGCATTGTACTTGGTGATGTGAGGCCTGCATGCAGCTGCTCCAGAGTCCAGTGGCGGCATGCTTTACACCACTCGATCCAACGCTTGGCATTGTACTTGGTGATGTGAGGCTTGCATGCAGCAGCTCCAGAGTCCAGTGGCGGCATGCTTTACACCACTCGATCTGACGCTTGGCATTGTACTTGGTGATGTGAGGCTTGCATGCAGCAGCTCCAGAGTCCAGTGACGGCATGCTTTACACCACTCTATCTGACGCTTAGCATTGTACTTGGTGATGTGAGGCTTGCATGCAGCTGCTCCAGAGTCCAGTGGCAGCGTGCTTTACACCACTCGATCCAATGCTTGGTATTGTACTTGGTGATGTGAGGCTTGCATGCAGCTGCTCCAGAGTCCAGTGGTGGCGTGCTTTACACCACTCGATCCGACGCTTGGCATTGTACTTGGTGATGTGAGGCTTGCATGCAGCTGCTCCAGAGTCCAGTGGCGGCGTGCTTTACACCACTCGATCCGATGCTTGGCATTGTACTTGGTGATGTGAGGCTTGCATGCAGACTGCTCCAGAGTCCAGTGGTGGCATGCTTTACACCACTCGATCCGATGATTGGCATTGTACTTGGTGATGTGAGGCCTGCATGCAGCTGCTCCAGAGTCCAGTGGCGGCATGCTTTACACCACTCAATCCATCGCTTGGCATTGTACTTGGTGATGTGAGGCTTGCATGCAGCTGCTCCAGAGTCCAGTGGCAGTATGCTTTACACCACTCGATCCGATGCTTGGCATTGTACTTGGTGATGTGAGGCTTGCATGCAGCTGCTCCAGAGTCCAGTGGCGGCATGCTTTACACCACTCGATCTGACGCTTGGCATTGTACTTGGTGATGTGAGGCTTGCATGCAGCTGCTCCAGAGTCCAGTGGCGGCGTGCTTTACACCACTCGATCTGACGCTTGGCATTGTACTTGGTGATGTGAGGCTTGCATGCAGCTGCTCCAGAGTCCAGTGGCGGCGTGCTTTACACCACTCGATCTGACGCTTGGCATTGTACTTGGTGATGTGAGGCTTGCATGCAGCTGCTCCAGAGTCCAGTGGTGGCGTGCTTTACACCACTCGATCCAACGCTTGGCATTGTACTCGGTGATGTGAGGCTTGCATGCAGCTGCTCCAGAGTCCAGTGGTGGTGTGCTTTACACCACTCGATCTGACGCTTGGCATTGTACTCGGTGATGTGAGGCTTGCATGCAGCTGCTCCAGAGTCCAGTGGTGGTGTGCTTTACACCACTCGATCTGACGCTTGGCATTGTACTTGGTGATGTGAGGTTTGCATACAGCTGCTCCAGAGTCCAGTGGCGGCGTGCTTTACACCACTCGATCCGATGCTTGGCATTGTACTTGGTGATGTGAGGCTTGCATGCAGCTGCTCCAGTGTCCAGTGGCGGCATGCTTTACACCACTCGATCCAACGCTTGGCATTGTACTTGGTGATGTGAGGCTTGCATGCAGCTGCTCCAGTGTCCAGTGGCGGCATGCTTTACACCACTCGATCCAACGCTTGGCATTGTACTTGGTGATGTGAGGCTTGCATGCAGCTGCTCCAGAGTCCAGTGGTGGTATGCTTTACACCACTCGATCCAACGCTTGGCATTGTACTTGGTGATGTGAGGCTTGCATGCAGCAGCTCCAGAGTCCAGTGGCGGCGTGCTTTACACCACTCGATCCGACGCTTGGCATTGTACTTGGTGATGTGAGGCTTGCATGCAGCAGCTCCAGAGTCCAGTGGTGGCGTGCTTTACACCACTCGATCCGACGCTTGGCATTGTACTTGGTGATGTGAGGCTTGCATGCAGCTGCTCCAGAGTCCAGTGGCATTGTGCTTTACACCACTCGATCCAACGCTTGGCATTGTACTTGGTGATGTGAGGCTTGCATGCAGCTGCTCCAGAGTCCAGTGGCATTGTGCTTTACACCACTCGATCCGACGCTTGGCATTGTACTTGGTGATGTGAGGCTTGCATGCAGCTGCTTCAGAGTCCAGAGGCGGCATGCTTTACACCACTCGATCCGACGCTTGGCATTGTACTTGGTGATGTGAGGCTTGCATGCAGCTGCTTCAGAGTCCAGTGGCATTGTGCTTTACACCACTCGATCCAACGCTTGGCATTGTACTTGGTGATGTGAGGCTTGCATGCAGCTGCTCCAGAGTCCAGTGGCGGCGTGCTTTACACCACTCGATCCGTCGCTTGGCATTGTACTTGGTGATGTGAGGCTTGCATGCAGCTGCTCCAGAGTCCAGTGGTGGCGTGCTTTACACCAATCGATCCGACGCTTGGCATTGTACTTGGTGATGTGAGGCTTGCATGCAGCTGCTCCAGAGTCCAGTGGCGGCGTGCTTTACACCACTCTATCTGACGCTTGGCATTGTACTTGGTGATGTGAGGCTTGCATGCAGCTGCTCCAGAGTCCAGTGGCAGCATGCTTTACACCACTCGATCCGATGCTTGGCATTGTACTTGGTGATGCGAGGCTTGCATGCAGCTGCTCGGCCATGGAAACCCATTACACGAAGCTCCAGCCGCGCATTTTTTGTTCTGATATTAATGTCAGTGGAAGTTTGTAACTCCAATGGGTCTGATTGAAACACATTAAGTGGTGTGTACCAACTTTTGTCCATATAGTGTATATGTTTGTGCGTGCTGGAATAATATAATATGGTTTTTGCGACTCTGGGTCACAGTGTGCAGACAATACTTCTCAAGACGGTAGGATTTCTCCCTTATTTTCTCATTTAAACTACCTCCCTTTAAGTCTGCCAGTAATTGAGCCTGGTTGCTGAATTATGAGTGCAAACATATTACTTGTTTTAAGCTGCTAATAGAAGCTTTTTTCCCCAATGGACTAGGTAGCATAGAAAGCGGGTGTCGGGAAAATAATGAAAAGCATGGTGCAAGGGAACATATTGTAAAATACAGAGAGACCTTGGCATTGTGTAGAAAGCTGGTAAAGTTTACTTCTTTCTATAATAATTAATTAACAAGGAGAATATTTTAATTAGGGCTGAGCTACTTCCTTAATATAGAGTAATCATGACATCAGAGTAGCCTGTAACATGTAATAAGCCCTATAGATTCATATATTAAATTACATTACTAAACAATATAAGAACACACAACGTATCCCTTGCCAAGCACTGTTCTCATATTGGCAAATGTCACGCCAGTGCTAAAAAAATGTATATATTTTTTTCAAATTTCTCTAAACCTTTTTTTTCTACAATGGAATTAATGCCAGCTTCTTAAAACTATTAACACATTAGCTCGGTTCGGCTGATTTTCTCACGTTTGAAATGTTCTTTCTATGATGTTTAGTTTTGAAGATATTTCGGACATAGTGGCTTGGACACTTTGTTTCAGTGTCTGCTGTGGGTGTGGTCTGACAGACTGACATTCTGTCAGACAGGTAGAGGCATTAGCAATGGCTTTTCTGCTCCAAGCTGCCCCAGAAAGGGGCATGACTGCCGGCAACAAACCCCGCCCCCTTTGAAGCATCCAGGAAACAAATCTCCTAGTGCTTGGTTTTTACCCTACAGAACCAGTGATGTCTTCTAAACCAAACATAATACAGAGATACATTTAAAAAGTAAAAATACATTTGCAGAACAGAGAAATTTTTAAAAAATGTTTTAAGACATTATGCTCTCTTTAAAGAAGAATGTGCTTTTTTTTTTTTTACGTTTTCTTCCCAGATTCGGGTTCTGTCTTCTCATTAAGGTGAGAGGGGACTTCCAATGTGCCTGATGTTATAGACACATGTACTGGAAGTCTCTTCGGATTTCTACAGAGAATCGTTGAATGGCTATGCGGTGTGCACAGTGAATCACTGCTGTGCATGCCTGATCAGTGGTGTGGGAGCAAAGCAGGTAGTGTGGAAAGTGGAGGGGTTTTATCGCACTGGTGGTTCCATGTGCTGATGTGTTGTCGGGGGCCTACACGTGCTGATGTGTTGTGTGGTAGGGGGCCTAATGGTTTCTATTTGCGCCCCTGTCTAGTCTGCAAGCATAAATTAGGACAAATTCCCCAGAACAGGTTGGTCCTTCTCGATACCAAATGTAGTTTTTCCATTGGGACTTGTAGAAGCTCAGGACGAGTGAGGCGCGAAAATGTCACCAACCCACATTAAAGAACCACTAAAGCACACGTGGAAAAAACGAGTGGCCCTAATATGAGGATAAACGGGCGTGTACTTTTTTCCTCTGACCCGCAGCCATGTGCTGTTTGCTGCTAGTGCAGTGAGAGACCTTCGTTTTGTCACATACCACCAACAGATGGGACCACGATCAGATGAAGCAGCAACAGCAAAGACACACGTCGTGTTTACCAAGGAACAGTGGCACAGGATTTTTAAACTTTTGCTTCTGTTAGTGCCATTTTAAGACATTCCCAGTGTCAAGTTTCCACTGTGTCTATGTCCTGCCTAGCTTGATGGATGTCTTGTCCACTGTTGTCCAAGCTCCACCCACTGTCTCTAAACCCCTGTTATCCTGAAATGTGCGTCAAACCGTTTGTTTTTTTTGGTCCAAGTTCCGAAACGAAAATCGATATGGAATGCAGCGCTGACATGAAAAACGACACTGTCTATTTAAGAATGTTAAAAAATTACTGTGCTTAATAGAAATTATAAGAATGAAACGGGGCTACTGCAAATCCAATAAATTATACATCTTTTTAATGTTTTAGTACATCTATTCTACAGTGGTATAGTAATGCTATCTTCAGCCTCCGAGAGCCGGCATCATCCAGCCAAGCTCCTGTCTCTGCCTCACATGTGGCACCAGGAATCAGATCAAGCTCTGAGAGCACCACTGATGAATCTTCACTGTTAATTCCTTTCTCATGCCAGATTTTTGTGCTTCTTGTTTATGAAAGGGCTTGGATTCTGGAACTGAATACAGAAACCCGATACGTATAATTAAAGCAACAATTTTTTTGTTTTTGTTTAAATAAATAAAAGTTCAACAGCAGATCCAAAAGACAGGGAGGAGATGCAACGTACCCTACTGCCAGCCTGGAGATTAAGAATGGAGACAGGCACATCAGAGACACAATCCATGTGCAATTAACGAGTAAATGTATGATGGCAGCAGTGTACCCCCTCTCTGTGGAGTCTCAGTTAATCACAGTAAGTGCCGGTGCCAACACTTAATATATGTTTAAATGACACATTTACTTATTGGTGTATCTTGGTTTTGTGCTGCCCTAGGCAGACAAAATTCAGGCACCCCCCCACCCATGTTGCACATTCATGACATGCCCCCATCGCTTACACACTAAATGCCCCATCACGTCCATTACGTCCCCATCACCCTGATTAATTGGAAGGAGCTAAAGCTTGTTGAACGGTGGGGGAGGGAGCGAAAATGTTTGAAGCACCAGAAGTGTGCTTTAACACCCTCTGGCAAAGTGCCGCCCTAGGCGAGTGCCTTGTTTGCCTTGTGGAAGATACACTACTGCATTTACTAGAGCCTAGGCACGTCCCTTGAAGAACTAGGTAATATTATTACAATAATGCTTCTATAGCAAATGTTCCATTATATATAAAGAATCATTTATACGGGTGTCTTGAATACGTGATACAATTGGCAAAGTGAAAACCGGTAAAATAAAATCAGACCCTATTATAATTTTATCTGCCCTATACAGATTGAGGAGAAAAACAAACGGTTGGTTCTTATGATAACATTAGACTGAATATTAACGAGGCAATTCCACCTATAGTGTCCAAACATATATATACCGTATTTATCGGCGTATAACACGCACCTAATTTTAAGAAGGACATTTCAGGGAAAAAAACTTAAGAACTTAAATTAAGAACTTTGAAGCCCAATATGCCATTTTAATATGCCAGATATTGCCCCCAATATGCCATTTTAATATGCCAGGATATTGCCCCCAATATGCCATTTTAATATGCCAGGATATTGCCCCCAATATGCCATTTTAATATGCCAGGATATTGCCCCAATATGCCATTTAATATGCCAGGATATTGCCCCCAATATGCCATTTAATATGCCAGGATATTGCCCCCAATATGCCATTTAATATGCCAGGATATTGCCCCCAATATGCCATTTTAATATGCCAGGATATTGCCCCCAATATGCCATTTAATATGCAGGATATTGCCCCCAATATGCCATTTAATATGCCAGGATATTGCCCCCAATATGCCATTTTAATATGCCAGGATATTGCCCCCAATATGCCATTTAATATGCAGGATATTGCCCCCAATATGCCATTTATTATGCAGGATATTGCCCCCAATATGCCATTTAATATGCAGGATATTGCCCCCAATATGCCATTTAATATGCCAGGATATTGCCCCCAATATGCCATTTAATATGCAGGATATTGCCCCCAATATGCCATTTTAATATGCCAGATATTGCCCCCAATATGCCATTTAATATGCCAGGATATTGCCCCCAATATGCCATTTAATTTGCAGGATATTGCCCCCAATATGCCATTTAATATGCCAGGATATTGCCCCCAATATGCCAGGATATTGCCCCCAATATGCCAGGATATTGCCCCCAATATGCCATTTAATATGCCAGGATATTGCCCCCAATATGCCATTTTAATATGCCAGGATATTGCCCCCAATATGCCATTTAATATGCAGGATATTGCCCCCAATATGCCATTTAATATGCAGGATATTGCCCCAATATGCCATTTAATATGCCAGGATATTGCCCCCAATATGCCATTTAATATGCCAGGATATTGCCCCCAATATGCCATTTAATATGCCAGGATATTGCCCCCAATATGCCATTTAATATGCCAGGATATTGCCCCCAATATGCCATTTTAATAAGCCAGGATTTTGCCCCAATATGACATTTTAATATGCCAGGATATTGCCCCAATATGCCATTTAATATGCAGGATATTGCCCCCAATATGCCATTTAATATGCAGGATATTGCCCCCAATATGCCATTTAATATGCCAGGATATTGCCCCCAATATGCCATTTAATATGCAGGATATTGCCCCCAATATGCCATTTAATATGCAGGATATTGCCCCCAATATGCCATTTAATATGCCAGGATATTGCCCCCAATATGCCATTTAATATGCCAGGATATTGCCCCCAATATGCCATTTAATATGCCAGGATATTGCCCCCAATATGCCATTTAATATGCAGGATATTGCCCCCAATATGCCATTTAATATGCCAGGATTTTGCCCCCAATATGCCATTTAATATGCAGGATATTGCCCCCAATATGCCATTTAATATGCAGGATATTGCCCCCAATATGCCATTTAATATGCAGGATATTGCCCCCAATATGCAGGATATTGCCCCCAATATGCCATTTAATATGCAGGATATTGCCCCCAATATGCCATTTAATATGAAGGATATTGCCCCCAATATGCCATTTAATATGCAGGATATTGCCCCCAATATGCCATTTTAATATGCCAGATATTGCCCCCAATATGCCATATAATATGCCAGGATATTGCCCTTAATATGCCATTTAACATGCCAGGATTTTGCCCCCAATATGCCATTTAATATGCCAGGATATTGCCCCCAATATGCCATTTAATATGCCAGGATATTGCCCCCAATATGCCATTTAATATGCAGGATATTGCCCCCAATATGCCATTTAATATGCAGGATATTGCCCCCAATATGCCATTTAATATGCCAGGATATTGCCCCCAATATGCCATTTAATATGCAGGATATTGCCCCCAATATGCCATTTAATATGCCAGATATTGCCCCCAAGATGCCATTTAATATGCCAGGATATTGCCCCCAATATGCCATTTAATATGCAGGATATTGCCCCCAATATGCCATTTAATATGCCAGGATATTGCCCCCAATATGCCAGGATATTGCCCCCAATATGCCATTTAATATGCCAGGATATTGCCCCCAATATGCCATTTAATATGCCAGGATTTTGCCCCCAATATGCCATTTAATATGCAGGATATTGCCCCAATATGCCATTTAATATGCCAGGATATTGCCCCCAATATGCCATTTTAATATGCCAGGATATTGCCCCCAATATGCCATTTAATATGCCAGGATATTGCCCCCAATATGCCATTTAATATGCCAGGATATTGCCCCTAATATGCCATTTTAATATGCCAGATATTGCCCCCAATATGCCATTTAATATGCAGGATATTGCCCCCAATATGCCATTTAATATGCAGGATATTGCCCCCAATATGCCATTTAATATGCAGGATATTGCCCCTAATATGCCATTTTAATATGCAGGATATTGCCCCCAATATGCCATTTAAAATGCAGGATATTGCCCCTAATATGCCATTTTAATATGCCAGATATTGCCCCCAATATGCCATTTAATATGCAGGATATTGCCCCCAATATGCCATTTAATATGCAGGATATTGCCCCCAATATGCCATTTTAATATGCCAGATATTGCCCCAATATGCCATTTAATATGCAGGATATTGCCCCCAATATGCCAGGATATTGCCCCTTAGTATGCTCGTTATGCCACCCTCCTCCTCCCCCCTTCCCCAGACCCCAGTACTTACCTCTTTGCTGCTCTGTCCCCCGGTGCTCTGAAGCTGCGTGGCTGTGAGGGAAGCGTTGTGAGCTTCCCTCCAGCCGCACGGTCAATAAAGTTTGTTTAAAAAAAAAAAAGAAACATACTTTATTGACCGCGCGGCTGGAGGGAAGCTCACAACGCTTCCCTCACAGCCACGCAGCTTCAGAGCACCGGGGGACAGAGCAGGAACGAGGTAAGTTTTAGATTATTTTTTTTTCGGCGTATAACACGCACACACCATTTTCCCCCTATTTTCAGGGAGAAAATGTGCGTGTTATACGCCGATAAATACGGTATATATATATATATATATTTTTAGAGAGAAGTTCTGCTTATGTAGCGCTGCTCATTACAGAGCGTAAAGGGGGGACTACAAACTATGTTATATGAAGAAGAACAGGCCGATACGTGAGGTAGAGAGTATCTGTATAATATACCTCCCAATCAGGGGGGCGGGTCAGAGCTTTAAAGGTCAAGTGTCAGTGATACCGCACATGTGAGGTGGTGCTGTACACATTCTTCGGTGTCCGAGGCACAAGAGAATGAGTTAGCCATTCCCGCAAACAGAGGTAGAACTTGGTGGACAGCTAGTGCATGCCTCAAATCAGCGACTGTCCCGCGTAAAGTGGGACAGTAGGGAAACATGGTAAGCGCTCTAATAGTAATATATATATATATATATATATATATATATAGATCATTTAAATTCTTATAATGACACACAAATAAAATATCCAACTATCCAGATGTGTACAGAATAAAACCTGCTTGTTTGTAATATACAATGCTGATTCTATCATAACAGGGGGGATATGATAGAAACATTTATATACATAAAGGGAATCAACACAGTAAAGGAAGAGAGTATATTTAAAGGAAGAAAAACTACCACAACTAGAGGACATAGTCTTAAATTAGAGGGGCAACGATTTAACAGTAATATCAGGAAGTATTACTTTACTGAGAGGGTAGTGGATGGTAGTGAATAGCCTTCCAGAAGAAGTGGTAGAGGTTAATACAGTGAAGGAGTTTAAGCATGCATGGGATAGGTATAAGGCTATCCTAGATAAATGATAAGGCCAGGGACTAATGAAAGTATTACTATACTGAGAGGGTAGTGGATGCATGGAATAGTCTTCCAGTAGAAATGGTAGAGGTTAATACAGTGAAGGAGTTTAAGCACGCGTGGGATAGGTATAAGGCTATCCTAGATATAAGATAAAGCCAGGGACTAATGAAAGTATTACATTACTGAGAGGGTAGTGGATGCATGGAATAGTCTTCCAGTAGAAATGGTAGAGGTTAATACAGTGAAGGAGTTTAAGCATGCATGGGATAGGTATAAGGCTATCCTAGATATAAGATAAGACCAGGGACTAATGACAGTATTACTTTACTGAGAGGGTAGTGGATGTATGGAATAGCCTTCCAGCAGAAGTGGTAGAGGTAAACACAGTCAAGGAGTTTAAGCATGGATGGGATAGGCACAAGGCTATCCTAGATATAAGATAGGGAACTGGGGACTAATAAAAGTATTTAGAAAAATTGTGCAGACTAGATGGACCGAATGGTTCTTATCTGCCGACACATTCTTTGTTTCTATATTTCTATGATACACGGACAGAAGACAGAAGACAGAAGACCTAGCACGTTTCGCCGCAAGGCTTCATCGGATGTTGTGCGTATGGAGAACAAGGACAGAAGTCCCTCAAGAGAATAGAATGGAAGACAGACAAAGTAAGGGTGAACAAAAAAAGAGAGAAGCAAAGCCCTTTAACCATGCTTGCAATATGGCTAATTAATCAATAAAATAATCTAAAACGGCAGTAGACTATCCTACAGTTGATGTTGGTGAAAGGATTATCATCTGTACAGTACGAAAGAGAAGGTGGTACCAATAAAAAAAAAAAAAAAATGGCAAGCACAAGTTAATCAACAATAGAAAATAATCCATACATTTATATAAAAAAAAAAAAAACCAATAAGGACATTTAGGAAAGAAAAGAAAAGAAAAAAAACTGGATTATTTCAAAGAATGGTTGAATGACAAAACTGTAACAGAGATTAATAGGAGGAGCAATTTAGAAATAACTGTTGCCTACAAGTGAGGGTCTACTCTACACAATGGATGCAGGGACAATGGGGGTGATGTATAAATAATATCTAATCCTAATTCCTTCAGTCAGATTGTTCCTTTTGTGCCTGTATTGTATGTATAAACCTGTCAACGCCGCGGCTATGTTAAGACACTGAAAAGACACAAGAAGGCGCCGGATACAAAGCCCATCTGACAGAATCGGCAAGTAGCGAAGAGCCCTGTCTATCTCTCCAGGTCCTTCTGTAAGTCCACGGAATTTAGCTGTCCCGGAGAAATTCTTTTCAATATAAAACTAGAGGAGAACTGTAACTTGTTTTAAAGTAAAGATAAGCACAGCAGGCTTTAAATAAAATTGTACCTGCACAGATTGGTAGAGGGGCACATAATATAAATTTACCTTCACAGGCCGCAGACACACTTAGGGTGGGTCGGGATTCATGAAAAGACACCTAGGGTTATTCACTAAAAGTGGACTAAAAGAAATGAGGCCTTGGTAGGTGAGCTTGAAACATAGGCCATATAGAGAATTTATACAACTAGGCTATTAATGACCCCGAGAGTTAGAGTAGGTTAGAATTGCCGCGGTTTCAGTCTCGATAAATGGACTGTATTAGCAGTGTAAAGGATATAAAAGTATAGCATGCAATTATATATATAAAAAAAAAAAATCAGTTTAACAGCGCAAATCTGCTTTTGCTTACAGAGCAACTTTATAATAACTCAGAAAGTTGAGTTGAAGAGGATGACTCATACTTCCAAGAAGATAGCACCACCTCAGTCTGAGTCAACCTGAGCACATGAGTTAACTGTGAATTGAATCGCCCCCCCCCCCCCCCCTCCCACGTCACTATTCAAGTTCCTGAAGATGACATGCTCGTTTATCAATATACCCCGCGCAAGGCTAAAGATACAAGAGTACCTGTAAATCTCTGTTTGTACTGATATCTAAAGAATTGAATTCAGGGGCATCAGGCGCGCATGTACCAAATTGCATACACTTTTTGTGCCAAATTCCAAAAAGTATGGGGACTCAAGAGTCATAGAAAGAAAAAAAAGGAAAGAACCAAATAAAACATCCATCAAATCTTCAAGCAGTGTAAATATCCCTGAAAATATCTGTCTCGAATAACTGCTTTGTAGATGTATGGATGTATCCATGGGTAGCAATGTACATACATGCTCTTCTGGACAGAATAAGACATTGAGACATATAAATGTTACTGCTGAAACACTGCCCACAACTTACATGCCCACGGACCCGTATAATCAGCCACCCCGCTATTAGGGGAGCGTACAGACGCGAGCTGTTATATCAACACTTTGAATGAAGTGCTAAAATGAACCAAATTACAGCAAAACCTCCCAGGCGTCATCCCCGCTCTCACTTAATCTAGGAAGTGTCATGATTTAAGCATGAGAACTAACGGCCTTTCTAACCACAGAGGCAGCTAAATACTCTAGCACACAGGACCACCAGATATTTTTAAGATGACAGCCATTCCGCCAATACCTAATTTAGAGGAAGCCCACAACAGCTACTGTTTAGTAGCGGAAGGCCACATCTACAATACGGGCTTAGCCCCAACAGAAACGGCTCTTGGTATTATTCAGATAAATATGTACGGACGAGGGGAAGCAATTATTCACTGCACTGTTCATAGACGGCCACATTTTAAACAAACAGTCAAACTTTTGTTTTTAATAAAAATGTTTTTTTTTTTTTTTTAAATTCACTAAACAGTGAACGGAAAACCAGGAATTAATATCTAACTTGGAAAAATGATCTAACTTTTTATTTTATATATATATATATATATATATATATATATATATATATATATATATATATATATATATATATATATATATTTCAGCTCAACTATTTGTCTGATTAAAGAGAAAATGATGAGTTCATGCAATAATACAATATGCTTGTGTAATGCATTGTATATACAGACACAACATTTCTAAATAATGTATGTTTTGCTTACAAATATTTAAACCTACTGAATGAGGTCATCATGAATTGCAAATTAGATAAGAAATTAAGGAAATATTTGCTACTACAATTTTTCTTAGTTCAGTGCAAAGAGCATAGCACAGCATTACAAAAAAATGTCATCTATAATAACTCCTTACTTTGTATTCTGATTTTTTTTTAAAAAAAATTTATTTTGCTTTTTCAATCGATCAGAGTCTCTGGACTAATTTTGCTTTTGGAACAATAACTAAGAAGGAAATATAGCGGTTTTGCCGTGGTTCAAATATATTTGTATTTTAACCTTTTTTTTTTTTAGGGGGGGGGGGGGGGCGGGGGGGGAGACCACAAGTTATTATACAACTACTGAATATTGTTTTAAATAACACAATTTCTGTGTCTTACTCAATAATGTTTTTAGTACTAATATCTACTTTCAATAGCACTTGCTGCTCACAATTATCATTAAGTGGCATGTTTCAAAATTGGGTTTGACTGTTAAAAATTGAGAGCAAAATAGGGCTTTTAATATTTATATTTTTTAAATTGAAAGTTTCTCACACCAGTGGAATCAAAATATGATTAGGAGGAAATTAGGGAGAGGGCAGGCAATAATTACTCATACTGCATTTGGAATGGTTTCTATTAAGATCAATATTCACAATTTTTGGGTTTTATCCCCCCTCCCCCTCCCCTCCCCCCCCCTCCCCTCCCCCCCCCACCCCCAACAAATTACAGATTTTATTTAAGCCTGTTAATTTTTATTAATATTACCGTCAAACAATCCTGTTATGGAACTGCTGTATACTGTTTTTTACACAAAAGTAGGAAGTACACTCCATTCACAATAGAATTATTTACACATAGAACCAAAGAATGTGTCTGCAGATAAGAACCATTCGTCCATCTAGTCTGCCCAATGTTCTAAATACTAGGATAGCCTTGTGCCTATCCCATGCATGCTCAAACTCCTTTAACAATAATAATAATAATTAAGTAGACACACCTGGTGAGATATAACATGTTTCCTGTTCATTATGCACAATTATTATTTTTTTTATCTACTAAAAATGTATTTTCAAAGTTTTAGCTATTTGGGATATTCTATTCTATTCCTACTAATCATGAAACAAATATCAGTAGACTAAGTAGATTAAAGTTTACATAAAAAAAATGTAAATAAACTCTCAATATATCATGCTACTAAATTGTCTATTTTCTTTCTATATATATATATATATATATATATATATATATATATATATATATATATATATATATATAATTTTTTACGTATTATTTCAGAAAAGTGTACAAACATCTCCCATTATGTTGTTAAATTTTAATGTGCAAAACTGTAAAAACAATTATCTGCAATAAAGTTCTGAGCAAATAATTTCAGAAAATGTGCGTCATAGATATTCTTCAAGTCTTTTAATATCCATAAAATAAAAATGCATTCTATACACTGATATGGCATGCATTCATCTTTCACAACTTGGGGTAGACGTCGAGGGTCTTTGATAGGATGCGACATCCGGGCTCTCAGAAGTAAGAACGTACAGAAACTCAACGTGATCTGTGCCAATGTCACAGGCACAGACCACTCTGGGCCACAGGACCCCCTTTCCTGCAGGTGCCCTGAGAGATAGAAAAGCAGGGAGGGGGCACTTATTGAAAAAATGTATTTGTTAAACGTTTCTGGGGTGTGTGTGTCTGTGTCAGATAGTGTATGTGTGCATGTGAGACAGTGTGTGTGTGTGTGTGAGAGACTGTCTGTATGTGTCTGCTCAATGTATATACAAGGTTTAAGCATTTACTCCTGGTTGGCATGACATAACATGATTCATGCATTTAATTTAAATATATACTATTATTGGCATCGTATACATCATTTAGATTTGTGTACTGGTATAAAGCTTTACATCTAAAGTTGTTGCTCATTGGCATCATAAATATCATTATATATTATACACTGATGTGTCTCAGTGCCTAATATTATATAAATTTCCAATGAACTGCGGTTTTATTGTCAACCCTGAAGATGGTCATTATTTAGGGATTTTCCTTATGTCCTCCAGTAAAAGAACCAGATTATAGATCCAGCGAGCCCTTCGTCAGACAGAATAACCCTAACTCCCCACACAACGACTATAACAATCTTTGGACATTTTTTAAAAAAAAGGTTTTATGGATGGAGCACCATCCTTAACAAGCCATAGTGAGAGGAGATAAGTGGAAGTGTCAGAAGATGCTCAAAATCTATCCCACCCCGAGACTTACCACTGTGACTCAATGTCTAGGGCTCCATTCATGAAAGAGGGAATTGCTGGGAAATTAGAATTTCGTGATACAAATTTGGCCAAACCACAGAACGAAACTGATGGCAGGTGTTGAGCAGTCATGACAATAAAGTCCAGCTTGTACTTTGGGATCCATTTAGTAAATAGTGAATTGTGGTGAACTGACCAGGGAAAAAAAGCAAACACCAGGCCAGAATAGACGATACAGTGTCGCTCGCAAATTGCAGAATAAATGCCTGATTTTAGTCGCAATTCCCTTGCCAACTCGCTCCTGTCTAGAGAATAGATCTTTTCATGTTAGTGCATGACACTTGAAGAGGTTAATTCAGTAGAAATGGTTGATTTATGGTAGATTGAAAGGTGGCTACAAAATGTTATGGTTGATGCAACTTTTCCATTGGCTATTTGTCATCGATCTAAGGTTTGGCCTAGTACTCGGGGAGGAAAAAACGCAACTTGGCACCCAAGGTGTCTCATACTTCTGCCATGCTTACTCAATGGCCTCCCTGTTGTGTGGTCAATGAAGCCATGACGTGGCATAGGATGGAACCTTTAGGTACAGTTCTTACTCTTGTAGAGCATTAGGCAACATAGAATGGGACAGAGAGCAACATGGGACCAAGGACTCCGTCGCAAACACACCCCTGTGATATCTGTGGCGTCAGGCGTCTAATTAAACGGGTAGGCTAAAATATATGTACATATTACACAGACGTTGTTCTAACAAGATATTGCGCTTTCCAAATTTCGAACGGAGAACCCAAGAACGCAACGGAATCAATGATCAGGAAGCTAAAAGTGGGAAGCTCGTTTAATCCCTTTGTTCCATTTAACCACCAGAGGATATGGTGAGTGAAGGTGGTTTGGGGAATTTTGTTTAACACACAGCTATGTTTCAATGCAACAAAATAACACAATATCAATTCAACTGTGTGTGTTATTTCTGGCTTCTCCGACCTCCAATTTACTCTATTTTTCAGATAAAGTAAACACCATGCTGCTCCGAGAGACATATGGAATCCAAAATGACTTCTGCTCCAATGCGAGAGACCACAGACCATTAAACGCATAGCACCGTCTGCCACCACCACACCATGTGATTGTCTTTTAATAGCCCCAATAAAATGTGTGCAAGTTAATAATATTCTACGTCCTTGGCTCTCCTCTGTACAAGATGGACCATCCCAGAGGAGAGGAAGTCTGACTCGAAAATGTGCTACTTAAGGAGTAAATCAGGAAGTTCTGTGCCTTTCTTGTCCTCAATTTTCTCTTTAAACATAATGTTTCCAAGATAAGTCATGGCAGAGTTACTGATGACAACAAGCCAAGTCCTTTCTTTCTTGTTTTGCTGAATGAGGAAGGAAGAAAATAGTTTGTTCTTTTTCTGTCCGTTTTGGTTCTAAAATATCCAGGCCCGAGCCAAGTAGCAGAGAAGAGAAGCAAGGAGGAGGAGAGGCGGGATCGCTGAAGAGAGATGATGTTTATCTACGAGCAATATCTGTCTCAACGAGCCAAATCTCTCGGTTGCCTCCTTAAGACAGATAGACTCTTCTCAGGGAGTAGACAGGCTAATTAGAGGGCTCCTTGCAGAGGGAACTCACACATGCAAACCATTATGTAAAATATAGATATTCCCCACCCCCCTCCTCTTTTGAATACTTACAATCATTAGACATGGTTTCTTGAAGGCTATAAAATCAGGACCGAATAGGAAAGTAAACAGTTTCAAACAGTTTCTAACCTTCATTCATTCCTGCATTTATGGTAAAATAAAAACGATTCTAGAATGTGGTCTGACATTTCATTATTCATTTTTCTAAAAGAATGATACCACCCCCCCCCCCCCCCCCCCAAAAAAAAAAGCCAGCCAGCAGTTTTGCTCGTCTCATATTATCACAGCAGAAACATATTTGGGTTGTGGGTCGAGACCCTCACTCATTGAATAAAAATATATATAGTATGTAATTTACATCAATGGGATCTGTAACTTGAATCGCTTAGTATTTCAAGCAGTCATAAGCCACTCATAGGTAGCAACCAAGAACTTTCAACGGGTGGGGATTGCAATTGCCTCTCAGCGGATTGATGGTAGGGAATATTGTCAATGTTTGCCGAGCAGAGGGAAGCCATTAATTCCTACTCATATGCATGTGCTATTTGCAGATTGTGCACACGGTGACCACACAATATGCCAAACAATGTGCAACTTTACAATTAGTGGGTATTATTCAAAAATGTGCAATTTTGGTACAGTGTGATCACATGTATACCAACTATGTGCCAGTGGTACAAAGCCGTGCTGCGGACGACTCTTGGAAAATTGGAGTCAAATCTTAATCTTGCCCGAATTATTAGAAAAATGCGTTTTTCAATGTGTAAAAAAAAAAAGCAGTTCATTTGCATACCATGCCACAGGTGATGTCATACGCATGAGACTCCACGGACACATTTTTTTAAAAAAAATTCTCCTAATTTAGGCATTCGCTTGCAGTTTTGCTATCACAATGTATATAGAAATTTCAATCATGTTTTATGTTCTACAGTCACAATAAAAGTATTGTTCAGGTGATACAGTCCCACAGACGCTGCCCTTCGTATAGGGGCATTTTCAAACAGCAAACAAACCTTTGGTCAGCTATAAGATCATGTGGGAAGGTGAGTAGACAGCGCTTGGCAGTTAAACAGAGTAAGTGGAAATCAATATAAAAAACCAAAGATAGTAAATTAATATAAAATATATAAATTTAATAATATATAAAAACAAATGCAATATATAAATACATATAGAAAAAATATACACAAATGTAACCAAAAAAATGACAAATTGTTAAAAACAAGAAACAATGATATGTGCCTTTAAATACAAATGAACAGACACAGATACAAAGGTAACCACAGGCAGAGTGTCAAATTACTCACTTGCTGATTGGGTTAGCAAAATACCATGAATAGTACATGGATATAGAAACGTGCTGGTCAGTAAAGAAGGAAGAATTGAGAACCTGGCCAGGTAACTTCACTTTAACAAGAGTGATGTGTTTCGTTCGGGGAACTTCTTCAGCCTCAAAGCAAACAGACCAGCATGCTGTCTACTCACCTTCCCATTCTGTTTCCCTTTACAGTGGCTTGTTCCACTGTTTTCTTATAAAGACTAGCAGCTTATTTTCTCAATGCGACTCATCTGTCCAATCCACTGAGATATTTCATTGTCAATATGCTCAATCAGTGTATCGCTGGGTTTGTATACATTTATAATAATTATTTTAATTTGTGTTCTTTTTTTTTTTTTGGTAAAGGGTTCACTTTGATTTCACATAATAGGCGCTGTGTATATCACATTTCTATAAGATCATGTGCATTTGCAAGAAGAACTGTATTCAGTTTGAGAGCAGTGATTGGTGGAGATCATGTGAGGTCACTACACCTGCTCAGGGAGCATTCCAATCCTTACGGGGGACCATGGATTGGCTCCAGGAGACGTTGGGAACTCACAGTTTTGGACATGGTGGGCTGGATCTCCAGGAGAAAAAACTTAAAAAAAAAAAAAACAACTACCGGTATGTTTTCAGATTAAAAATTACTGCAAAAGCTAAGGTACAAAAAGCTGGAACAAATAAACGCTTATTTATACAATATGTATTTATTTTTCCCGATTTTTTTTTGCTCTGAATCGAGTGATCCTTTTTTTTTTTCTTGACTTTTTGAGCGGAGTTGATCTTTTTCTGAAAAGTGATCTTCGCCGACTTACATGGTGATCTTTGTTTCCATGCCAAAATACGGATCCGAGACAGAAATGATAGAGCCTAAAGGGTGACTTGGTCTACCAGTACAAAGAGCCACCAGTGCGGGCTAGCGAAACAACGCATTTCACTAAAACAAGAGTAATTAGATGATCTGCACTAGGTGATCCAGGTGGAATGAGGAACACTTTGAGCGTCAGTATCTGTAACCAAGTACTGACGTAATAATATTTCTCTCACCAGCGATTTTCATTTTAATCATAAATAACATGCTCCAGCAGTAGCGCAGTCCATCCCCTAATGCACATTAGAGGCAGAGCACCGGCAGTAACGCAGTCCATCCCCTAATGCACATTGGAAGTGGAGCACCGGCAGTAACGCAGTCCATCCCCTAATGCACATTAGAAGCAGAGCACCAGCAGTAACACAGTCCATCCCCTAACGCACATTAGAAGCAGAGCACCAGCAGTAGCGCAGTCCATCCCCTAATGCACATTAGAAGCGGAGCACCAGCAGTAGCACAGTCCAACCCCTAATGCACATTGGAAGTGGAGCACCGGCAGTAGCACAGTCCATCCCCTAATGCACATTAGAAGCAGAGCACCGGCAGTAGCGCAGTCCATCCCCTAATGCACATTGGAAGTGGAGCACCGGCAGTAGCGCAGTCCATCCCCTAATGCACATTAGAAGCGGAGCACCGGCAGTAGTGCAGTAAATCCGATAATGCACATTAGACGCGGAGCACCGGCAGTAGCGCAGTCCATCCCCTAATGCACATTAGAAGCGGAGCACCGGTAGTAGCGCAGTCCATCCCCTAATGCACATTGGAAGCGGAGCACCGGTAGTAGCGAAGTCCATCCCCTAATGCACATTGGAAGCGGAGCACCGGCAGTAGCGCAGTCCATCCCCTAATGCACATTAGAAGCGGAGCACCGGCAGTAGCGCAGTCCATCCCCTAATGCACATTGGAAGTGGAGCACCGGCAGTAACGCAGTCTATCCCCTAATGCACATTAGAAGCAGAGCACCGGCAGTAGCGAAGTCCATCCCCTAATGCACATTGGAAGCGGAGCACCGGCAGTAGCGCAGTCCATCCCCTAATGCACATTGGAAGTGGAGCACCGGCAGTAGCGCAGTCCATCCCCTAATGCACATTAGAAGCGGAGCACCGGCAGTAGCGCAGTCCATCCCCTAATGCACATTGGAAGTGGAGCACCGGCAGTAACGCAGTCTATCCCCTAATGCACATTAGAAGCGGAGCACCGGCAGTAGCGCAGTCCATCCCCTAATGCACATTAGAAGTGGAGCACCGGCAGTAGCGCAGTCCATCCCCTAATGCACATTGGAAGTGGAGCACCATCAGTAACGCAGTCCATCCCCTAATGCACATTAGAAGCGGAGCACCGGCAGTAGCGGAGTCCATCCCCTAATGCACATTGGAAGTGGAGCACCGGCAGTAGCGCAGTCCATCCCCTAATGCACATTGGAAGTGGAGCACCGGCAGTAGCGCAGTCTATCCCCTAATGTACATTAGAAGCGGAGCACCGGCAGTAGCGCAGTCCATCCCCTAATGCACATTAGAAGTGGAGCACCGGGAGTAGTGCAGTCCATCCCCTAATGCACATTGGAAGTGGAGCACCGGCAGTAGCGCAGTCTATCCCCTAATGTACATTAGAAGCGGAGCACCGGCAGTAGCGCAGTCCATCCCCTAATGCACATTAGAAGTGGAGCACCGGGAGTAGCGCAGTCTATCCCCTAATGCACATTAGAAGTGGAACACCAGCAGTAGCGCAGTCTATCCCCATTCGGCCATCCTGAATTGTCCAGATTGTTAGCTTGCATCTATAGGCTTTCCCCTAATTTAAATTGTTACATTAGGGGTGTGGACCACAATCAGTGGAAAACACCTGGTTACACGTGGTCTGTGGTTGTGAGGCCGGTTGGATGTACTGCCAAATTCTCTGAAACACCATTGGAGACGGCTTATGGTAGAGAAATGAACATTCAATTCGTGGCCAACCGCTCTGGTGGACATTCCTGCAGTCAGCAGGCCAATTGCACGCTCCCTCAAAACTGCGACATCTGTGGCATTGTGCTGTGTGATAAAACTGCACATCTTAGAGTGGCCTTTTATTGTGGCCAGCCTAAGGCACATCTTGTGCAATAATCATGCTGTATAATCAGCATCTTGATATGCCATACCTGTGAGGTGGATGGATTATCTCGGCAAAGAGAGAAGTGCTCACTAACACAGATTTACACAGATTTGGGAACAATATTTGAGAGAAAAAGGCCTTTTGTGTATGTAGTAAAAGTCTTAGATCTTTGAGTTCAGCTCATGAAAAATGGGGGCAAAAACAAAAGTGTTGCATTTATAATTTTGTTCAGTGTATTTTCTTATTAGCACTTTTTTTGTTATGTTTTAAGCATTACTCACTTTAGTAGAAAAATCTAATGCAGCAACTCTCCCCCCCAGCCTTTTATTTATCATAATATAATTAAATTAATAGGGGAATACAACAAGTTACGGCCTCCCGAAGCATCGGGCAGAGAGAGAGAGGTGAAAGAGGTAACTAGGAGACCAAGGGTTTAACTCAGATGTGATGACAAAAAAAAAAACAAGAAACAAAATAGTTTGGAGTTGAAAATGATTTAAATTTGCCAGCTCCGATTTGTTTATGGAAGGCTGCCAAGACTAATTTGGATCTGGCCATTTCAAAGCTGTTTGTACAGCTCTATATTTGCCAGAAAGAAAAAAAAAAAAAAAGTGGACTTACAACAGAGGTTAAAAGAAGTGCAGCACAAGTAGATGACTGTTCTCCAGGTGGGGATGTGAGTTCCATACGTAGGATTTGGGAAGTAACCGATACAGTTCACAAACAATGAAGCCGACAGGAGGATGACATGATTGTCTCTTCACTTACCCTTCACCATGTCCACAAAACGGTCTGTAGTTTGAATTTAGTATAAATGTACGGTTTGCACGTGGAATTTGTAACGCGCTGACAGCACTCTGCATATTCACACCGGCCGGTGCAGATTTAAATAGAGATCCCTCTATTTAAAGACTGATTCTTCCTCCGTTTATTTGAAAAATCACTCGAAAAATGGCGTGACGTCTTCTGTCCTTGGTCAGGTCACTTTGGACCGCAGGACCAATCTAGGACTCAAAAGCCCAACAACACTCTTGTGAAAGAAGTAATGAAATCCCAGTGAGGGTCATTAAGTTCACAACACCACGTCAAAAATAAACATTTCCTACCTTGTTTGACATTAGCAATTAAAAACCAGAACCTAATACAAAGCAAAGCCAGATTCTACATATTCTATTACCCACTACTACTGAATATCTGCAACTGTTAATCCAACTTTATTACCCCTGATGAAGCCTTCATATGGGCGAAACGCGTTGGGCTTGTGCATCTTTTGTGCCTTTTAAACATCTGTACAGCAATAAATTTTATACTACTGTTGTACACTTGTCTGGTTTAAAGTATCATGTTTCTTGGATCTATTTGTATTAGATTGATATATTTGTATTTCCATAATATTAAATATACTGTTTCTGTATACACACTCTTCTAGATTTATCTGTTGTTTGTCTAGTTTTGAGCGTGCTCTCCAATCTATCTGTGTGTCTGGGTTCTGTTTTAGACCACAGTACAGTAATGTAACTCAATAAGAGAATCATTTGCTTTCAACATGTTGTGTTTTTAAAGCATGCTGGTTATGAAGGGTTCCAAATATACACCTCCCAAGGCCTACACATCCCATAAGCCTATCGGTGTGTACATGCAACAATCCTGATTGCAGGGTTTGTGAAAGTGGCCTTGGGGCCCCTCCAACCCCACCACACAACCAGTACCATATATCATTAAATTTCCATTCTGATGTACCATATTTGATACCATTTATGAGCCACATTTTACACAGTTTTGTCATTACTGCACCACATCACTTTCCACAGTGCCGTTTCTGCACCACATCACTTTCCACAGTGCCGTTTCTGCACCACATCACTTTCCACAGTGCCGTCACTGCACCACATCACTTTCCACGGTGCCGTCACTGCACCACATCACTTTCCACGGTGCCGTCACTGCACCACTTAACTTTCCACGGTGCCGTCACTGCACCACATCACTTTCCACGGTGCCGTCACTGCACCACATCACTTTCCACGGTGCCGTCACTGCACCACATCACTTTCCACGGTGCCATCACTGCACCACATCACTTTCCACGGTGCCGTCACTGCACCACATCACTTTCCACGGTGCCGTCACTGCACCACATCACTTTCCACGGTGCCGTCACTGCACCACATCACTTTCCACGGAGCCGTCACTGCACCACATCACTTTCCACGGTGCCGTCACTGCACCACATCACTTTCCACGGTGCCGTCACTGCACCACATCACTTTCCACGGTGCCGTCACTGCACCACATCACTTTCCACGGTGCCGTCACTGCACCACATCACTTTCCACGGTGCCGTCACTGCACCACATCACTTTCCACGGTGCCGTCACTGCACCACATCACTTTCCACAGTGCCGTCACTGCACCACATCACTTTCCACAGTGCCGTCACTGCACCACATCACTTTCCAAAGTGCCGTCACTGCACCACATCACTTTCCACTGTGCCGTCACTGCACCACATCACTTTCCACAGTGCCGTTACGGCACCACATCCCTTTCCACAGTGCCGTTACTGCACCACATCAATTTCCACAGTTCCATTTCTGCTCCATATTATTTTCCACAGTGTTATTTGTTCCCCACATTACTTTATGCCTCACAGGTGATACTGCGGGCATGCATCTGTGCTGTTAGGTATGATGTTTGCTTGCTGCTTGTGAAGAAAAAGATTTGATAGAAATAAAACATACAGTACAATAGACCTTATATAAAAGAGAATTTACTTATGATATCTAAAAACACCTCAGTCTAATCAGAAAAAGGATAAATAATGTACAGCATTTTACATTTTTTGTAAGTAATTTTGTACAGATAAACAAGGCCAGGATTAACATGCATTAATGCTAGTTATTGTGATTCGGAAAGTTAGAAAGCTTTTACATTAATTACGTGAACCAAATAAAACCAATTTATACATTATGCTTTTTTATTTTATAATTCAAGAGACATTTACATTCCCCTTAGCTATCTTTTGTGATGTATTTAGCGCCAGGGATCCTCTTCCCAACAGGCTCCTCTTTGGCATTTAAACATATACATCTTTATTTACAAGCACTTGCATAAGGTGCAGGACTCGGTGGAGAAGGAATGCTAGATCTGTGTTCTAAATGCTCATGAATTTAAATTTATCTAAACATCTGTAAGATTTTACAAGATAATCTCTGAGATTATTCAATAGATTAGTGCTGTGCTGCTCTCCTCTCCTCTGTAATAGCGTTCCCCCCCCCCCCCTTACTAGTAGAAATCCGTGTGTTCGGGGTTATGGCGCGCTGGCTGGGCATTGGAGTCCAAAGCCAACAGTTACCTGTAGACTATTTACCAAAGCGCAGAGTAGAGAAGGAACTTGTGTCCGTGGCCGGAGCAGAGACCCGCGGAAGAAGTAATCCAGTGGAGCGTTAAAAACATCATTTGCTGCGGTTTATTTTTCAGGAGTAATTATCCTGAACTCGGCCTGTGATGTGTCTCATCCTGGCCCTAGTTAAACCGTGTTTTCTTCCAATGGTCTCTGTGTAGCATTTGGCTTTTTTTGGGGGGTTTTGAAACCAGAGCAGCATTGCCATAGAAAACACAGGCCTGTTGCATTTCTATTTTCAGCGTGTATATATCTGCTGGCGCAGATCTGACGTAGAAAGGCCCCAGATCAGAACAGCCGTCGTATATCGTTTGTACCCATTTCCTTCCAACCAATACCTGATTTATAGGATTTTTTTTTTTTTTAGGGGGTGAAGAGGGTGGGTGATATGTAAATATTATTCTGCACCAGCTTTCAGGAGCTGACCTCTTGAACAGTAGGTGTTGCTGAGTTAACTCGGGTCTTTTCACTTAATCATTACCAGCCCCCGTGTAATAAACCATGCAAACAGAGTGGTCTGCAATAATACGAGGGGAGTGGATTAGTGCATGCTAAACCACAAGCCAGGATTTTCAAGCAAGGCCGTTAATCTTTGCAGGTTATAAAACGAATGTCTTTACAATGAGGCCTGTGACGTCGGAACGGTTTGGGTGAGAAAGGAAAACTAGCGCCACATGGAAGAAGTGCACACAGAAAACGGATAAGACAGAACAGACAGAGGAACGGCAAAATTAAGGCATTAAAAAGAAAAAGCTTTGGCTGATTATCTTTTACAGTGCACAGCCCGCAGCATTAGTTACAGGTAACAGGAATCCCCCTCCACTGTAAGCACAGTAGCATCGTTCAACAAATCTACGTACCAATGGACCAATATCAAGTCACCAGACCTGTTTATCTCGCAATTCCCAATATACCGAGTTCACACCACAGCCAGGGGGATTATGACTAGGGTTGTCAACTTTTCTTCAAAAAAAAAAAAACACGATATTGCTATTGCCTGCACAGACTTAGCATTGGCGTCAATCCAATTTGCCATTAATTACAATGACCTCCTGATTCTATCCCCGACCCGTTTAGGCTCAAAGTTTCAAATTCTGCCCGCGGGTTTATTCAGTGATCTTGTGACTGGTGAGGAATCTGCCAGGTATGAGATCCATCGAATTCTGTCAGAAATTGTCAATAAATCTCTAGATGGCAGCGAACCATTTGCTTATCCAAGCAGTAAACACAACAGGTTTTATTGCCCTTTAAATTAAGTTCAATGGGGGTTTGATGAGCCCTGAAAGCTGCTTTTGAAACCGTTTTTTCACTTTTTTTTTTTTTGCTGCTGCTGGGTTTTTTTTTGTCCCCAAAGTCAGCTTTTTCTTCTAATGTAATCGAGCACGTCGTTTTTAGAAGTTCAGGTCAGTTTCCATACATTAATGCTGCTTTGAGCAAAATATGTTTAAAATAACGCTCAAATGTCAGGCTTGCATTTCTTGTTCCAAACATTACCTTTGGTGCCTTCCCAAATTTAATAACCCGAAAGCGGAAGGCTATTTATCATGTAACCTTTCCCCCTGTGCACGTCTATTCCAGCAGTTGAAACTACTGCTGTGTCAACAGGAACGCTCCTTCGCTTCCCCCCCAACCCTCGCCTGCCGCAACTTGCTATTAGCGTCTAAAGAAATACGATGTGATGTCATAACAGACATTGCAAAGATCGCAATTAACAGACGTTCATGTCACGTACAGCACAGTGAAACTCGAGTTCTTTAGAACCATTACAAGCTCGCTAATGACATAACCCACTTTGCTGAACGTAAAGGTTGCTGCTGATTGGAGCACACATCCGTTCATCGTACATGTGAGTGATTATCAGAATGAGTTTCTTACAAAAACCACAGGCGATGGTCAACCCGTCTCTCACTGACGTAACCCATTACCACGCAATTCCGCTTACCATGAGGCAAGTACTGTACGTCTCCCCAAACAATAGTGCTTCCGCTTGTAATCGTCTTTATTGACGCAAAACAATATGGCAACTGTCTAGCATGACCATTAAAGACTACTAAATACAGAGGTGTTTTGCCACTGGACACTTTACTCACTGAACGGTGATACGGGGGGGTGGGGGGATGTCAAAGATATAACATCAATATTTAAAAATAAACATCTCATATCGGGGTCCGAAATGTCTGTGGTTGTATGTTATGGAAATGTAAGTGCTCCTATTTCTGAATGGGTTATATTTGGGCTTTACGGAGGCACACAGGAGTGGTTAATCTAGACCCTAGGAATCCAACCGTGGCCCACCAGCTTTTTCTGGGCTACAACTACTATTACTCTCTGCCATTTTAAGATAGAAAATAGGGAATAATGGAAATTGTAGTTCAGCGGCAGCTGGAAGGCCACAGTTGGATGCTAAAGATGTAGACTGATCACATTGTAACTTATTTGGAGCTATATATATATATATATATATATATATTGCCGGCAGTGGTTTTAAAAAATTTTTTTTTATAGGTAGTGTCACAAACCGCAGATTATGGTTCCTGTGATGCCAACAGAGTAATTAACATTGATAGTGAAACTCAATCCCCACTCTAGCATTGAGCCAGACGTATAAAACGTCACTGATCCGATGACAGGGGGCTTATAACATAAAATGGGATCGGCCACATCAACCAGTCTACTTATTTACGATCCACAAATCTCACAATATTATGCATCTCTTTAAAGCAAAATCCACCTTGGTCCCGTCCCCCCCCCCCTTGGCCGCCAGACCGAAGGACTGATTCCATGTAAATCTGGTTTCTAGGAATGTCCCGTCAATCAGGCTACAGGATATAATGTAACCCTGAACACCAAAATCTGCCCTTCCACTGGGAAGGTAAAATTCCCCGAGCTGGTGAGTATATTTCCTGTTGCCATAAAATCTAACTGAAGCCGGCCAAGTGCATGTCAGACGTGACATGCAATGACCACATGTTCTCTCGTGTTTGCTCAAAGTCATTTTATATGTTTTTCTTTGGTGCCTTTTTACACCGCTTTTTGTAAAAAATATGCTGTTATGATTTTCAAAGTGCCATTCTTTCCTTTCCGTCTTACTGTTCATTTAAATTGTGAATGGTGGAAGGAGTCTGTACATATATATATATATATATATATATATATATACACACACACATAGGGTTGCCACCTGGCCGGTATTTTACCGGCAGGTCGGTAAAAAATTGTCATCAGGCCAATGTTAAGTCTATGGAGACAGTACCAAGGCCGGTATTTTTTTTTGAAGAAAAGGTGGCAACCCTACACACACACACACACATACATGAAAATAAAAAGTCTCTTGCTAATATTACAGGTTATCCGGTAATATTGCACAGCAAAGAGAGAATATTAAGCATTTGAATAGAGCATAGATAGCAGAAAGTTTGGTGGACAGGTGTTAAATAAGCTCTATCAAATGCAGTCAGCTATATAAAAATATACATATGTTATGGTGGGGTAATAATAATAGTTTTTGCATGTATATATAAAGCCTGACCAGCTTTTGTGCATGCACCCCACCCACTCGCAGGTGCTCTGTATATGGTGTCCAGTGAAATGGTATAGATTCTAGTTCAAGACAGACTGTCGGAGAGATTCATTCCAAGTAAGTAGCTAGAGATAGGACTCACCAAGCTTGGAGTACTTTGGCGTAGTGGTGGGCTAAGCAAAATATGGCCATATATTGCGAATTAATCTCCAATAATTTTTTTATCTAAGCTAGGTGCTTTTAAAATATCGAAAATTATTTAAAAATGTAAAAAATAACATTAAGATAGTATGTTGTATGGACGCCCACTGTATTTATGTATTGCATTGTATGCATTTTGGTCACTCCAGTGGTGCTCTATGCAACATATGCTGGTTCTGGGGTGCTGTCCAAATAATAGTTTTTGCGTGGTGAGGTAAAGGTGAATTAAAAAGGTCAGCTTAAAATTCCAGGGGGGTAGCAAGCACACATACCAGACAAGCCTTGCTTTGCCTGCAGAAATCCTCAACTTGTAAGGGTTTTGGGGAGGCATGTGCTAATCAAGGTTGGCAATGACTTTATACATCAGGGCTTGACAAATTTAATTTGATTCTAGGAGCCAGCAAAAAAATTTAGGAGCCAGACACAACATACACGCAATTCATAAACACACACACCAACCCACTTCATATATACACCACACACACCAACCCACTTCACATACACACCAACCCACTTCACATACACACCACACACACACACACCAACCCACTTCACATATACACCACACACACACCAACCCACTTCACATATACACCACACACACACCAACCCACTTCACATATACACCACACACACACACACACACCAACCCACTTCACATATACACCACACACACACACACACCAACCCACTTCACATATACACCACACACACACCAACCCACTTCACATATACACCACACACACACCAACCCACTTCACATATACACCACACACACACCAACCCACTTCACATATACACCACACACACACACACACACACAAACCAACCCACTTCACATATACACCACACACACACACACACACAAACCAACCCACTTCACATATACACCACACACACACACACACACCAACCCACTTCACATATACACCACACACACACACACACACACCAACCCACTTCACATATACACCACACACACACCAACCCACTTCACATATACACCACACACACACAACCCACTTCACATATACACCACACACACACACCAACCCACTTCACATATACACCACACACACACACCAACCCACTTCACATATACACCACACACACACACCAACCCACTTCACATATACACCACACACACACACCAACCCACTTCACATATACACCACACACACACACCAACCCACTTCACATATACACCACACACACACACCAACCCACTTCACATATACACCACACACACACACCAACCCACTTCACATATACACCACACACACACACCAACCCACTTCACATATACACCACACACACACACCAACCCACTTCACATATACACCACACACACACACCAACCCACTTCACATATACACCCCACACACACACCAACCCACTTCACATATACACCACACACACACACCAACCCACTTCACATATACACCACACACACACCAACCCACTTCACATATACACCACACACACACCAACCCACTTCACATATACACCACACACACCAACCCACTTCACATATACACCACACACACACACCAACCCACTTCACATATACACCACACACACACCAACCCACTTCACATATACACCACACACACACCAACCCACTTCACATATACACCACACACACACCAACCCACTTCACATATACACCACACACACCAACCCACTTCACATATACACCACACACACACACCAACCCACTTCACATATACACCACACACACACCAACCCACTTCACATATACACCACACACACACCAACCCACTTCACATATACACCACACACACACCAACCCACTTCACATATACACCACACACACACACACACCAACCCACTTCACAAATACACCACACACACCCCCCCACTTCACATATACACCCCCCCACTTCACATATATACCCCCCAACTTCACATATATAACCCCCCAACTTCACATATATAACCCCCCAACTTCACATATATAACCCCCCAACTTCACATATATAACCCCCCAACTTCACATATATAACCCCCCAACTTCATATATACACACACACACACACACCTACTTCACATACACCTCACACATACATACACAGGTTTTTTTTATTTTCCTTTTTTAACTTCTGAGTGCTGTGTGTCGTCTCTTGACAACCCAGCACTCAGCCGAAAGAGCCATGAAGATCGGCTGCGGCACGAATGTTCCCCCTCCCTGCTGCCTTACCTCATTGCTGGGGAGGGGGAACATTCGTGCTGCAGCCGATCCTCAAGGCTCTTTCGGCTGAGTGCTGGGTTGTCACGTGACGACACCCAGCACTCACACACGCGTTGCGCCAGGGGGCGGAGCTTGCAGTCTGTGCAATACGCACAGACTTCCCCCCTCGCGCTGCAAAAAACGGATAGCAAGGGGAACATTAGGGCAACGGCGCCCGGGGTTTGTCGAACCCTGTTATACATGGATGGACATGGATGAGGTGCATCGCCAGATAACCAGTCATGGACAGCTGTATCGTCCTTAATGGGATTACATCAGCATGCGGTTGGTTTACGGTCTTTCTACTTGCGGCTTGGAAGCACACCGTAGCCTGTGGTGGGATGAAGGTGATGGGGAAACCGCCTCCACTTAAAATGAATGCCCGCTGTACAAGACGGCCTTTGAATATAGAAACAGAATGTGCCGGCATATAAGAACCATTCGGCCCATCTAGTCTGCCTAGGACAGAGGTGCAAGGCCAGATAACCACTCATGGTTTCGTCAACCAGCCTCATGCTGATGAGATCCAAGGAGTCCATGAATACATTGGATACAGTGGCAAAAAGGTGATCACGGTTAACCTCATTTGCATATGTCTACCCAGAAAAGGCCATAACTTATGTTGTTGCTCTATTGAGCTGTTTTCTCATTTGAAGGTGTTGAGCTGCTTCTCATGACATCATCTCCATAATGGGAGAAACCAAGTTGTAAAATAACATGGCCACACTATAAAATAACACGGCCACACTATAAAATAACACGGCCACACTATAAAATAACACTTGATTCTGAGGCATTGTAAAGTTAAACAAAAATAACATACTGTAATTGTAATACAAGTATAAAAAGTGGGCTATCGGGGGGGGGGGTATCATAAAAAGCTCTATACACTTGTATTACTACATAAAGCTTAGTTTAGGAACTTAGAGTAACAATTATTGGAAAGTAAATAGCCTTACTAGGATTTGTTGGTTACTTTTTGTTTACGGTTTTCTAGATTTCATTTTTTGAATTTCTCAGTTATTGTATGGCATTTGTACAAGAAACAATTGTAAGCTTGTGAGGAGATGATCTCAACCTCCTGTACCAGTCCGTCTAACATGGTCTGTTATTCCCTTTTATGCTCAGTACCAACCGATGCAGAAATGGCCGGCGCTATAATGTAATGGCATCACACACCTTTGCCTCTTATCATGGATGGGATGCTCCATGCGTCCAATGCTGGATCAAGGAGAAAGCATTGCACAGAACTTGAAAATCATTTTGAAGCGTCGAAAATAAGGATTTTGGTCCACCAATCATTTAAAACAAATGTTTAGGTTTGTTTCCCAATAAAATATTTAAGATATTTAATCATATGACATAAGAAATATGTGTTCTCAAGCCCCCCCCCCCCCAAGCCCATACATTTTACCCCCATATCCCCCATTCGCAAAATATCCGATGAAATCAATTGCAATAACCTTGTCAGATTGGCGGTGTTCTACCACTTTAAGGAGCAAACCAAACTCGCTCAATGCTCTCTGAAAGGGGTTAACAGCCTTGCGTTGCCCCGGGTCCACGAACGATTGTAAAAATGATATAAAGGAATGTGACTTTTTGGAAAGAGATTTGCTGCTAATGAAATTGAAATGGATTCCAGCTCTCTCTATCTGTAAGCCCTGCGCACTGCCAAAATACACTGAGACACCTATATAAAGTGTTTCCTTCACATAGAAGAACAGGTTGCCAACACAGTCTTTAGACTGCAGCTCACAAGATTAGAAAAAAAACAACCCACGTTTAAAACGGGGCGCAAGGCGCAAACGTGAAGCCTGCTGGCGATCTTGCGAAGAACGACTCAAATAAATTAGAGAGGAGCAGGTAGGCTGAAGGCCACGCTTCCGGGGGTCTGACTAGTTTTACAAATGACTTGAACGATTACTCGGTGTGTTCAGGCAATCGGGAGAGGACAAACGAAAAAAAAATAACGATTAGGAAAAAGGCACAGCACAGTCGATTTTCAAAAGAAGACGGGGAATTTGCGATAGCGTCACCAGACTGTCCGCCAGCTTTTTTCGTTCCCCCGTGTTGACCTCAGATGTCTCTAAACTCAGGAGAACCTTGTATTCCCTGTTGAATTTCTGATAGGAGACACACAACACGTGAAAATACCAGCTATTTATTCCACACAGGAGTGGGGGGGGGGGGGGGTGAGAAGGGTTCACTACCAGTATTTGTCAGGTCTCCATGTTTCCCAACCTCACAGTCAAAAACAGTGTGGAGTAAAAGCAATGATTATCTGGAAACATGAAGACTTGTGGGAACCTTAAAGGCACTCTTTATGCATGTGGACAATAAAACAACCACCTAAAAATGGCCTATACACTACACAATAAGATGGCAACATACACTGTGTCATCAGGACTGCAAGCAAATGTCTAAAGTAGGAGAACATGTTAAGATGTGACCGGGGTGTCTCGTGTTGATGACATCACCTGTGGCTTGATGCGCTAATAAACTGCTTTAAAGTGGGAAAAGTGTTATTTGCATAACAAGCCACAAGGTGATGTCACAAACACGACACCCCACACACCCATTTAAAACACATTTTTCTCCTCATTCAAGCATCTGATTGCAATTCTGCCAACATGTATAAGTCATTTTTTTTTCTTGTCTACATTATAAACTATGTTTAGGTGATATAATCCCTTTAATTGTGAAATGACAAACTCCCGTATTGTGAGTGGATGGGAACAAAAGACTTGGATTTTATAGAATAATCATTTAAAAAAAAAAAACTACAATAGTCTATCGTACATTTAATAAATACTTGGGGTTATTCGTATTCACGACAGCCACCCCTCCAGCTACCTTTCCCTATATCGCTTGACAAAATAAAATAATATGGCCGCTCCCAGGCACCTCACATGCATCAGGAATATCCTATGAAGTAATTATTTTAAGAAACTCTTTTTGTTTGGTGCATTGTCTATATAAGTGTTCCCCACTGTTTAAATTGCCCCAGCGTTTCGAGGAACACCTTTTGCAAAATGCTGCTCTGTAGCATCTTAAAGGACAGCTGTTGGCACAAAATATAGGTTTAATTTAGAGTTTGTAACAAATGTAGGAGGTTTTACACAGAAAGGCTTTAACCCCTTCGTGACGCAAGGTGCTTGCGTCCCAAACGACGCAAGCACCAAAACGTCACGATTGGTTCCTGGCCACCGATCCTTGTGATCGGTAGCCAGGAACACTCTCGCAGAGACCCGATCAGGGTCTTAACAGACCCTGTGGGTCCCTGCAAAAAAAAAACGTCACGAAGTTCAGGCACGATGCGATTTGGAGAAATTGGCCTCAGATGACAGGTGGGATCCCGCTGCAAGTGCCCACAGCGGGATTCGAAAACAGCTCATTGCGGGGAGTCGCGATAAGCTGTTTAATACAGGACGTACTATGCCGTCCTAATGGCTTTAACCCCTTCGTGACGCATGGTGCTTGCGTCCCAAATGACGCAAGCACGATTTGTTCTTGGCCACCGATCACAAGGGGTCCCTGCCAAAAAATCGCGAGACCTCCGGACGTCACGTGTTCGTCCAGAAGTTCGGGCACAGCACGATTTAGCAAAATGTAGCCGGTGCTCGCTTTGAGCACTGGCTCCAATTTCCCTGTCAGACTGAGGCCACTCAAAGTGGCCTCATCTGACAGGTGGGATCCCGCTGTAAGTGCCTGCAGCGGGATCCGAAAACAGCTCATCGCGGGGAGCCGCGATGAGCTGTTTAGTACAGGACGTACTATGCCGTCCTAACGACTTTAAGGTACTTAAAGTCAGGACGGCATAGTACGTCCTAACGTCACTAGGGGTTAAGGCACTTAAAGTCAGGACGGCATAGTACGTCCTAACGTCGGGAAGGGGTTAATAAAATGACCCAAACAAAGGACCCTATTGGGCCTTCTTTGCTTGTATAGCAGGATCACGGGGCAGCCATGTCGTTTAGAATGTTGGATCATGTGACCCAGTATGTCAAACCCCTGAATCACACATAATTTAATTAAATCTGCAAACAGTTGTCCTTTAGCTGTGCCCTATGGCGAATTGCGGGAATGCCCTTGGTGCTTGTCACTGTGCAATGAAAAGCTGTAATCAGCAATGTATACATTTGTACAAGGGGTCCATGTTTAAAATGAATACAGAAGCCAAAGTTTTTGGTCGTATTTGCATATCCGCCTTACCCATAATCACTTGCAGTGGGATGTTGATTTGCATTTAATGTACGTATTTTTTTGACAGCATGGCACCATTTCATGGAAATACAGGAAAAAAAGTAGAGTTAAAATGATCGGATAACAGAGTTTGATTGCAAGCTTTCAGGACCCAGCTTCTAGGCCCCTTACACCAGATATAACGAGAAGCTAAGACAAAACCTTCTAATCACAAGGCACAATTAATTCACTGCCTAATTAAAAAAAAAAGCAAAAGGAAGCAAATTAATTTTTCCAGCAGCAAATTAAACTTCTAGTCTTTTTAAACCTGTCCTGAAGGACCCCCAACGGTCCAGGTAGTGCGGGACGTTCCTATTGTTAACCCCTTAGTGACACAGGACGTGCCAGGAACGTACAGCAGGAAATCCGTTGGCGACATAGGACGTATCTGGCATGTACTGCCGCGGAACGAGCGGTTCTCACGATTATATATATCTGTATAACACCTGGTATGGTTCCCTAACCGTTAGGGAACTGTCAGTGCTGTTACGGCTGCGATGAAACGGCAGCGATGAAAGTGCTGAGAACAACAGCTCCATTCTGTTTGGCGGTGGGGCAAAACCAAATGCCCAATATTCCCCATTGGATAAAGCAGCCCTGGTTTGATAGTATCTGGGAATTAAATGATCGGCGTAGTGGTTGGTCTGTTTCTCCCACATACATCAATGTTGAGCAATAGAACATAATCATCACTGTGCGGGGACCAAATTCTAGCTGTTATTCAGAGTGATTAAACTTTAACAATGTTTACGGTTTGCAAGTTGGAGATACGTTGACATTTTAGCTCTATCAGCATGTGCAAATGAGTCCTGTAAGCACACATCTGACCAAAACAAAGTGCAATTAACAGGCTGCTGCTATCGCAAAGCATGGCCGTGAAGACAACAACAGGCCTGTGACTGGATTCCTGCGGAGTTACAGCTCGTGACTGATTTTGGTGTAAACTGCAGTCTAAATTAAGAAAGAGGATTAAAATAAGTGGGAAAGAGATAGGGGAGATCAGGCTGCTCTGAAAACAAAAACAGCCATCGAATCAAAACAAGATTAATCAGCACAAACTCCCTTGCAAACAAATGGCCTTTATCAGTCGTATTACACAAGCTCTCATGCTAAGGATTGTATCTCCCATGTACTAAAAATGCAGTTGGTGTTATTTCTGAAACCAGAAGAATATCCAGCTTCCCAGTCTGATCCTGGCTCAGTTTAGAAGAGGCGTCGCTCACCCGTCACTCCCGTCAATTCTGATTGGATGCCACAATTACGTATGGCGTAATCACCCAGGTACCTATAACTTCTGTGTTTCTTCCAGTGTATGTCCCAGACCTTACTGTATGGAGTAAGCCACGAAGACACTGCTACCTAGGATCCTTTGCTTAGAGTTAAAGTGCCTCTACACTATAGCAAGCAGTCCTGCAGTCAGTGGCGCAGCATAATTAATACACCGCACCCACCACCTGAAAATGTAGATAAGAGCCTGGAGCTGCGGGATTCCCAGTTCCCGTGAATTTGAGACAATCAGCAATATGTGATCCAATAGTGGCTGCCAAAACACATCCAGACACGCATTTTAAAACGTCACTCAGAAGACTGGACCCGATATTAATTTTGTAGATTCTTCTTTATTAGAATTTCATTGATGGGGTAAGCACACTGTGAGGACCATATCCAGAGTCTGGCATGAGGATTCGCGGTTGTCCAGTACACCTAACGTGTACCATCTCTAAGGGACTTAATCGTAGGGGCTTCGGGTAAAGGGGACAGTTATATTAAAAGTCTAGGGGGATATACTAGAAGCACAAGTGAAAAATCAAGTTTAGTTATCCTTTAATCAAGGTCCTTTCTTTGAGTAATTAAATGGTTCTCTCTGAACACACGTGATTTCCACGTACTGGCAAGCAGCAGGTAAATGTTATATGTGTCATGGAAAATATGTATGATCTGGCAAAAAAAAATTATATATCAGACATATTTTCCATGACACGTATAACATTTACCTGCTGCTTGCCAGTACGTGGAAGTCACGTGTGTTCAGAGAGAACCATTTAATTACTCAAGGAGTAATTGTGCTTCTAGTATATCCCCCTAGACTTTTAATATAACTGTCCCCTTTACCCGAAGTACCTACGATTAAGTCCCTTAGAGAGGATACACGTTAGGTGTACTGGGCAACCACGAATCCTCATGCCAGACTCTGGATATGGTCCTCACAGTGTGCTTACCCCATCAATGAAATTCTAATAAAGAAGAATCTACAAAATTAATATCGGGTCCAGTCTTCTGAGTGACCTTTTAAAATGCGTGTCTGGATGTGTTTTGGCAGCCACTATTGGATTACATATTGCTGATTGTCTCAAATTCACGGGAACTGGGGATCCCGCAGCTCCAGGCTCTTATCTACATTTTCAGGTGGTGGGTGCGGTGTATTAATTATGCTGCGCCACTGACTGAAGGACTGCTTCCTATAGTGTAGAGGCACTTTAACTCTAAGCAAAGGATATTATTAGTGTTTAGCAGACTCTATACAATACCTTCTCCTCCTCATACACCAATACCAATAAAAGGTTTATTATGTCCTACTGACATTAAACAAAAAAACAAAACAAAAAAATAATAATCCGTCAGCAACAAAAAAAAAAAAAACAAAGACTTTTGCGTCTCTGGTGTAATTTGTGAAAATAAGGGAAATCTCTTTATTTCTGTTATTACAATACACACCCATCGGTGCTTATACTGCAGTTTTATTTAATTCCATTACATTCTTAAATAGAAATATGCTGCTGTACGAGCAGTTTAATGTGCAATCAGTGCAGACGTTGAGGGCCGCTGGGTTATGTTCTTGCAGCAGAGCTGTACAGTAATCCCGTAAATTAAAGTTCCCCTTCAAACCACATTAGCTTCTTGCAGGTTAAGAGAGGGGGGAAAGCATTATTCATGAATACCAATATGGACATCATCATCATAACTCTCGGTTTAAGGAACTTACTTACAAAAGCAAATAATTGATGTGATTATAGGTTTCACTATAGGTGGTCCAATAACGCTCCGTCCCAGTTCAAATACCTTTTGTGGAAAAGAAGCAGGAAAAGGGATTTGAATGCAGACCCCAATTCATGCGGAAAATAAAAAATAACTCTACAGCTCGGCTGGCGTAAATCTGGCCAAGCATGCCTACATAAAACCAGACGTGCAACTGCGATTCCAGAACTTTTATTGTTGTTGAAAAAATACCAAGATATTAACACTGACGAGGGGTTTGTTGTTGTTTTTTTTTTTTATGGCTGGTCCATCTAGCGAGCAAGATAAGTCATCAAGTTCTGGTTTGTCCGGTACAGTTTACAGATCGGCCATTTTGATTAGGCATTTAAGACGGAACATGGAAGCTAGGTTCAAATGTAAGGTGAAATTGGGGTCTTATCTTTAAACCTGTATGGCCAACAAGGCGATTCGAGTGTATTTGGGGGGTCAGGGGGAGATATCGATGTCTCAAGTGTACAAACCAACTTGAGAGACACTTGCAATGACCAATTCGTTTGGGAGTTTCCTCCTAAGTTCTGCGTCTCACTGCAACTATTAAGATTATAAAGGCCTACAAGTCCAAAGAGACCACACTGGGGTCTATTGATGAGCCAAACGAGACCATGTTGACCTCATAAGTGGACCACCAAAATCAGGCATTATGATTTGAGTAGACAGACAGACAAGTTGGAGTTGTTTTGGTTATTAAGCTCTGATTTTCCAGTTGACTTGCCCGTTTACTATTCAGTAAATAGATCCTTCGAGTATTCCAAGTATTAAAGTCTCTAATCCCACCGGTCTATTTTTATTCCATTGTCCCGGCCATGCTGTCCTTTCGTTTACATTTTGCCAGGGCTTGTGGAATGAGAAGTAAATTCACGTCCAGCTCTGGCTGCTCTTCGTGGTGTCCCTGGGCACATTGCCTGCTTGCAAACATGCAGCTGTTTGGTCAATGGAAAACAGGAGATATTTTGGGAACTCTTGATAGTAAGAGACGTTCGATGACCGTGTGCATGCACGGACGGATTAATCACCAAACAACGCACGCGTGGTTGGCTAATAAAGGGGTTAGACGCTGCATGTCAGCAAAACCAAGTATACGTAAGCTAGCAGACAAATGCGTGTCAAAGAAACCATGCATGATGTGGATCTGGCTTGGGCCAATCTTACGGAAAAGTTGGGAGGTATGCATTCATTTTTATTTATGTTTTATGCACGAGATACTGAATTATATGTCTATTTAACTTTTTTTTTTTTTTTAATGGCAGGACATAAAAAGTAAAGCAGTCCTGGATGTTGCTCCTGTAGAAGCTTGTGGAAACTGTGAAGACAGCCTTCCAAATGTCATGTTGCATTATAAATATTTTTGACTTGTTTGCTGTGGCAACAAAACAGAGAGGAAACTCGAGTTTTCGAGCTTTGATTGCAGTTCAGACGGGTTCCGTGATGACGTTGAAAAAGCCCGTCTTTATTATTGAACAGATTTTTCAAGCCTTTTTGACAACCGCAAATTTCAACCGAAACCCACTTATTACAAAAAGAAAATATACACTATAATACTGACATATTCTTTAAATAACATGGAACTACCTTTTAAAGCACCTAGGGGGGGTTATTGTATAAAAGCTCCCGCACTCCAAAGTGTCGTGAATTTAATAAAAAGGCACAATTGCCGTTTGCTAAGTATAAGGGGGATTGCGCCTTTTTTTATAGCTCCCGACACTTTGTTTGGCGGAGGTCATTCTGCCGCACTGCAGTGTTTGGCGGAGGTTCTGACACAAATCAGATACTTTTCAGCGCAACAAGCACCGGCACAATCAAAATGTACGTATTGGGTGGAGTCAGAGCAGTCTCTCCAAATTTGTCGGGCGTCTGCTTTACACATTGGTGCACACGCCGATAGCGCCAGTATTCGCCGCAATCTGCCTGTGTGCCGTGTCTTTACACATGACCACCCCCATAGTGTATTAGCTACAAGGAGGCCATTTGGTTTTACAAAGAAACCCATAAACAGGTCAACTGTCCAAAGGTCAACATTACTTACGTCCTCTCACGATTTAAAGTGGATGTTCTTGAGCGGTAGAATATTAGAAGCGCACATATACGATAGAGAGGCAAATTTCAACATTGAGATGCTGATTCAAAGACTACCAAAGTCTGGGAGGCATAACCAATACTCTGATGCGCTTGTAAAAACATATAGGCTCTAGCCTGTCCCTGATTTTGAAAGTGATCTGCAAATCTGTAAATTATTTAAGTCAGAGAAGTGATGCAACTTCCTGTTCACAACTGCCCCTCTAAACGTAATTAGCTGTTAAAGATCCACTGGAGCAAGACAAATATTTGTAGAATTTGGTCAGTGGAATCTCGTCCAACTTGATTTTTATAGGGGTCAGGAAGAAAAGGTTCTTCTACAGGGGTCAGACGAGGTTCTTCTACATAGCAAATGTAGGAGTTGAAGGCCCCTAAGTATGCTCTAAGTATGTCAGAAGCTGCATTAACAAGACACATGGGATTTACCTCTTAAACTATTAAACTTTTTGTGCTTCATCCAGAGTTAGTTGGATGAATGATGGTTGGTTGGTTTCAGAGTGACTCTGCGGCAACAGGAAGTTCAGAAATTCAACTTCTGACAAAGTGTAAACTTCCTAACACACCATATGGATGTTTTTTTTTTTTTTTTTATTATCTAGTGACCAATTTAAGTTGTTGGGGTTTACTTGGATTTGTTTGCCGAGACACGCCTGTCTCAACAGAATTGTCATAATTACACCACCCGATCATACAATCTCTCATCCGAGTCCTACACCAATGATAAAACACGTTCCATATAGTTTACAAAAATATATATATTTAGATAAGCATTGTATCATGTAAAAGAAGGACCAAGTCTGTCTTTCCAGTGCTTTTGTCAACACTTCGCCAATAAGATATTCGCATGTATTAAAAAGGATATTGACTCACTGGAGGAAGATATTATTCTTCCTATTGACAGGTCCATGGCAAGACCTCACCTTGAATACGCAGTTTAATTCTGGGTGGCATTAAAAAAAAAAAAAAAAGACATTATGGAACTAGAGAAAGGGCAGAGGAGGGCTACAAAACTAATCAGGGGAATGGAAAGTTTTAGTTATGAAGAAAAGCTGGAAAAGTAAAGTTTGTACACACTAGAGAAACGGCGGCTTAGAGGGGATATGATAATGTTATATAAATATGTACAGGGCCCATACAAAGGGCTTTCTAAAGACCTGTTCATTAACAGAACAGTACAAAGGACAAGAGGTCACCAGCCAGGATTTGAAAAAAGGAGATTTAGTCTACGGGATTTTTTTTTTTACAGTAAGGACACTAAAGGTATGGAATTCACTATCTAAAGAGGTGGTTCTAGAAAATACATTTGATGGCTATAAAAGCGGCCTGGATACTTTTTTTTAATGAGAACATAGAGGACTATGCATGTTAGTATAGGCATTAATATTTATTTAGTGCTTGTTGATCCAAGGAGAAATCTGATTGCCATTTGGAGTCAAGAAGGAATTTTTTTCTCACCAAAAGCAGAATTGGAATTGCTGAAATAAGGGGTATTTATTTGCCTTCTTTTGGATCAACAGCAGTAAACATGGGATAGGAAAAGGGTTGAACTTGATGGACGCAAGACTTTTTTCAACTTAAACCGTTGTTAAGGGGGTCATGAGTACTGGGTTGGGAACCAGTGAATTGATATGATCATAGCGAATGCATGCGCCCGCTGGTGAGGCCTTATGCCACAATGCTTAGCACATATCTGCTTTGGAGGCCATCTTTGTGAAAGCAGAAGGGAAACGAGGTGACAGGTTCCCTTTTTCATCAGATGTGATTGACCAAATGATATTTCCCACCAAATGTCGAGACCTTATGCGACGGTGTACTTGGAAATACAATAGGAAGAGCTTTTGTTGCCATTTCAATAAAATGGCACAGAATTCATGAACAAGAAATGAACAGGCTTCGCAGCAGCTCCAGTCAGGATAAAATACATTAAAATTTAAACATGTTTGGAAAGATGTATAAATAATAATAAGACAACGTACAAACCCCATTTGCGGACTCTGAATGGGCTTTAAAAAATACAAAATTTGGATTAAACCAATCCATGTCATGTATCCCGCAAAGTAAGATTCCAGCAAACTGGCGCCATCTAGCTGTTGGAGGCCTACACTTCCCGTACTCCCCTGTCGTATAATGGGAGAGCTAGGCAATAATTAGTTTCACACCAAGTAATACTGTCAAGTTTGTTGTATGGACAGTATTAATTTGAGAGGGTGGGGCAGTTGTGGGACTTCACGGTTGACATCACTGACATCCTCCATAAGTGCAGTGGGCATCACAATGGAATGCCACTTTTTTTTTTTTTTTTTTTTAGACACCGCAAGAGAGCAACGGTTCCCAGAAGACTGCCTGCAAAAGGTATGTTTTCCAGAAACATATTGCAAAAACTTAAAACAAAGATTTTGAAATAGTCAGCTTTGTTTGTCCAGTTATGTTTGAGAAAGTGACACTGCGTTTTAGATGTGATAAGTCGTGGCAAAACCAGTCAAGATACAAACACAATTGTTATTGTGTTCAAATAATATGCTTTTTTTTTTTTGTAGCACTTTCTTATTTGCCTAGAGTGTGTAATAGGACAAAACTTTGTTTATTTTGTATAATAAAAGACTTTGGCAAAGGAAGGAAGTAGTGTGTGTGGTTATTTAGGAGTCTGTCACCAGTTACAGAAGTCTGGATATCTGTACATATTATTTAAACGCTGGGGTCCTGGAAAGATCACAGAGCCGTCTAGCGTTGGCCGGTAAGCTGCCGTGTTGATTAGTCCTACCAGCGTGCTGAAAGATACAGGAAGGAACGCGTGTGAATTGCAAACATTACCCTGTATTTAATTAGGTGCAGGGCTATTTATTACAGCCATGCAGTAATGCTTTTTCTTGCAGGGATATTGATTAGACACACAGCAGGGGAGGCCACTGAAGTGGACGGTAGAGCTGCAAATGAAGTGCAGTTTATACAGCGCAGGGTATTTAGAGGAGTTCAAGTATCTGGCGTTTATTTAATGAGTCTAAAAACCAGAGCAGGAGTAACCCGCGAGGCTGTCATTCACCACTGAACAGAGCTAATTACAGTGACTCATACGACTATATCCATGTGCCCGAGTGTTTTCTAAAAAAAAGTTTTTCAAAATGAAGTATAAATAAGGAATACAAGGGAAAAAAAAAAAAAAGCGCAACCGGAAAAATGCACACTAAATAAAAATAAACAGAATGGGAGCGAATAATGGGGGGAATTTTTTTTTTTTTTTTTTTAATAAATATTGGAAATTTGCTCCTTACTCTAATTTTACCTACTTTTTTTCTCCACGCCTCTTGTTTAGTACATGACCCCCTTTGTGTGCTAGTGCTTGGATTCTTCCATAATGTTTATTATATCTCATAGCACGTGAGAGATTAAAAAAAAAAAAAAAAAAAAAAAAAAAGAGTATCTGGAAATGGGTAAAAAAAAAAAAAAAAAAATCTCTTTTTGCAACTGGTATTTTCCCTTTTCGATAACATTACAAGGTTCCCCGTTGTGCCAACACAATTAATGAGCTTATTATTTAAATAACTAACTCGATAGTGGAAAAACTAAAGTAAAAATATCCATTAAAACGATTATTTAACTATTCTTTTCAACAGTAACACACATTATTATCAACTTTAAAAATGTATTAACATTTTACTACCTACTTAAAGACAAAGTATAAATGGGATTTTGGCATTTCTTTTCTCCCCTTTACCATATAATGGAAGAGATGACATTCTGGCAAATGAGGTCATGAGACTAATTGCTAAATTACTTCATTTTATGACTTAAAAAATATGGGTTTATGCCTATTTATTCATTAAGCAATAATTATATATGTCTGGGTAAAATGTAACTCAAAGCATATTGCGCTGAATGATTTCACTCTGCAAGTGAAAACAGCATGTTTGGCTAAATGTTTGGAAAATGTGTTTTCTGAGAAGGAGCTCTCGCTAGTAATTTTACAAGTCATCCTTATAAATTACAAATGTAAATTCTGTGGTTAAATAATGTGACCTTAAACCTTGAGCTCAGTCTGACTTTACTACTGTATGAAAGCATGTTAAATGGGAAGTTCCGCACCACCATGCAATGGCCTGTGACCGTGTTGTTGAAGCACGAAACGCGCTGGGCATAAAGGTAACTTATCGTGTGTTTAGCTCTGTATTCACCGCATTCTACCGCATTAGCTGTGCATTCACAGTATTCTTTCGCATTAGGTCTCTATTCACCGCATTCTACCCCATTAGCTCTGTATTCACCACATTCTACCGCATTAGCTCTGTATTCACCACATTCTACCCCATTAGCCTGTATTCACCGCATTCGCTGTGTATTAACCACATAAGTTCTGTATTCACAGTAATCTACCACATTAGCTCTGTATTCACCACATTAGCTGTGTATTCACCACATTAGCTCTGTATTCACAACATTCTACACATTAGCTCTGTATTCACCACATTCTACCGTATTAGCTGTGTATTCACCACATTCTACCGCATTAGCTCTGTATTCACCACATTCTACCGCATTAGCTCTGTATTCACCACATTCTACCGTATTAGCTGTGTATTCACCACATTCTACCGCATTAGCTCTGTATTCACCGCATTAGCTCTGTATTCACCACATTCTACCGCATTAGCTCTGTATTCACCACATTCTACCGCATTAGCTCTGTATTCACCACATTCTACCGTATTAGCTCTGTATTCACCACATTCTACCGCATTAGCTCTGTATTCACCACATTCTACCGCATTAGCTGTGTATTCACCGCATTAGCTCTGTATTCACTGCATTAACTCTGTATTCACCGCATTCTACCGCATTAGCTCTGTATTCACCGCATTCTACCGCATTAGCTCTGTATTCACCACATTAGCTGTGTATTCACCACATTCTACCACATTAGCTCTGTATTCACCACATTCTACCGCATTAGCTCTGTATTCACCGCATTCTACCGCATTAGCTCTGTATTCACCACATTTTACCGCATTAGCTCTGTATTCACCGCATTCTACCGCATTAGCTCTGTATTCACCACATTCTACCGCATTAGCTCTGTATTCACCGCATTCTACCGCATTAGCTCTGTATTCACCACATTAGCTGTGTATTCACCACATTCTACCGCATTAGCTCTGTATTCACCGCATTCTACCGCATTAGCTCTGTATTCACCACATTTTACCGCATTAGCTCTGTATTCACCGCATTCTACCGCATTAGCTCTGTATTCACCGCATTCTACCGCATTAGCTCTGTATTCACCGCATTCTACCGCATTAGCTCTGTATTCACCACATTTTACCGCATTAGCTCTGTATTCACCGCATTCTACCGCATTAGCTCTGTATTCACCGCATTCTACCGCATTAGCTCTGTATTCACCGCATTCTACCGCATTAGCTCTGTATTCACCACATTTTACCGCATTAGCTCTGTATTCACCGCATTCTACCGCATTAGCTCTGTATTCACCGCATTCTACCGCATTAGCTCTGTATTCACCGCATTCTACCGCATTAGCTCTGTATTCACCACATTAGCTGTGTATTCACCACATTCTACCACATTAGATCTGTTAAAATTAGGTGCCTCGGCTTATATTCGGGTCGGTTTATACTCGAGTATATACAGTAAATCTCAAAATGAAAGACGACTTCCTGGAGCCATTTTTCGCATTTTAGTAAATAGACCCATATGAGTAAGTTTGTGCGAAACGCGTCAGATGGTTTCTCTTTCCTAATGATGAATTTATCAATGGAATAAAGATTACATTTTTTTTTATGGACTTCCTGGCCTAAATTTGCTTTATTACAGGAGACAAGGTGCTCTAATTTCCACACTACGCCTTTCGATTTGCTATTTGATGGCAGGGAACGCTGAACATGCTGCACTTGTATATCAGCCTAAAGATGCTCTGACACCTGCGCCACTTTCCCTGCTTCACCTTGATTCTGACCTCACCGAGAATCCAACCTCCAAACCTGAGGAGTAAAAAAGAATCTTCATTTGGAGGATTGGAAGAAACTTGAACTAGGATTGGAAGAATCTCGCACTAGAGGCAGAATGTTCTCACAGTGTCGTATACGAAGTACTCCACAGAGTCTTCTATCAAACTTAGTTTTTATTCATCAGTACAGGTAAAAAGGTCCACATAAAGCAAATCCCCTTATTCAGGACGGCTTTGGCGTATTTGCGGCTGTAGAGCGCTTTTTCTGAAAGTTGAAGCATTACCCCAACGACCCAAGTTCTCTTCACACACATTTCCTATAAATATGGTAAATGGAGGATTTCAGTGGTGAAGGCCAACAATACGTAGTCTTCATCATATGAACAATTTATTGTCGAAACAAAACTAAATTCCCCATAGGAAAAATATCAGAAAAACCTGTTCCTTACGTTTGAAGATAAAATATTGGGGCACGTGAATATATGACTTCAGTGTCCTAAAGAAATAATGTTTCGACCGTTCCATGTGGAATAAGTAACCCATCAAATGGCAGCAACATTACCCACATGGGATTAGAATAAATCCTTACTTTGCAAACACGGATTCATTTTCAAAAGGAGTAATCTCTTTCACCTCGCGAGCACGGGAGAGTTGGCTTATTATTACTCCACGTAGATCTAGACCACCCTCCGGCCAGTGCTGTATTTACCGCGAGTCATCCTAGGCGGATGCCTAAAGCGGCAAATTTTGGGGGGCAGCAGCGCCCCCCAGCACTGAAAAAAATAAATAAAATAATAATAATAAAAAAAAAAAACGCGGCCCTTTAAAAAAAAAAAAAAGACAGCGCTTGCAGGCAGACACGGAGCTGAGAGAGGAGATCGGAAGATCCCCCCTCACCATCGCTCTGCCTGCCAGGCTGCACGGGGAGCCGAACAGGCAGCACAGAGAAACCTCCGTGCTGCCTGTTCGGCTCCCCGTGCAGTGTGACACGGAAGTGCCGACAGTCATGTGACGGGCGCGCTGACGTCATACGCGCGCCCGGTCACGTGACCTGTCGGAACAATCGCCGGGAAGCTGAACAGGCAGCATGGAGGGACCATGCTGCCTGCCACTAGCCACCAGGGAAAGGTAAGTGCTGATGGGAGTCAGAGTGTGTGTGATGGGAGACAGTGTGTGTGACTGAGTGTGATGGGAGTCAGAGTGTGTGATGGGAGACAGTGTGTGTGACTGAGTGTGATGGGAGTCAGAGTGTGTGTGATGGGAGACAGTGTGTGTGATGGGAGACAGTGTGTGTGATGGGAGACAGTGTGTGTGATGGGAGACAGTGTGTGTGATGGGAGACAGTGTGTGTGATGGGAGACAGTGTGTGTGATGGGAGACAGTGTGTGTGATGGGAGTCAGTGTGTGTGATGGGAGTCAGTGTGTGTGATGGGAGTAGGAGTGTGTGACTGAGTGTGATGGGAGTAGGAGTGTGTGACTGAGTGTGATGGGAGTAGGAGTGTGTGAGTGTGTGTGATGGGAGTAGGAGTGTGTGTGTGTGATGGGAGTATGAGCTTGATGTGAGTCTGAATGTTATGTGTGATGTGGGGTCATGAAATGGAGGTGATGGGGCATGTCTTAGGTGTGTAACGTGGGTGTGCAGCTTGGGTAGGGGGGTGCCCGGATTTTGTCTGCCTAGGGCAGCACAAAATCAAGATACACCACTACCTCCGGCACTAAGACATGATGTAGCACTGAGGGATCAAGGTACACTTACACCGGAAGAGCACTGTAACTTCCTCATAAAGCTTTAATTAACCAAGTCCTATTTTCCGTTTATTAAATTAGAACATTGCAGATAATTCATACTTGCCTGCTTCTAAACACTTATTCCCTACACCGTTAAATAACTACTCCAACTTGATAGCTACCAGTCTATAAAATGAATGTTAAAATTAAAAATATATGTAATCTAAATATGTTTTATTTAATCACAAATATCAGGTTTGCAGCTTCTACGGATCTTCCCACTCAGCTCTCAGCATTTGGCTGGAGCCTGGGAGGAAAGATAAGTAACATTTTAAGTACTCTCAAGAAGGAAAAAGTAAAAGTATCCAACATTCGAACTAGATTTGAAATGCGTGTCTACATAGAACAGTGTTTCTCAAACCTGTCCTCAGGTCCCCCCAAACGGTCCAGGATTTAGGGATTACCCAGTTGTATAATATGTACACCTGGTGTGGTTCCCTAACCATTAAGCAACCATACCAGGTGTTCTACATATTCTTATTTAAATACAACTGGGTAATCCCTTAATCCTGGACCGTTGGGGGGGTCCTCAGGACAGGTTTGAGAAACACTGACATAGAAGAACAAGTGAAAAATAAAGTGTAGTGGTCTTTGAAGGACAGTCTCCAATAGGAACTACCTTGATTTCCCTCTGATCACACATGAATGATACATTCTGCAGGAAAACAGGTTAATGCTCAAGAAAATGGCTGAGCATACACATGTACGCATGGAATCAGAAGTAGGAGGAGTTAGTGTAAGATCTGTTCAGGTTAAAAAGCAAGAAAACGGTAGCAATTCACAAAGTGTGAGTGAGAGGGATGGCTGCTTAGCGTAGAAGTTATGAAACCATGAAAACATTTTAAATATGCTTCCACGGGAATGGATCTCCGCTCAGATGGCGCACAGAGCGGAGGGGAAAAAAGATTAATATAGACGTTTTAAAACGGCCTGTTTTTAAATCCATGTAGCACTCAATGTGTTGAGAACCTCAGCCGCCAGTCATCCTTGTGGTATGTTTCGGCTAGTTTCGGCCCTATTGATGAGAGCTACCCATGGAGAGACTGTTACATGGGATGTGAAGGAGGATGTAAGATAAAACCAAAAGCAGCGGCGCCAAGTATCTCGCTGCAAACTTCCCATGGAGAGATCTGTAAAGTACATTATTGAAATCAGTCACTGAATCTCCACTTATACCTCCCCGTCACTGAATTCACACCCCTCTCACCCTGCCACCTTTTCTTCAGAAAACTACCAGCCTTGGTACGGTCTCCATAGACTTAACATTGGCCTGATGCCCATTTTTTTTACAGGCCTGCCGGCAAAATACCGGCCAGGTGGCAACCCTACTGTGGCATGGGCTGGACTTCTCTCCAAATCCTGTCTCCAGTCACCAACGAGTAGGAATCATATCCGGTCACAATTAAAGTTACAATCAGCAGTCCCCGTCCTGTGGACACTATACACAGGGGTCTAAAGAGTGAACTGACACGCCCACTGCGACACATCAGGCGTTAAAGAGACTGTATCACCTAATCATTGCTCATACTGTGAATGTAGAGGATAAATGGCGATAGAAAATGATCTTATACATTGTGTTAGCAAAACTGCAAGCTAATGCCTAAATTAGGAGAACATTGTGTTATCAATGTGTCTGTGGATCTCCTGCTTATGACATCACCTGTGGCACGGTATGCAAATTTACTGGTATTCATTAGAAAATGTGTAATCAGGCCACAGGTGATGTCATAATCTGGAGACTCCACAGACACAATTAAAACACATGTTTCTCCTAATTTAGGCTTTTGCTTGCAATTCGGTTAACACAATGTATAGATCATTTGCAATCATTTATGATATACAGCTGAGTTAGAAAGACAGGCACGCTAGAGGATTTTAATTTGAGTTTTCCAGATCATTTTTTTTAGTGAACATTAACACCCCCCCCCCCCCCCCCCCAGAATCTACTCAATAAGAGCTGATTTTCAGGACCGAAATCGTAACTCCAAGTTTCGGAGCGCTTCAGTGACCAGCCCCCCCCCCCCCCCCCCCCCCCCGAAATAGCCTCTATTATGGAAAGTGGACTTTGGCTATAAATTTTAAAAAAAAAGAACAACATATTGCGTCACTGGCCCCATAAATAACAAAAAATATAAATAACCAAGTCCCTATCATAATAATGGGGGACAGGGCAAGCATCGTTGACCCTGCTATGATAACCCAAGCTGGGAGATGGCCAAATGGCTCCCAGCACCCATAATATTCATCGTGGGCCAGGGCTAGTAGACCTGGCCCCCTCCCCACCAAAACAAAATGGGCAAGGAAAATGGGAAAATGCCCCATGGCTATATATATATATATATATATATATATATATATATATATATATATATATATATATATAGGGGGTTGTCGTGGCCCCCACTCCTGATTAATCTGCCCTCTGTTTTTCTCATGTTTGCCAGCACAATTTTTATTTTATTTTTTTAGAAGAGGTGGATTATTTTTTATTTTTGGGTGACCACTTAACCTGGACCGAAGATGAGGATCAAGGGCATCAGGACATTTAATAAGGTGAATTGTGCCCCTCCCCACCAAGGGGGGGGGGGGTCACTGATTTTATTGTTGGGGTCTGGAGACATTTGCACTGCATCCGTAGCCAAAAGGGTAGGTGGTTGAATGGGGTTTTGATGGGGCCTGGCTGAGGGCTTTTGGCCAGCCACCATATCCAGGACGTTGTTAATATATTGGTGGATCTGGAGGCATTTGAGCAGCCATTGGACCCCAGGAGAGTTTGTTTATTGGGGGGGGGGTGTCCAGAGGTTCTTTATTTTATTATATGAGGGCCAGGGTAAACATTGTTCTGTCCTCTGATTTATACTATAGGAGGCTGGGATCCATTTGGCTGGCTCCCAGACCCTTTTTTTTAATGAATCCTGAGCCAATATCCTGATGGATATTATGGGGGCTGAGAGCCATTTGGTTATAGTGACTACTTGCCCTGGCCACCCATGATTTTTTTCAGGGGCCAGGGAACCCTTTTTTAAACTTATGTCCAGCGATTTGTTCCCCTAATTAGTCATTTTTTTTTTTATTTGTTTCAATTGACCAGTTTCTAACTGGAGCATTAAAATGCCTGAAATGCATCTGTTTTAGCCAATTTTGCGTTCTTTTTGGGGGATTTCGGCCCATAATGAGTAACGCGAATTGAAACTTAGTATGGCGCTATATTGACTAGCTGAATTTCAGCAAATTCTGACTATTTTGACTGATCAAGCCCCATTTGTTATGGCTGATCGGTGTATCCTGCATGCCGTGTCTGCTTTAAAACTAGTACCCAAAACCATTGCTTTTCCGTCCATGTTCTCAAGGTGTTGATGGGGGTAGGCCTAGGCTTTTGGCCTAGAGGTTCCTTTCTGCTATTGCTCCCCTTCCCACCCACTGTTAAAGGAGACCTGATGTCACCTGATATACAGCAGTGACTATTTGCCATCAATACCACTGAGATCTCTGTATTCGCACGGCACAAAAACAAAATGAAGACCGTTGTAGCAACACAAAATAACATCCCTAACGATAACGCCAAAGAGTTGTTACATGAAAGAACAGAGAAGCCGAAGCAGAGAGGGGATCATCCATCTTACCCCCCAAAAAAATAAGTTGGGTTCAATCCTCTGCACACAGATCATGTCAGCCCAATTATTTACTTAGGTGGTCTAGCAAACAGCCATAAAAAGAACATCAACCTAGATGTGCAATAATAGAAAAGTTCTGTTTACAGTGGAAGCCACATTCCAGGAATGGAGCAGCTTGCCAACACAAATCGCCTGCTAATCAACAGACCCTTTCCCCCCACCTCGCCCCTGAATTACTACAAGTACAGGTTTATACGCCCGCTGGTAATTCTCCGAGAAAAAAAAAAAATAATCTTTCAAAAACAGGTTCAGGGAAATGTTTCCTAACCGTAAACTCCTTCCCTTAAAGCGGCAGTTGCACCCGCGGGGTCCGAACGCGGATTTTTAGATAGGTGCTGGATCGTCAATCAAAGAAATTGATTTTTAAAGGTATCCCGTCATCTAAACATTCAGTATGATGTGAACATAGACAAACAATGATCTACGCACTGTTTTAGCAGAAATGCAAGAACATGCTTAACTTTAAAAAGTTGTGTTTTAATTGTGTCTGTGGCGTCTGCTGTTAAGGAAATGACCTTTTTAATTTGCATATCAGGCTACAAGGTGATGTCATATGAGACATCACAGACCCTTTTAAAGCACACTTGAATTTGGGGATTATTTTGCTGGAAATTCGGCTAACGCAATGCATAGATTTTTTTTTTTTCCTAAATTATTTGATATTGAGAATTTGTCCGTTTTTGTAACACCAACAATTAACAAGAGGAGAACCCCCGAAAAAACCCTCGTCCTCATAATCTCACCCCCCTTCCTGCAAACTCCCCTCCCCTTTGAACCAATGGTCATCCATGAAAAGAAAAAAACCAAAACTATTTTTGGTGAGCACAAGAGGCAAGTCCAAAAGGGTTTGAACAGCTCCGGATCGTTTCCAAAAGTAAACTTATTGCTTACCATGAAAAATCAATAATGGACCAACGTTCTCCTCCTCTCCCCCCAACAAAGCATAGATCATTTTTAATTTTTGTGTTCATTCACATTCCCAGTTTAAATAATGTTTAGGTGATGAAATTCCCTTTAAAGTATCTTATTATGTAAATAACCCTAAATTATTAGGAATCTGTCAGTGATATAGTTTTTTTTCTTCTTAGAATAATTGTACTGTATTCTATATTTTTATAGTTCTTTTTGTTTTCTAGCTATTTAGGGGTTCCCTGAGGTCTTGTTGGAGAATGAATGATTTAGAGTTTAAAAAATAAACCAGCTTCATCATCTGAAAATGTAGCTTCTCTGCGATAAGTATGTTTAAATGAAATAAACGCAGTATATAAAAATGTCTTTATGCTTCCAAAAGGAGACAGAAATTACCGAGATTTATTTCCCCAGAGAAATATTTTCATTTTTCTTTTTTTTACAAAAGAAAAATTGACGCTGACCACAAATTGCTCTTAACAATTTCAAGGCTTCTTCCTACGACCACTGGAGGTATTAAATCTCCTTTCGGATTCCACATATAAGCGTCTACTCTACGGGAATTTCAAACGTATGGACAGAGAAGTTGATTTGGAAATATTCGGCTGCACTGGAGAATTTTTCCAACTTCGACCTAAATTTGGAAATTCCCTGCAATTCTCTCTTTATTGAGTAGAGCCAATAGCTTTTCAGAAACTCTGTTATTACTCACCGTAAATGGCGAGAGAGGGCCAATGTTGTGGCCGTAGCGCCGGATGGCTTCTCGGATGTGGCTGGGCTGGATGGCTTCATTGTTCGATTCGACCCCACCGGTTGCTGCGCTCTACGATACAAAAGATAAATAATAATAATCTAATATAACAAATCATAAAGACTCAAATTTACAGGCCTGCAGAATGCAATGTGCGTTATATTTCCCCAGGATGAAAGCCAATGAGCAATAAACAATAAAATAAAATAAAAAATTCTACAGATAAGCTCACGTTGCAGCACAAACCCCCCCCCCCCAACAACATATATAAAACTGAAAAAATAACCAAAACACAAACAAGATCTGCACTTCAATACATACCCACCATAACAAATCAATAACTTTTAAAAAGACTCCATCACCTAAAGATTGTTCATATTACGAATGTACAGAATATATAATATTATAAATGATCTATATACCGTGTTAAAAGGATAATAACATTAAAAATAAATAAATATATATATATATATATATATATATATATATATATATATACACACATACACACACTTTGGATTTTGTATATTGGCAAAAACGGCACAAGGGTCTGAGATTTTTCTGATTATTTTAGAGAGCTGAATGCACTTGTTTTGGATTTACTAAACATATATATTCAACTCTCTAAAATAATCCGAAAAATCTCGGACCTGGGTGCCGTGTTGCCTAATATACAAAATCCAAAGTTTGTGTGTGTGTAAATATATATATTTATTTATTTTTAACTGTCTTTTTGAAATGTTATTATGTAAAAAAAAATCCACTCGACGGGAGGGCAGCGGTGGGATAATTGATTTGGTTATTATGATTTAATGTTATTTTTCATGGTCATATAAATATATATTTATATCCCCATGAAAAATATGAGGCTCACAGGTCTTCTTTCGAAATTACAAAATATTTATTACAACAAACTCTGTCAACGTTTCAGTCTCCTACACAATGTCCTGATGAAGGCTCCGTGTAGGAAACTGAAACGTTGATACTACTTGTATTAACACATATTTTGTATTTTCATAAAGACCTCCTTCTTACTTTCTGTACCTTCCAATTCTCGGACTATGCTATATATATATATATATATATATATATATATATATATATATATATATATATATTTATTTTTCTTTGTTTTTGTTTTTTTGCTAACCACTAAATATTTACCCTGGTTTGCAGTAAACATCTTAGTTCATCCGCGGTGGTCTGATTTGCAAAAATGCTTGACGGCTGGAAATTCTCCTGTAACTAGAGTTTTATTGCTTGTCCATCTCAAGTTGGAAAATTGATGTCCCCATAGAATGATTCCAAATGCTCGGCTTTTGCCAACAGAAATAATTAGCAAACAGTAAACTCTTGCAGAGTCAGACAAATCGAGTTACAATTAATCTCCTACAAACTGCATAAATGAAGACTCCAAAGAGATGTAAAAATAACAAGCCCTTGATGTTTGCTCTGCAATTTGCATAAACCACCATTTTTTTTTTTCTAAAAAGGTCCCGTTTTAATACTTTCTTCACCAGGCCGAGTTGGGTTAGACCACCGCTACCAATATATGCAGGCTCTGCTTTGATGACTGTTCCATGGGCTTCTGTAGGGTTTAACAGACTAATTTGCAAACATATTTTTCCTCTATTAAAAAACCATTTTTCCTTCATTTACATTTATTTTTGTCATTGAATTACTGGGTCCGTTTTACTATTTATGGATAAAAAATAAAAAAAAAGGAAGAAGAAAAGAGACTCATTATTGAAAATGGATGAAAGTACTTCCTGGAAAAAAAAAATCCACCCGACGGGAGGGCAGCGGTGGGATAATTGATTTGGAATTTCCAGTTATTGCATTTAAATGTTTTTCCAAAGAGAGAGAAAGAGGAATAAAAAATAAATATAAAGAATGAGAAACACAAGATACATCAACTGCCTGGATCTCTATTTATATACGTTAGTGTATATATGATGTTAATGTTTATGTAACGCCGAGAATTAATGCAGCGCTGGGCACAGAATTTAAAGGTGTATTACAAATAAACCAGTATACAAAGTAGGGAGAGCCCTGCTCACAAGCTTACACTCTAAAAGGAATGGGGACGAGGAGGCAACATAAGGCGTTTAAAGGAACAGTGCACCTTTGTTAACCCTTTAAAAAAAGCATGGCCCCCTTGTCTGGAGTAAACCCGACGTGCATCTTTATAGAAAGACGCAGATTTACTATCTGCTGTGTCTGACATCTGTGACACATGAGTTCCTGGTTGTCAGCGCACGCAAAGCCAATCAGAGTAGGGGCTTGCCTCACTCCGACAGCTGAGATCAGCTGGGGGGACCTAGTTAAGGCTCCCACTGCTGATCCCATGCAAAAATGAGGGTCTCTCTCTGTGTTAGCAGAGAGAGCCGGTCGCCGACCAGATGGCTGCCTGCTTCCTATGGAAACATGGCAGCTGTCGGTCAGAGGATAAACTGCCGTGTACTATCGAAAGTACACGCCAGTTTATCCTCATACTAGGGACAACTTACATTTCGCGTGTGCTTCTATATTAGTAGCTCACATGCTGCGTGTAATGATTAGCGGTAACCAGTGGGGCCTGGCCGGACTCAGCACTCAGCATGTTTCCTGATATTTCTCTGCCCGGCAGGTTATGTAAAAAAAACCCTAAAACATTTCAACACTGGACTTTGCTCTGGATGTCATCTTTGTTATACAGAGACGTTTACGGGAGGGATTTATCCCGCTGACCTTAAAGCGCTGAAACCGCTTGAAAAAGCATAACAGAATGCTGCACAGTCGTGTAATACCTTCTTTATTAGACTCACAGTATTTTTGGACCGACAGGGTGTCAGGAATGCTCCCTTCATGACATGTAAAGCAGTCCTTCGGCCTTGATTTAATAAAGGGAGGACCCCCAGAGAAAGAGTGGGGTTCCAAGAAAATAAGATATTAAAAGATTCTGGGTCATTCTGTTATTTTGCATCTCTCTGCCTTTGGAGTAATATGGATAACTCCACACTACAGCTCCAAAAAAATAATAAAGTTAACTAATGTATGTTCAACAGCTATGCCTTAATTCAAATTGTGCTCGTCGTTTGCAACATTAAAAGGGACAGTCTAGTCCCCAAGCTCACTTTGGTGCAAGATGAAGATCACTGCTTGTATAGTGCACAGGCTTTTATCCAGTGTGACTTGATGCAGGCATTCCCCCAGTGATTACTCTGCATGTTTACTGCAGGTGCGGCAGCACTGATTATATTGACACTGAGCATATAAAGCTTTGTTTCATTTAGCCACTTCCTGTACTGCACAATATTTAGTCACTTCCTTTACAATAGAATACAGGGTGTGGACTCTAAGTGACCTTGCTCTTGTATACAGTAGGATCTCTTAACAGTGCAAAACATTGTCTGATGACATCAGTAGACAGACAGGAAATTCCATTCATTTGAATGAAATTATTCTCTTTGGTTCCTGCAGCAAAAAAAACATAAAATAAAGGAAATTGACTTATAATTTCATCTAGCTGTAAGTATTTTATTTTATAATCAATTCAAAATATGCATTTTAAAGTACTTTGAAAGCACACCACCCACGTTGCACACCTACGACATGCCCCATCCCCTCATTACATACCCCCATTCCATACACACAAAATGCGCAATCACCCAATTACATACCACCATCACCCCCATCACGTCTATTACAAGCCCCCATCACCCCGATTAAATGTAAGGAGCTAAAGCTTGCTGAACGGTGGGGGAGGGAAGGAAAATGTTTGAAACACCAGAAGTGTGCTTTAACAACCTCTGGAAAAGTGCCGCCCAAGGCGAGTGCCTTGTAGAAGATACACTACTGCACAGGGAATCCCAGTGTGCATATGGGTGGTATGCATGAAACTGGGGGTTTCAATTCTTGTACAAAATTCTAGACATATTTAGACATGTACACCCCCAATGATTTCCATGGTGACTGTTTCATTCTTAGATCTTTGCCCCATAAAAACACTTCAGAAAAAAAAAAAAAGCTTTATGTTGGACAGCAATCACCAAGAGTTTACATTTATACAGCAACAAATGTTGCTGTTACATCTACAGCCATATGCAATACCCAGTCACATGAAATACCCAGTCACATGCAATACCTAGTCACATGCAATACACAGTCCCAGTGACATATCAACAAACATGGCTTGTGTGAGATCCCGGGTTGCCACTTACTGGATCAGCATTCTTGGCTACACACATAGTAACAGTATTTTTTGAATCACACACCCAGATGGATCTCCAGTCAATTTTCCATTATTGGAAAGCCCCGTGGGAATATCTTAATACGTCGGATATGTGTTTTCATTTAGCCTAGAAACCTTTAACCTTCTCAGTGCCAGAGAAATACACACACACTGCCCGAGAGTCACACCAGGAATATGATATAGTTCTCTGGGGTGTGGATTAACTCTGTTACTTAAAATAAAGCTTGAATAAAAGGAAAATAAAGTGCCTTTTTGACAACCCCCCTCCCCCCTGTAGCATGTTCTCTGAGAAGAGTTGAGCGGACAACTGGATGTTCGGGTTCGGCCGAACTTCAGAAAAAAGTCTGGGTTCGGGGTCGAACTTGGGAACACGAACTTTTGGCCACTAAAATGCCTCTAAAAAAGTCCTGGAAAGGGCTAGAAGGCTGCAAAATGCAGTAAAATGTGGGTGAGTGTCCCCAATCATACGAATAGGTCAATTGACCTATTCGTATGAATGGGGACTCTATTTCGGTTTATAGAATAGCAACAGCATTACATGTATTCTATAAACCGAATGTCGTTCAGTTTATAGACTTTCGGTGTATAGAATACATGTAATACTATTGCTATTCTATAAAATGAAAGTCTATAAACAGAATGTCTTTCGGTTTATAGACCTTCGGCTTATGGAATACATGTAATACTATTGGCTTTCTATAAACCGAAATAGAGTCCCCATTCATAAGAATTTCTTATGAATGGGGACTCTAGTTCGGTTTATAGAAAGCCAATAGTATTACATGTATTCCATAAGCCGAAAGTCTATAAACTGAACGACATTCGGTTTATAGACTTTCGGTTTATAGAATACATGTAATGCTATTGCTATTCTATAAACCGAAAGTCTATAAACCAAATGTCTTTCGGTTTATAGACTTTCGGTTTATAGCCGAACCCCGAACTCCAACATGAACATACAGTGGAGTGTTCGGGTTCGGGGTCCGAACACCGTAATGTTCGGTACGAACCCGAACAGTGCGGTTCGGGTTCACTCAACACTATCTCTGAGCTCTCGAATACCTTCAAGGTTTGTAGAGTACTAATCATAATCAATGTTAGATTCAGTATCATAAACTCAGCACGGGGCTAGCCAATTTTTTAGCACATGAACCGATCAAGAGGAAACAAAACGGCCGTTAGATGGCTCCCATGGGCAAATAAAATAAATTATCATTACAGTAGTTCATTGGCACACATAATCACTTAATGATGTCACAAAGGTGTCAGAACACTTTAAGCTTTACATTATTTATGTCCATATACCTTCTTCCTTTTTCTCTGTTTGGATTTGGCAGCGTCTGGCGCAATGCCTCCATTCCCCAGGGCTCCAGGCTGGTTTTTGCCCAGGTGTGGTGAACCAGAGGACGGGGGTGTTGGAGTAGCCGGGGGTGTATTTTCTGGGGTTTCAGGGTTACTCTTCAGCGCTGGTGCTTGGACAAGTGGCTGTAAACAGAAGTCAAATCAACATTGATAGTTAAAGTCAACCCATCTGATCCCCCTCAGTGTTACAGGAAAAAGTCTAAACGTTCCCGTTTGTGTACTGCTCTTCCGCATTGTGTGCCCCCTGCTGGTTCATACCCATTTAATTGCAATACTCTCTCTCTAACCTCCATCGTAGCTAATCCGAGTGCCTCGGCCATCTTCTCCTTGGCCAATCCATGCCAATTCCTGTAGAAAACCAATAATGGCTCCTCATTGTGCCTTATTACATCCTGTCTTCATTACCCCTATCTTAGTCTGTGGGAGGTCCTGACACCCCCTTTCTTTCCCTCCTGATGACTCGTCACTATAGTTTATTTTTTTGCTCCTTTATTCTGGTCTTTCTGTCTCTTCTCCTCTATAGAAATCTAGACTGTATCACCGGCAGATAAGAACCCCTTGGCCCATCTGGTCTGCCCAATTTTCATGAATCCCTGACATTATCTTATATCTAGGATATCCCTGTGCCGAACCCATGAATGCTTAAACTCCTCCACTCTACCACTTCCGCTGGGAAGTTATTCCATGCATCCACTACCCTCTCAGTAAAGTAATACTTCCTCGGTATTACTTTGAAACCTTTGCCCCTTTCTTCCATGTATCTAATATTTTTATTTCATAGGTTGACATTGTCCTACATGTCTGCCCCTGTTCCTACCATTAATCCTCTCCATATCCTTCTCACTGATCTCTGCCCCTCGGCTGTCTGATGACTTCCCTTTCCTGCATCCTCTACCTGCCATGCTTGCCCCTACCCTGTCCTCTTCATTGCAGTGATTTCCCCCCGCCCTGTTCTTTTTCCTGGACCCCAGTCTTCTTGTCAATCTCCTTCCCATAACATAATCTATATGAGTTTACCTCGGGAGGGTTTCGGCCTTGCGTAAAGGTGGCCGAAATTGCGTGTGTAAAGGGGTCACAGGTCTTGGGAGTCAAATCTTGCTTCACCAACAGCGCCAAATCAACCAGCTATAAAAGAGAAAAATGTCAAACGAATCACGTTAACAGCTTTCACCAGAATTATCCGGAAAACATCATTTTAGCAAAAACAACTCCATTACTAGTTTCCATCTCCGAACTCTTTGAAATGTGGCTGATTTGGGTCTGTAACGGCTTTAAAATCATATCTGGGTCTATTCCCTGCGATCATTATTAGGACAGTACAAATATAATCGTAAAGAATAATAAAAACAAAAAAACCCCGCTGTATTCATGAAAGAGGGAGTTGAGGAAATTGACAAGGGAATTTCAAACTTAAGGCCAAAGTAGCCGGAAAAAAAAATCACTCCCATTTTTGGAATGGAAGAATTCATCCCACTCGGCATCTTTGGTCTCAAAAAAGACAAGTTAAGTTTTTTCTTCACTTTCGCTTCTCTTTTCAATCCCCTGCAATTGTTTTCACGGATAAAGGAATATTCAGATAGTGTCCGATTTTCAAGTACGTTGTGGGGATGTTACTATTACCCAATTTAAAGGTCCTCATTTTATCTACCTCGGAAGGATGAAGGACGAAGTAGACCTGCCACGTATTGAACCTGCAAACCCTGTGGGGCCGGAATAGATTGCACAGATGGTGCATTGCCCCACGGAGTACTTCCTGTACAGTGCGAGCTGAAAGGAAAGCCACACGCTACGTCAGGGGCCTGCAACCTGCGGCCCTCCAAATGCCGCAGGACTACATTACCCATACTCTTCCGCCAGCCTCTAAGCTGAAAGAGCATTGTGGGAGATGTAGTTCATCACCAGCTGGAGGGCCGCAGGTCGGCGACCCCGACCCCTGTTCTACACGAACACAGGCATTAATGGCTCCAGGCAGTTTCTGTTGATAACGGCGTACCTCTTTTCTGACCCCGTGTTACCTAGTCTGTTTAATTTAAGGTATTCTGGTCACCTAGTTATTTCTTCACACACCAGTATAAAGCAATACAACCCACATCCCAGCTGCAGGACAATTAGCCTTTCTATAGGATCGATGGCTCACAGCGCCAAGATGGCCGCCTGCAGTCCCAGTATTTCACTGTGCAAAAATGGTCAAGTGATGCAATATGCCCCCTGTGCCAAGAGAACAATTAGAGAAAACACATTTTTTTTTTTAAATGATTTTAAAATGACGTACAGCAGGTGAAACAGCTTTAAAGTGCTCGATAAATGATGAAGTAGAAAACAAACAAACAAAATCTTGTTAAAGGTGAACTTAAAAAGAGGAAATCCTGAATAAGAACCCCTGCTGCCCATTACTAAACGTTACCCACTCATACCATTAAGCATTGCACACTTACCTGAGCCACAGTCTCATACGCCAGATAGGCCAAAATCTCCATGGCCACAACATTGGGTTTAATCTCCAAACTGCTGCAGTCCAACCAGTCTCGGAATTTGGAGGCCTTCTTAGCTGTTGGTTTAATGCAAACGTCTAGTTAAATACTCTTGGTGACTTTTACAAAGGACTCAATATCTACATTGCGCGCCCTTAAAGAGGCAGTTCCACTTTTTTTTTTTTTGTATGTTTACCAGTGTTCATTATATGTGCAATTTACTTACTTTAACTTTAATACAATTGACCGTTCTCCTATATCTTTACATTGAAAATAATTTTGCTTGGGGCTGCTAAATTCCAGTAAGGTGGGGCTTGGAGTACTGTTGCTAGAGCAACAATAACTCTATTACACTTCGTTTTATATTTATATACTTTTCATGATACAGTAGAGCTCCTCTAAAAATGATTTTCCGGGACACTGTAAATGGAACTACCCAACGAAGCTTGTGATTTCAGTTTCGGCACTCCCGTGCATACATAGATGCAGGAATTGATGACCTTGGTAACACCTCACGGTGGCACAAACCAAATCGTGCGTAAGTGACTAAAACTAAAATAAAAACTAAGTCAATAGGACTAAAACTATGACTAAAATCCATTGCCATTTTCGTCAACTGAGTAAAATGTTAGGGAGGGCCTATTGCATTAAGCTTGTTGGGAGTTCTCGTTTTCCTTGGATCTCTGCCAAAGTCCAGTGCCCTGAATCTATCTGATCCGCCTGGTACCGTCACGCGTATCCTCTTCCATCTCTCTACCAAAATTACCAAAACGAGCCGTCAAAATTAACACGGTATGTGTAATTCTCTGAACTGGGGACGAGTTCAAAGAAGGGCTAGATAGCAGTAGAACTTGGGAGCCTGCATAGAAACTAGGCTCTTTCCGGAACTATCGGAGCCGTGGACAAGAAGTTATAGAAGAGTAAAGCAAGTTCCCCGTCTTTTCCAGGAACTCTGCTCGCCTCCCCAGCGGACGGAAATAGATGGGGGATTTTATTGGATCCAAGGTGTGAAGTGCCCTATTCATCTTAATTGGGTGCGAACACCAGCGCCAAAGCTTTGGCCTTTTAATTCTCTCACTATTAAAAAAATCAGTGACTGCAAATCAAACAAAGCCCATTGTTTTATGACATTTAATTGGACGATTAACTAGTTCCATGTTTATTCTGAACACCACAGCACTGATAAACCCGCGGACACAGTAGAATATAAAAATGTGTTGGCAGATAAGAACAATTCGGCCCATCCAATCAGCCTCCAACTCTTTTTTTAATATATTCCTATTTACTTGTCATTGGTCTTATATAATATCCAAGATAACCATCACTTCCGCTAGAAGGCTATTCCATACATCCACTACCCTCTCAGTAAAGTAATACTTCCTGATATTACTTTTAAATCTTTGTCCCTCTAATTTAAGACTATGTCCTCTAGTTGTGGTAGTTTTTCTTATTTTAAATATACTCTCCTCTTTTAGTGTGTTGATTCCCTTTATGTATTTAAATGATTCTATCATATTCCCCCTGTTACGTCAAAGAAATGTAGCGAACGTTCGAAGTGATGTCACTTCTGATGTCACAGGTGACGTCATGAAGCCTCACGGGATGTGGGCACGGATCCTGATCAGTTTTCGGCCTGTATGTCCCTGGCCTCCTACCACGGAGCGTGAAGGGGGTTAAAGGACCACGGTCAGGAAAAAAATAAAAAATTCTGTTTAATTGAAAGTTCACATCAAATGTAGGCATTTCATATAAAAATGTCTTAATGAAAGAATACAAATAAATATGTTATGGAGCCCTCTCTGCTGGTTTAGCGAGGCGGACATCTTGGGTCAGAACTTTCCTTCATTTGACCCAAGATTCTAAACAACATGTCTGCCCCCCTTTATAGTGCTATACAGAGCAAAGAGGGCTCAATACCGGACTTTACTGTGATTCTTTTATTAAAGCATTTCTATTTCAAAATGTCTACACTTTGTGCAATCTTTCAGTTAAACAGAACTTATTTTAGTTGTCCTTTCAAACGCCATGTGCTTTACTGGGCCGTAAAGGGTTAAACCAGCCAGACTGGTGCGTTGCACCTATTTGTGTAAGTGATTTACTTGTCTCTGTGGCTGGAAGGAAAGTAAAGGTATGGGGAATCTGCAATGCTGCCTCTGAAAAATGACTATAGGAAATGGAGAGAAAATGACATTTAAAAAAAAAAAAAAAGAAACACATTCGTAATGAAGAGATGAGAAAAGGAAACTGAAATCCAAAGACCGTCTAGCGATTTCTTTTCCACTGATGTTTTGTGGCGGTCACAGATTTACTTGACGGATTGACTTTTAAACGTCGGTAGCGCACTAGGGATTCCATGCTGTACGCATGCAGCCACGTTAGAGGACACGGGATTAAAAACTGTCCAATTATGACAGTAAGAAAAGAAACAAAACAGCAGCTCTGAGGTGAAAATCAATCCCCTCTGAAATCCCTGGGGCCAGTACTTAGTGACATCACAAATCACAACACACACTATCCACCTTTTCACCAGGTCATTCTGTATCTCCCTGTTTATAGGAGCTTGGATTGTGCAATGCGCGAGTGTGTCACAGAGCTTCTCGGGAATCAAACTCACAGCAACGTATGGTGTGTGAGTGTGTCGCAGAGCTCCTCAAGAATCAAACTCACAGCAACGTGTGAGTGTGTCGCAGAGCTCCTCAGGAATCAAACTCACAGCAACGTGTGAGTGTGTCGCAGAGCTCCTCAGGAATCAAACTCACAGCAACGTGTGAGTGTGTCGCAGAGCTCCTCGGGAATCAAACTCACAGCAACGTGTGGTGTGTGAGTGTGTCGCAGAGCTCCTCAGGAATCAAACTCACAGCAACGTGTGGTGTGTGAGTGTGTCACAGAGCTCCTCGGGAATCAAACTCACAGCAACGTGTGGTGTGTTAGTATGTCGCAGAGCTCCTCAGGAATCAAACTCACAGCGACTTGGGGTGTGTAAGTGTGTCACAGAGCTCCTCAGAACTCAAACTCACAGCAACGTGTGGTGTGTGAGTGTGTCGCAGAGCTCCTCAGGAATCAAACTCACAGCGACATGTGGTGTGTGTGTGTATCACAGAGCTCCTTAGGAATCAAACTCACAGCAACGTGTGGTGTGTGCGTGTATCAAAAAGCTACTGAGAAATTAAACACAGTATTGTGCAGTTTGTGTGAATATATTACAGAGCTCCACAGCAATAAAACTCATAGTAATGTGCAGTGTGTGAGTGTATCACAGACTCCACAGCAATAAAACTCCCAGTAATGTGCAGTGTGTGAGTCTATCACAGACTCCACAGCAATAAAACTCACATTAATGTGCAGTGTGTGAGTGTATCACAGACTCCACAGCAATAAAACTCACATTAATGTGCAGTGTGTGAGTGTATCACAGACTCCGCAGCAATAAAACTCACAGTAATGTGCAGTGTGTGAGTCTATCACAGACTCCACAGCAATAAAACTCACAGTAATGCGCAGTGTGTGAGTGTATCACAGACTCCACAGAAATACAACTTACAGTAATATGGACCCGTCTTCATCATAGAAGTCCTGATGGACGTGCCGGGCAGCAGCGGAGGAAGTCTGCGCGCATTGCGCAGACATCCACCGGCTGTTAGCGAGGGGGATCCAGGTCTTATAGTCAGACCTCAAATATAGGACAAAGTTGTTTTTTCAGAACTTTTTTTCTGAAAAAAACCTCGTCTTATAATCGAGCAAATACAGTAATGGAGAACTGTGTGAAGAAAATACATTGTGGTTAATGTATAAATACCAAATATAGAAGAACAATCTAAAAAGGGGAACAATTAGCCAGAACATTTCAGTGGTCAATGCTACTTTCAGTACTTGTACCTCAGAACAGATCTAAATTCTGTAGTTTATAATGAAAGGCGATGGGGTTGGAGAGGGGGCGAGATGTGAAAAAAAGATCTGTCCCATAAGGATCTTTTTGAATACTATTTTTTTATTTTTTTTTTAAACTGTTGTTACTTTTATATCTTATGGATGTTTCTGTATGTTTTTCCCCAAAATATCTAAAAAAAAATAAACAAAAAAAAAAGGTCATTCTCTAAAGTAACAACCAAATAAACTAGAAAAATCATCTTAAATTCCTGAACCTATTTCCAGATTTGCCGGACTCGGATCACCGTATCATACTCCTAAATAGCCAATTATCGGACCAGCAGTGCCAACGGATATTTGTCAAAAACCTATCATTACTGATGTATGAGGCGAATGCACTACTAGAGGGGAAATGATTATACTCAATGCACAGCATTAAAAAAAAAAAGGTCAATAAGTGGTGTTGTAAGAATTGAATGTAAAGGCGGACATTAAGCAACGCCTGTTTATGACATCACGTGTGGTCCTTTAAATTTTGAAAAGACTAAATATGTTTGTAGCCGATGGCGTAACGTCTGAGGAGTTGTCCTGTAATGTTAAAATATTGTTATCAAGGCCAGCACGGAGTCCGGTATTTGGACAGTGGTCAGGTGGGTGGTCACATTTGACATTAATGTGCCACAATTACACATGTTTCTACAGGAACAGTGGCCACCATGTGGTGGACTGGAGAGCGTACCCAGACCACAAACCGCTTCTGGACCTTGGCATCTACCAGGCCTGAGAAACTTTTTCCAATGGGGGGGGGGGGGGAGAGCGAACACTGGCAGCATCCCTTATTCTAAAGTGCCTGCTGTAACATTACAGTATAACCCACAATCCCCTGCCTCGCATTATAAAATAAGCCACATCTACATTTAAATGCGCCATGATCCCACGTAAGATTTCCATTTTGATGTTTTGTACATTTTTACCCTGATTCAGCATGTTTCCTTTCTTTCATTCTTTCTTCTTTTTTTTATTTTTTTGGTTTTTTTTCTGTTATTTACATTTCTGCCAGAGCCTTGATTATAATTTTTAGGTTCAAACGCGACTTTATCGCAAACCTTTCATTTAACTGGAATCTACCGTACCAGTCACCTAATGTCTTGCAGATGCATCCAGCTAAAGTGTCAGCGGGGGCGCTGGTTGTGTCAGCGGGGGCGCTGGTTGGCTGAACCAAATTTAGACGAGAGACTATCCGAAAACATGTTTGTCTTACTTCTGTCCTGACGCTTTTTCCAAGCGGGTCTAAAAGGGCGTTTTTTTTCTTTTCTTTCTCTACTATTAGGGTGACAGCAGCACAAACAAGGCATGTAACGGCTCTTAAAGACCCCATTGTGTTTACCCCTCTATTACGAGGTCATGTGACAGTTTCTACATCACAATCTCTTATGTATTATTCATCACTGGAGACCTGACCTTTTTAGTGTTGATTCTTAGGCACAGACTGCGGGGGCAATTACATGGTTTTTCTAACCCTTTCTGTTTCTGGGGGTGGGGGGGGGGGGGGGGGGCGGGTCGGGGGGGATTACATAATGCTGTCATTATTTGTTTTTAGGAAACGCTGTAATAGTATTGGTCAGTGAAGGGTTGACACAGCTCATTACAATCACGAATATGTCATTTATTTCCAAGAATTCTTTTCTGTCCTTTTTAGTCCGCACCGATACATTTGAGAAGAGAAAAAAAATCACTAAATATAAATACATAAAAAAAAAAAAAAAAAAAGAGTTTAAAATAGAAACCCGTCTGTTTAACAGGGTGATGCAAACCAAGGATAAAATTGATCTAAAGGATAGTGATATGCGGTTTCATTTTTTTTTTTTTAATATAGAGAATAAAAAGCGCCACTTTTAATAAAAATAAATACCATTAAAGAGAGAGATCTAGGTCTATTTAAATTGATTTTGTCATTTTAAAAGGGTTCTAATCCTCCACATTAAACAAAGAAATAGTTAGAGGTTTATAATGTTTCGGAGGTTTATTGGTGCCAGCTTGAGTAAGACGAGGGTTGAAAGCATGTTTCTCGGCATGTGGTAAATGCATCTCCTACCTTTAGTATCCATCTGATTGATGCTTTTATATAATCTAAATAAAGGCTGCGCGAGGGGAGGCCTCGTGGGCTGCTTTAGAGCAACATGGGGGGGGGGGGGGGGGTTTCAGGGGATCCGACTCTCTACTGACCTGGGAGTTGAAGCAATCAGGCCAAACTAGCTGATGAGTTGGAGAATGTCGGTAAGTCAACAGATAATGACTGATTTTTGAAGCTGTGTTCTCATCTCATCATGGACCACCGTTTTACTGTACAGACACTAAAAGGGGTCTGCTCAACAAAGAGAGAATGCCAGGGAATGGAGACGGGAGTTTCAAACGTAAGGCCAGAGTAGCGGAGTTGGAAACATTCTCCCATCCAGCCGCATTGGAGAATTTTTCCAACTCGGCTACATTGGCTTAAAGTTTGAAATTCCCTGCGTTCATCTCTTTGGGGAGTCTGGCTATTGAAAATGTTCTTAAATAGATAAATCTTCATTTTTTTCGATGGCCCTGGACTGAACGGGGAATACTCAAAGACGTAACCGATCTTTTTTACAGGGCAACATTTCTACTGCCCCCCCCCCCCCCCCTCATCGCACTCAAAGGGTGTTGTGTTTTTTTTTTTAAAGATTTCATCCCCCTCTACCTGGGCAACTTAGTGGTAGGGGAAATGTATACAAATGTATTTCATTTATTTGAGGGGAGCAGAGTGCCTTTTGGACTGTCTCCGGCCCTATGGCTAATTGGGAAGACTGGAGAGCACTTGGGTACCCCTGGCCCCATCATGTGTTAAGGAGCCTGGGGAACTTGGCCTATCTCTGGCCCGATTTTTAGTGAATTGCTCCCATAGCATGAGTCAGTGAACCCAATGATTGTTCTTATAGGGAATGAAGACAATGAAAAAAAAGGATTGCAAATTATCTACACATTATGTTAGCAGATTTGCAAGCAAACGTCAAAATTAGGAAATGTGCTTTAGATGCGTCTGTGGAGTCTCCAGCTTATGACATCACCCATGGCGTGATATGCAAATTAACTGCTTTTCGATCCTCAGGCGATGTCATAAGCAGGAGACTCCACAGACGCATTTAAAACACATTTGTCTCCTAATTTAGGCATTTTATTCTGCAAACACAATGTATAGATCATTTTCAATGATTTTTTTATTCACTGTAAAAACAATGTTTAGGTGATCCTGTCCCTTTAAGAGCTCCATTTCCCAATAGGAATTGCGATGCCAGGGAAGTGACATCTATACTGTGTTATGGTGACGTTCACATTACACATACAGAGACCATGATACTCACAGAAGCTCAGCTGGCGGCTCTCGCAGAACTCAGCATATTGCGCGGAATCCATCGCGCGCGTTTGTTTCTCTGCTCTCTGGATGGGAAATAAAAAGAAGGATAATAAATATAAACAAATTATAGCTGGATTTCAAATGACGACGCACCTGACAACAGAAACGGTATTATTAGTCTGAGGTCACGGTGGGAGGGGGGCAATAGCTGGGAATTCATACTGTACTTAACGCCACTCTTCTCGCCAGCTGCAAATACCTTATACCTTACTTACAGTGAGAGGCTGACATGGTAATTATCCTATATGATGTTACAGAAAGTGATCCACAAATACACCACAGTAGTGTCGATGATTTTCCATCATTTTCGCAGATATATAAATAAGAAATAGAAAACAAATGTGTGAAAACTGTATAATCAATAGGATAAATGATCTCTCACTATAAAACTCACACACATACAGGGTGTGCTATGCACACACACACAGACACACAGGGTGCACTACGCACACAGTGCACTATACATAGGGTGCGCTACGCACACACACAGGGTGCACTATGCACAGACACAGACACACAGGGTGCACTACGCACACACACACAGGGTGCACTACGCACACACACACACAGGGTGCGCTACGCACACGGTGCACTATACACAGGGTGCGCTACGCACAGACACAGGGTACGCAACGCACAGACACAGGGTACGCAACGCACAGACACAGGGTACGCTACGCACAGACACAGGGTACGCTACGCACAGACACAGGGTACGCTACGCACAGACACAGGGTACGCTACGCACAGACACAGGGTACGCTACGCACAGACACGGGGTGCGCTACGCACACACACAGGGTGAGCTACGCACACACACACAGGGTGCGCTACGCACATGCATATACACAGGGTGCACTACACACAGGCATATACACAGGGTGCACTACACATAGGCATATACACAGGGTGCACTACACACATGCATATACACAGGGTGCACTACACACATGCATATACACAGGGTGCACTACACACATGCATATACACAGGGTGCACTACACACATGCATATACACAGGGTGCACTACGCACAGGCATATACACAGGATACACTACACACATGCATACACACAGGGTGAGATACGCACACACACACAAACAGGGTGCGCTACGCACATGCATATACACAGGGTGCACTACACACAGGCATATACACAGGGTGCACTACACACAGGCATATACACAGGGTGCACTACACACAGGCATATACACAGGGTGCACTACACACAGGCATATACACAGGGTGCACTACACACAGGCATATACACAGGGTGCACTACACACAGGCATATACACAGGGTGCACTACACACAGGCATATACACAGGATGCACTACACACATGCATACACACAGGGTGCACTACGCACACACACAGAATGCACTACACACATGCATACACAGGGTGCACTACGCACATGCATACATAGGGTGCACTACGCACAAGCACACACACAAAGGATGCACTAGACACACACACACAGGGTGTGCTAGGCACACACACAGGACACGCTATGAACACACACACATAGGGCACACTATGCGCACAAGGGGAGCACTAAACACAGCAGCAGACATTGCGTGGGATTTTGCACAATGTTGTAACTCATGACCTCATACATACGGCTTTCGCCATATTTGGTAAAACAAAAACACCCACGTTTATTTTGAGTTGTGACGGACAGAGCCCAGGAGTATATTACAGTGAATGAAACACTTCCCTGAGTGAGGCCAGAATCAGCACAGGTGAGAAGGAGAGACGTGATGAGAAATTGCAGGTGCGTAACACAAACTCCCTGCAATCTATTTCTAAGAGCGTCTTACAGAGCTGCCATTACCGGCACTCTCTGCCACGCGGGCCTCTCTCAGCCAAGCGGGCCTCTCTCTCACCCAAGCGGATTTTAGTACAAAGAGAAAATCAATTAAAAGTGTGAAATTTGGAAGACACAGGTGGGTCAAATACATTGTGGGTCAGGTTGCTCCAATAACGGCACAGCAAAGCGGACTAGAAACCTCTGCAGAGGGATGGTTGGGGAAGCTTGCTTCACATTAGGGATATCATGCTGAATACAGCAAACAATTGGTCATTGTGGACATTTAAAGGGACAGTCTAGTCCCCAAGCTCACTTTGGTGCAAGATGAAGATCACTGCTTGTATAGTGCACAGGCTTTTATCCCCCCAGTGTGATTTGATGAAGGCATTCTGTATAAATCCCATATTTAATATTTGACTCAAGCCTTCCCCAGTGATTACTCTGCATGTTTACTGCAGGTGCGGCAGCACAGATTATATAGACACTGAGGATATAAAGTTTTTGTTTCATTTAGTCACTTCCTGTGCTGCTGTAATATAATGCATTGTGTGGAATGTGATAAACTTGCTCTTGTACACAGTAGGATCTCTTGGCAGTGCAACACACTGTCTGAAGACATCACTAGAGAGGCAGGAAATTATTTCCATTGTTTCCTACAGCAAAAATAAATGAAAATGTGAAATAGATTCGTAGAGACTCAGAATAGATTAAATTTAATTAAAAGTAATTTCAGGAAGTATTTAGGGTAGTGGATGTATGGAATAGTCTTTCAGTAGAAGTGGAAGAGGTTAATACAGTGAAGGAGTTTAAGCATGCATGGGATAGGTATAAGGCTATCCTAGATATAAGATAAGGTCAGGGACTAATGAAAGTATTACTTTACTGAGAGGGTAGTGGATGCATGGAATAGTCTTCCAGTAGAAGTGGTAGAGGTTAATACAGTGATGGAGTTTAAGCATGTGTGGTATAGGCACAAGGCTATCCTAGATATAAGATAAGGTCAGGGACTAATGAAAGTATTACTTTACTGAGAGGGTAGTGGATGTATGGAATAGCCTTCCAGTAGAAGTGGTAGAGGTTAATACAGTGAAGGAGTTTAAGCATGCATGGGATAGGTATAAGGCTATCCTAGATATAAGATAAGGACAGGGACTAATGAAAGTATTACATTACTGAGAGGGTAGTGGATGTATGGAATAGTCTTTCAGTAGAAGTGGTAGAGGTTAATACAGTGAAGGAGTTTAAGCATGCATGGGATAGGTATAAGGCTATCCTAGATATAAGATAAGGCCAGGGACTAATGAAAGTATTACTTTACTGAGAGGGTAGTGGATGTATGGAATATTCTTCCAGTAGAAGTGGTAGAGGTTAATACAGTGAAGGAGTTTAAGCATGCATTGGATAGGTATAAGGCTATCCTAGATATAAGATAAGGTCAGGGACTAATGAAAGTATTACATTACAGAGAGGGTAGTGGATGTATGGAATAGTCTTCCAGTAGAAGTGGTAGAGGTTAATACAGTGAAGGAGTTTAAGCATGCATGGGAAAGGCATAAGGCTATCCTAGATATAAGAGAAGGCCAGGGACTAATGAAAGTATTACATTACTGAGAGGGTAGTGGATGTATGGAATAGTCTTCCAGTAGAAGTGGTAGAGGTTAATACAGTGAAGGAGTTTAAGCATGCGTAGGATAGACACAAGGCTATCCTAGATATAAGAGAAGGCCAGGGACTAATGAAAGTATTACTTTATGAGAGGGTAATGGATGTATGGAATAGTCTTCCAGTAGAAGTGGGAGAGGTTAATACAGTGAAGGAGTTTAAGCATGCATGGGATAGGTATAAGGCTATCCTAGATATAAGATAAGGCCAGGGACTAATGGAAGTATTACTTTACTGAGAGGGTAGTGGATGCATGGAATAGTCTTCCAGCAGAAGTGGTAGAGGTTAATACAGTGAAGGAGTTTAAGCATGTGTGGGATAGGTATAAGGCTATCCTAGATATAAGATAGGGAACTGGGGACTAATAAAAGTATTTAGAAAATTGGGCAGATTAGATGGACTGAATGGTTCTTATCTGCGGACACATTCTATGTTTCTAATTAAACACAGGATAATGATGGGACAACACTTTGTTGTATTTGCCAATAGATGCCTTGTACGCATAGCACAACCGCATATACCTACCCTTTTCTGTTTAAATCTAAATGCCTCTATATCACAACCTAGATCTCTAATCATGCCAAAATTTAAAAAAAAAAACTTCACAACACTGTGTTCAGGATTTAACTAAAGTTAACTTTTAAATCCCAGTAATATTTATAATAGCTAAAAAAAAATAAAAAATGTTAAAAGAATTTAAAAATTTGCAAATGTAATAACTCCGAAAATTCTAACGTATTCAGTGCTGCCAAACCCAGGCAGCCAAAGGGTTACAATCTTGAAAGGCTTCAGATATAGTATGTGTTCTGGAATTTAGATTCTGATTTTAGATCTTCTTTGATTCAGGGGACTGCAGAGCGAGTTTTCCTGCGGCTTTGACTTGGATGTAGATCACATGTCACATTAAGCCTTTAAAACATACTGTGACGACTACTGACACACATTCATATATTTTAGTCCCGGGGTAGTCCTCACATCTCCGCCTGAAGAGCTGGAACCATGATCTGCTCCTCCAGATGGAATCGGGTCAGTGATGTGGGGGAATTGTGGTTTCTGATATTTGCACGTGTAATGTGATATCTGGTTATTACTGGGTACACGGATGTAGAGCCATGTCATGCTAAGTAATTAATGATGTAATATATATATATAGGGCTGATGTAAATGGACGCATTGTATCCTCTACCAAGACTGGGTCCCAGCAGGTCTAGGGATAGGTCTTGGGTCAGGGTGTGATACAGGGTCACAAAGATCCAAGACTCTAAGCAGTGATCACTAGAGATCCCAGGCTACTTTGTTTCTATGCTCTCATTGGAGGATTCCTGCGTGAAATGCCTAGACTTTTTAATACACGTAACTGGGGGCGGGGGGGGGGGGGTATTGGGCCGGTTGTCCTTTAGGGTCGAGATAGCAAGGTCGGAAAGAATGAATTGGAGAATTTTTCTGGCTCAGCTACTTTGGTCTTAGGCTTGGAAGGCATTTCTCAATACCCGTCAGTTCTCTTTCGTGAATCCAGCCTAAGGTTTCCTTACCCGAATCCAAAAGACGGGACTCAATGCAAACAGACTGGACAAAACGTGTTAACGAACTGGTTGTGGCTCCTAGTAGACTTTGTTTTTATTATTTAATTATAGGGTTAACCATTTCAGTGCTGTAGGGAGCCAGAGTTGTGATCCCTTCCAGCACCGAAAGGGTTAATGTGCAAATATTGTCCGTCTTACGTCACGCTTTTCGAGGCAGTAAGCTAACTGGGGAGGGGGGGGGAGGGTAGGGGGTAGCACCTCTTTTTGTCCGTTAATGGTTACAAAGGGTAATGATTTTACCACACCGGTTAGCGGCAGACATTGGGCCCCCGATTCAATAACACGAAACCTCACTAATTACTGGGTTTTTTTTTTTTTGTAACTCAAACTTTTCTATTGCTGTCTATGGGATTCAATGACAGGAAGTAAATGAACTCAGGTCATTGGATAGACCCCAGTGAGCCCTAACAAGGTGGCAAAATCACCCCCCAAGCTTTATACTGGACATAACATGGGAAGTCCGAGTTCTCCCAGCACCCGCCTGTCTGTACCAGTCGTGCATGGTTTGTATGATGGGAAATCTCACTATTCAACACAGTAAAGGAGGAGAGTATACTGAAAAGAAGAAAAAACTACCACAACTAGAGGACATAGTCTAAAATTAGAGGGGCAAAGATTTAACAGTAATATCAGGAAGTATTACATTACTGAGAGGGTAGTGGATGCATGGAATAGCCTTCCAGTGGAAGTGGTAGAGGTTCATACAGTGAAGGAGTTTAGGCATGCATGGGATAGGTATAAGGCTATCCTAGATATAAGATAAGGCCAGGGACTAATGAAAGTATTACATTACTGAGAGGGTAGTGGATGTATGGAATAGTCTTCCAGAAGAAGTGGTAGAGGTTAATACAGTGAAGGAGTTTAAGCATGCATGGGATAGACACAAGGCTATCCTAGATATAAGATAAGGCAAGGGACTAATGAAGGTATTACTATACTGAGAGGGTAGTGGATGTATGGAATAGTCTTCCAGTAGAAGTGGTAGAGGTTAATACAGTGAAGGCATTTAAGCATGCATGGGATAGGTATAAGGTTATCCTAGATATAAGATAAGGCCAGGGACTAATGATAGTATTACTTTACTGAGAGGGTAGGGGATGTATGGCATAGTCTTCCAGTAGAAGTGGTAGAAGTTAATACAGTGAAGGAGTTTAAGCATGCATGGGATAGGTATAAGGCTATCCTAGATATAAGATAAGGTCAGGGACTAATGAAAGTATTACTTTACTGAGAGGGTAGTGGATGTATGGAATAGTCTTCCAGTAGAAGTGGTAGAGGTTAATACAGTGAAGGAGTTTAAGCATGCATGGGATAGGTATAAGGCTATCCTAGATATAAGATAAGGCCAGGGACTAATGATAGTATTACTTTACTGAGAGGGTAGGGGATGTATGGCATAGTCTTCCAGTAGAAGTGGTAGAAGTTAATACAGTGAAGGAGTTTAAGCATGCATGGGATAGGTATAAGGCTATCCTAGATATAAGATAAGGTCAGGGACTAATGAAAGTATTACGTTACTGAGAGGGTAGTGGATGCATGGAATAGTCTTCCAGTAGAAGTGGTAGAGGTTAATACAGTGAAGGAGTGTAAGCATGCGTGGGATAGATATAAGGCTATCCTAGATATAAGATAAGGCCAGGGACTAATGAAAGTATTACTTTACTGAGAGGGTAGTGGATGCATGGAATAGTCTTCCAGTAGAAGTGGTAGAGGTTAATACAGTGAAGGAGTTCAAGCATGGATGGAATAGGTATAAGGTTATCCTAGCTATAAGATAAGGCCAGGGACTAATGAAAGTATTACTATACTGAGAGGGTAGTGGATGTATGGAATAGTCTTCCAGTAGAAGTGGTAGAGGTTAATACAGTGAAGGAGTTTAAGCATGCATGGGATAGACACAAGGCTATCCTAGATATAAGATAAGGCAAGGGACTAATGAAAGGATTACTTTACTGAGAGGGTAGTGGATGTATGGAATAGTCTTCCAGCATAAGGGGTAGAGGTTAATACAGTGAAGGAGTTTAAGCATGGATGGAAAAGGTATAAGGCTATCCTAGCTATAAGATAAGGCCAGGGACTAATGAAAGTATTACTATACTGAGAGGGTAGTGGATGTATGGAATAGTCTTCCAGTAGAAGTGGTAGAGGTTAATACAGTGAAGGAGTTTAAGCATGCATGGGATAGGTATAAGGTTATCCTAGATATAAGATAAGGCCAGGGACTAATGATAGTATTACTTTACTGAGAGGGTAGGGGATGTATGGCATAGTCTTCCAGTAGAAGTGGTAGAAGTTAATACAGTGAAGGAGTTTAAGCATGCATGGGATAGGTATAAGGCTATCCTAGATATAAGATAAGGTCAGGGACTAATGAAAGTATTACTTTACTGAGAGGGTAGTGGATGTATGGAATAGTCTTCCAGTAGAAGTGGTAGAGGTTAATACAGTGAAGGAGTTTAAGCATGCATGGGATAGGTATAAGGCTATCCTAGATATAAGATAAGGCCAGGGACTAATGATAGTATTACTTTACTGAGAGGGTAGGGGATGTATGGCATAGTCTTCCAGTAGAAGTGGTAGAAGTTAATACAGTGAAGGAGTTTAAGCATGCATGGGATAGGTATAAGGCTATCCTAGATATAAGATAAGGTCAGGGACTAATGAAAGTATTACGTTACTGAGAGGGTAGTGGATGCATGGAATAGTCTTCCAGTAGAAGTGGTAGAGGTTAATACAGTGAAGGAGTGTAAGCATGCGTGGGATAGATATAAGGCTATCCTAGATATAAGATAAGGCCAGGGACTAATGAAAGTATTACTTTACTGAGAGGGTAGTGGATGCATGGAATAGTCTTCCAGTAGAAGTGGTAGAGGTTAATACAGTGAAGATATAAGACCGGGAACTGGGGACTATTAAAAGTATTGAGAAAGTTGGGCAGACTAGACGGGCCGAATGGTTCTTATCACATCCTATGTTTCTATGTTACCAGAGATAGTAGTTTAGAAAGAAGCCACGTTCAGTATCAGGGGGCAATTTCCAAAGATATCACACACACAAACTAATGTACACCAAGTAGCTAGGGAGCAATACTAAAGAAGCATTATTGTGTTTAAGTTCCAAGCTTTGCTTATTGCATGTGCATTAGACATATACACGACCCTCCAAAGCAAATTAATAATTCTAATTGCAAATTCAAATAAATTATCTCCCCCCCCCCCCCCCCCGCCAAGTCTGCTATTCATTCACAAGGCACTTACCCCCAACATGTGAACGCGGTCCCAATTCATATGCTAATCATTTCATATGCGTGGTCTTCTCATCAAATCCTAATTACTCCCTGCGTTGCCTCTCTACTCAGCTGCTATCATCTTCCCAATTAATCCACTGCCAAATTATTATATACATCAGCAGTTACTAATTTAGACTTCAAAGACGAATCTCTGCTTCTTCTTTTTTTTTTTTTGCCTAATTCTTAGAGCATGTCGAATTTATTTCACAGATCGCCTTTGAAGAGCTGACATATCTGATCTTGGTCCAAAGCAATTCTTCCCAGCGTATCTCACCAGCTATCTGTTTATTCACAGCAGATTCCCCTAATTCTCACCACTTCTGTACATCCCAGAGAAGATGGGTTAGCCAATCAAATAAGAGGACGGAAAAGCGCTGACGACGGACCTTCGCTCCATACTCATACCTCAGTGGGTTCCATAGTTGGACACACATGCACAATGAGACAGCGGGCTACGTAGAAGAGTACTTGTTGGATACTCCATCGGAGAACTACAACTCTAGGTGTAGAAATGGAATAATGTTACACAACGTGATAGGATGAGGGCTGAGGACAAGGTTTTGGGCAGAAATGATGCGGGGTAGGGTGAAGCAAAAATGATGAAGCAAAAATGAAGGCATTAAAAATTGAGGTGTGGAGGTGCAGAAAGGCCACTTCCTCCTGCTCAATAAAACCAGTATCGTTTCTGGAAATTATACAATTTGAGGCATTTTCTCAACGAAATTAGAAGTAGCAGTGAGAATGGAGATTGTTTTGTTGTTGAAAGAATAAATATGACAGATCAGTTTAAACTGTGGATCACGTAACAGAGCTGTATAAAAGAGGAGCACAAGAGGATAGAGCCAAAATGCCTCAAGTGTGCCCCAGTGTACAACATCGGGCCATATGCCCCCTGGTTCCGAACTTCCATGGTCGCTCCAGAGTTCTAAGATCTGGCGCCACCCCATGTATAAAGAATCGGGTCCCTTTTAACACCAGAAAAGTTATGGAAAACATCCTCCACAAGCTTGGCAGAAGTTCCTTTACAAAGGTTTAAGTATTTGTATAAAAAGAAACAAAAAAAAAAAACATTATACATTACATTTTGTGTTGACACATTACCTCTACAGTGAGAGAAAAAAGTATTTGATCCCCTGCAGATTTGAACGTTTGCCCACTGACAAATAAATAATCAGTGTATAATTTTAATGCTAGGTGTATTTTAACAGTGAGAGACAGAATAAAAAAAAAAAACGCATGTCAAAAAAGTTCTAAATTGATTTTCATGTCAATGAGTAAAATAAGTATTTGATCTCATAATCAGAAATATTTCGGGCTCACGGGTGTCTTTTATACAGGTAATGAGCTGAGATTAGGAGCACTTTCTTAAAGGGAGTACTCCTAATCTCAGCTCCTTACCTGTATATAAGACACCTGTCCACAGAAGCAATCAATCAGATTCCAAACTCTCCACTGTCCAAGGATGTCAGGGACAAAATTGTAGACCTACACAACGGTCATACATGTCAGTCTCCTTTGGTCTGGTGCTCCATGCAAGATCTCACCTTGTGGAGTTTCAATGATCGTGAGAACGGTGAGGAATCAGCCCAGAACTACATAAGGAGGATCTTGTTAATAATCACAAGGCAGCTGGGACCATAGTCACCAAGAAAACAATTGGTAACACAATACGCCGTGAAGGACTGAAATTCTGCAGTGCCCGCAAGGATCCCCTGGTCAAGAAAGCACATGTACAGGCCCGTCTGAAGTTTGCCAATGAACATCTGAATGATTCAGAGGAGAACTGGGTAAAATCAAGCTCTTTGGCATCAACTCAACTCACCGTGTTTGGAGGAGGAGGAATGATGCCTATGACCCCAAGAACACCATCCCCACCATCAAACATGGAGGTGGAAACATTATGCTTTGGGGCTGTTTTTCTGGGGACAGGTCAACTGCACCGCATCAAAGGAATGATATGTAGGTCCATGTACCGTCAAATCTTGGGTGAAAACCTCCTTCCCTCAGCCAGGGCATTGAAAATGGGTCGTGGATGGGTATTCTAGAATGACAATGACCCAGAACACACAGCCAAGGCAACAAAGGAGTGGCTCAAGAAGAAGCACATTATGGTCATGGAGTGGCCTAGCCAGTCTCCAGACCGTAATCCCATAGAAAATCTGTGGAGGGAGATGAAGGTTGGAGTTGCCAAATGTCAGCCTCAAAACCCCCAAATCCCTCCTGAGATGTGTGCAAACCTGGTGGCCAACTACAAGAAACGTCTGACCTCTGTGATTGCCAAAGAAGGGTTTTACCACCAAGTACTAAGTCAAAGGGGTCAAATACTTATTTAACTCATTGACATGAAAATCAATTTATAACTTTTTTGACGTGCGTTTTTCTGCATTTTTTTTTTTTATGTTATTCTGTCTCTCACTGTTAAAATACACCTAGCATGATCATTTCTTTGTCAGTGGGCAAACGTTCAAAATCAGCAGGGGATCAAATACTTTTTCCCCTTCACTGTATATCTCCATAAAGACATGATCCTCTCTCCAACCAAAAAAAAATAAAAAAAATAACAACCCCTCAAGATATTTTGTTTCATGATCAATTGCTTGAAATGCATATCTGGTTCATGTTTTAGACCAAATCAAGAGCCGCGTGCACTGCCATTTACAGTAAATGATAGCAATCAGGATAAAGCTGCTTCAAGGCTAAGTGTTTTTTAAAAAAAAAAAACAACCACTTTATTGTTGTTATAGTCTGATTAGGGTTCTTAGTTACCGTAGGGTTGAGGCGAATGTTAAAGAAAAAAAACAAAAACAACAAAAAATAAAAAAAAGATTAAAACGAAAACACTACCATTCAAGAAGTCACTGGAAACAAAATGAAAACAAACTCGAAATGTTCATGGCCAGGAGGGAATGTTTTAAACCACAGAGGTGGGGGGGGGGGGGGGGGGGGTAAAAAATTCAATTTTCCATAATTGTACATGGTTCTTTCTTCCAGAGTCACAAGAGGACATCCGTTTCACCCCTTCAGTTCCAGGGGTAAGGACTGCAATCTTAATGTGATGATCTCAGTGCAATCGACGTTCAACTCAATAAGGTTTGAACGACTGATTTCATGGGTGCTTTGTCCTCTATCTGTCACACCAAATACACCTCTAGCATGGACAGATTGACATGTGTAGACCAATGACAGAGAGAGACGGACCCCAAGGGCTGAATATCTTTTGAAAAGGTGCAAAACTAGTGCACCATTCAAATTTTAGTTTTGATGAGACAGCCGTGGCATTTTGTATCATGAAAAAAAAAAAATAATAATAAACATCACTAACATTGTGTTTTCCATGTTAAATAGATTTCCATTTTTAAGAGAAAATCCATTTATGGTAAAATTTAAAAGTTTAATAACGGCTTAATTTTCAGATAAATGCAAAAATAAAAACCGAACGTAAAGGGGTGGCTCATTCGTTATAAAGCTCCTAGAGAAAAGGGGACTTTGAAACGGTGAAATGAATGGCTGTGCACTGCCAAAATGACTTGCTGGGAAAGAAATCCCTGTGTGATGATTGAGATATTCCCGAAAAAAAAAAAAAAAGAAAAGAAAAACTTGAACCAAAAAGAGTGACCTTGATGATTTACAGACATCTACATCACAAACAAAATAATGCCGCACATCACAACCACAAACAGGAATTTTGCAGTACAAAGTAAACAGCAAAAAAAAAAAAAAAAAGAAGCAATAAGATGGAATGGCCAATAATAGATCCATAGACTAAACATTACTAATTACAAAACCCTTCAATATCGTTGTTTAAAAAGAAAAAAAACCTCCATGTAGCAAAACACGGGGGGGTTGAATAAATCGGCGTCTGAAACATACAGTGGTCAACGGAGTGTGAGAAAGTAAATTCTACGATGCAACTTCTTTTAATGTGTTGTTACCGTTTTAATCAATAACTACTTGAAATTGTATCAAAATGTTGCATGTTCCGTGTTTTAACCTTTACAGGTTGTATAGTAAAACATGATCCCGAGCGATCCAGACATGGTGTTGTGTCTCACGTTGATTGTCACCTGTGACTTGATCTGCAAACAAACTACTTTCAAAGGGAAAGTTGCAAGGCAGATACCACACACACACACACACACACACACACACACACACACACACACACACTTAAAACACATTTTTCTCCCAAGTTTGTTTGCAATTTTGCTATTATAGAGGAGCACGTACTAAAGAAACTCAAATATATTGTATGTGCAAAACTATTTTTGCGCTTTGCTCCTATGTACAATGCTGTCCTGTTATATTAACTATCCTTATTATATTATATGTCCCTGTTATTGTCCTATGCTGCAATGTACTAAACATTTAACACTCCAATAGTACATACGAGCAAATTGCGAATACAAACAAGCAATTTGGCGAATATTTTTTCCACCTCTTTTGATAGCGCTCGCTAAAAGCTGGCGTAATTTTCACACGCAAATAAGAATTATTTTTCACAAAATATTCGCAAAACTCTTTAGCGTGCGCAAATATAATCACAATTTATTAGCGCAACTGGAAAAATGAACGTTAAATAAAAATAAACAGAAGAGGCGCAAATCAGGGAAAACAAGCGCAGAATGTTACAAATAGCCGCAAATTGCCCCTTACTCATATTGTATCTACTTTTTTTCCCCACTGCACTTGATTAGTACATGACCCCCTTAATGTATACATGATTTTTTAGTCTCTACATTTCCCAGTATTAATACGGTTTAGGTGACAATGTCCTGAGTATTGGCGACAGCATTCTCTGAGGTGTGTAAGGGATCAGTGGAGATGATTTGGACAAACATCATCAATGTATGGCCAAGCATCGACAAGTATGTTCAATTACACACACACACCTGGGGAGAAACAAGGAAACAAAGCCCCTAATTTTGCAAGCTGCCAAGAAACTCCCCGTGAGGGTTCTCGTAAAAGGTGAATGCTAAAAGGCCAGCATTATAAAAAAATTAAAAAAATATACAAAAAGACCCTCCAATACCACACCACACAGTGTACTACAATATACTAAGTACTGTACACTAGGGCAGTGTGAAGACATGGGTGACCCAGCACCAGTGGTTAAGTGACAATAACACAGCAAGACAGTGTCCAAATGAGCTAAAATCCCTCCTTAAAAGACAACTGTCGTCAACAAATTAAATTATGTTTAATTGAAAGACTGCATTAAGCCTAGGCATTTGAAATAGAAATACTTTAATGAAAGAATACAAATAAAGTAACGTATTGAGTCCTCTTTGGTTGTATCGCTCGGTCACTGGGCTGACATGTTGTTTAGAATCTTGTGTCAGGTGACGGAAGATCTGACCCAACATTCTAATCAACATGTCCGCCCCCTGCTTTTGGCCAACACTTGTCCTTCTAGTAAAGAGGAAGATCTGACCCTAAGCAACGTGCCAGTCCCGTGATAGAGCTACGTTATTTTGTATTCTTCCACTAAAGCTTTTCTTTTGAAAATGTCTACACTTGACGCAAACAGGACTTTGTTGTTTGCTTTTTTGTCAGGTTCCTGTCTCCGTGACCTGTGTGAAGAGGACGATTTGATTGATTCTTAAAAAGCGTTAGTGTAACACACAGTGCAGTCAGCGCACAGAGAGTGTATAGATTCCAAACACAGTCACTTGGATTCTGTACAGAATCCTTACTGAATTATCCAAGTATCAGCACTGGGGATCTGAACAAGCACAGTGTAGCACAAAACCATATATTGTTGAACTGGATCCCAAACGCCGTCTCCAGAGGACATTACCTGTTATTAACAAATGCTTCTAGACAGACGGAACAATAAACATGATCTCTATAAGCATATTGTGTTATAATGGGACAGCAGTTTGTGCTTGTTAAATTAAACAGACCAGCTTCTATTCCTGGGCACGGGTTTGAGCAATACAGAGCCAGATCTACGAAGCTGAAATACATTTTTTTTTATGAGGATATAAAAATTGCTGATTTTTGCAGCCAACATTTTCTTAGCAAACTTGAATGGAGATTAACCCAACATCCTTATTCCAGTGTATTTATTCTCCCCCTCCATGTCCCGACTATATTTCTTCTCCCCCTACATGTTCTGGCTATATTTCTTCTCCCCCTCCATGTCCCGGCTATATTTCTTCTACCCTGCGCCCCGGTATATGCGTTCTCACCCGCGCCCCGTATATGCGTTCTACACCGCTCCCCGGTATATGCGTTCTACACCGCGCCCCGGTATATGCGTTCTACACCGCGCCCCGGTATATGCGTTCTACACCGTGCCCCAGGATATGCGTTCTACCCCGCGCCCCAGGATATGCGTTCTACCCCGCGCCCCAGGATATGCGTTCTACCCCGCGCCCCAGGATATGCGTTCTACCCCGCGCTCCAGGATATGCGTTCTACCCCGCGCCCCAGGATATGGGTTCTACCCCGCGCCCTGGTATATGCGTTCTACCCCGCGCCCCGGTATATGCGTTCTACCCCGCGCCCCGGTATATGCGTTCTCACCCGCGCCCCGGTATATGCGTTCTCACCCGCGCCCCGGTATATGCGTTCTCACCCGCGCCCCGGTATATGCGTTCTACCCTGCACCCCGGTATATGCTTTCTACCCCGCGCCCCAGGATATGTGTTCTACCCCGCGCCCCAGGATATGCGTTCTACCCCGCGCCCCAGGATATGCGTTCTACGCGTTCTACCCGGCGCCCCAGGATATGGGTTCTACCCCGCGCCCCGGTATATGCGTTCTACCCCGCGCCCCGGTATATGCGTTGTACCCCGCGCCCCGGTATATGCGTTCTACCCCGCGCCCCGGTATATGCGTTCTACCCCGCGCCCCGGTATATGCGTTCTACCCCGTGCCCCGGTATATGCGTTCTACCCCGCGCCCTGGTTTATGTGTCCTTATGACCGTAGTCATGTGTCGCAGTTATTGTTCTTCGTCCCCATGCCAAGCCCGTACCCCAGCTGTATTTAGCCTCCAGATCTAACTGTTCTCTCCCCAATGTCCCTGAATGAGATAATAGCTTCATACCTGCGATTTATTTCACCCTGTACCCTAGCCCTCGTTTTAATCCCAATTTTACTTCTTCATACAGCCAATTAAACCGCCCATCTCATACTTGTACACAGGTAATTAGGTGGCGGCCATGACAGGGTGTGGCAGTAGTATCCTGTGGATGTTACCAAGTTGGGTATTAGCAGTAGTATTTAACATCAACCATACAAGACTCTCTAAAGGAACCTTCCACACTAAGCACTGGGTTTCATTCACACAGACGCCAAAGTAGAGGACACATAGCTTGCCCAATCAGAAGATAATCTCAGTCCAGTTTGGGTGACTTGGGAAGCGGACGAAACAATTGACACCGAGCTTGCCTTGGTGGCAAGTGCGGAGCGGCCTTGCTGAGTGGAGTTGGCACATCAAGCCAAGTCAGGCATAAGTGAATTATAGTGACTACCAGGGGTGATAATTCTATGGTCGTTATCACATTTCATAAGTACGCAAGCCAACTCAACCCCCTAATCTCTGCTTTTCCCCCCACACTAAATACCCTGATGTTTCTTTGTGTGTGTGTGTGTGTGTGTGTATCTTGGACAGAATAATATTAATAATATATATATATATATTATGTTGTATTGTAGTCGTTTCTTAATATAACAAAATGCAAATAACACCATGTTCTCATTAAAAAGCAATCACATTTGGAAAGCTTGCGAAACATTAAACAGCACATTATGTGGAAAAACAAAATAAACATTTACCCTGGCACTGGAGAGTGGAACTGGGCATTTGACATACTTGGCAGGAGAAGCCGTACTATATTACTCTCAAGTATGCAGAAAAGCTAATATAATATTTAAATATTGACCTAACTCGTTACATTTTCTCCGGCTATGCATCAGGGATTGTTAGAACCAAGACGCTATTCCGAGTTGAGACTGAATGACCCCTGGAATTATGGGTAATGGCGCACATACCATGGTTAACCTCGTGCGTGCTGGAAGGGTTTCCTTGCACCCGTGGGCAACTGAGGAGTTAAATGGTGTGCCTCGTTTTAGAGTACTGTCTCAAGACCACCAAGAAAGCCGGATCATTCTGGCAGAATGAGAAGCGTAGCAAATCCCAGGGAAAATCCTTGCTTAGTCACAGTAAAAAAAAGTTAGTCACAGGGAATTAATTGGCTTAATAATAGAGATGTCATCTAGAGCAGTAATGGAAGTTACGATTCTAAAACAAGGAAGGCAGAGGAGGAGGTTTTCATGCTTCTTGCCCCCATCAGAGGCTCACCAACTTTTTATTTTTTTATTTTAACAAAGGGGGAGAAACGATAAACAATAAAAAAAAAAAAATGACAATATACTGTATTTAGAGGCTGTCAAATTATTTTCAATGTATAATTACAGAAGGCTTGTCAACCGTTTTAAAGCAAAAAAAAAAAAAATGTAATTTCACAAATATTAAACACATGTACAATGTAAAAAAAATAAGTTAGGTGGAAATACCCCTTAAAAACAAGTCTTCTTCCTATATTACATTCCTATGCATAGAAAGTACAGGGCTTGACAAGGGCTCCTATAACTCCCACTGCTGGCTACTAACTTTTTTAAGATTCTTTTTTTTTTTTATTGAACTCTATAGAAGTTCCATTTCCCTGTCTGGCTCCTGAACTAGTCTGCCTGATATGTGTCAAGCCCTGATGTAACATATATTACGCAGTCCTTTGTTTGTCCCATTTTGGAGTTTTCTAAAGGGCTTAGTGACCATCCCATCGCTCAACCTCCCTCCTGTGCATGCGCACCCGGTCTCATTCCCCCTTGCTCTTCTGACATTTCAGATGGGGTAAGGGGTAGCTGTAATTTACACAGCTAACCCTTACCGCCCTGGAGCCAACCCTGGTCCTACATCGCTCAAATTTCAGGCCGCTGGAGGCAGGAGATATCATGGCAAGTGTATCTGTCGCCATCTCAGACTTTGCCGAGATTCTCTCACGCATGTGTGGTAACCCCGTAGTCTGCCTTGCCTCTGAGCGTTCAAATCTGTGATGACTCGATGGTGAGAACTGCATTCTGGGACATATTGTCAGAACACCAAATAAAAATGTAAAAAAAATATACGTTTTCAATGTTCGTAAAGTACTGCCAGAATGTTTGTATTAGCACATCAGCATCACCTACCTACTAGACCTTCCAGCGCTGCTCAAAGTCCTCGACTACCCCCCCCCCCTCTATATATATATATATATATATATATATATATATATATATATACACGCAACCAGCAGAAATATATACCGAACGTGTACACGACAAAACCTGATTTATTGCCAGTGGACACGGTCAGCCGCTTAGCCAAGATCACTTCCAAACACATTTCTCCTGCAAAGACATTGCAAAAAGAGCTCGACTACAACACTGGACAATGCAGAGAGCGACGTTCGAACCGCACAGACGTCTTTCTGTTTCTATGGAGCAATCTCTCACAGTTTATAAATCTCCCCCCCCCGCCCCCCCGTGAAACACTACACTTTAAATAATGAGATATTTACCCCGTAGAGATCTTCGGCAGCCTTTGTCTATTTTATAAGACACAGCAGTGAGATTTAGGGCTATACTGAGAGTGAGGGGGGGGGGGGGGGGGTTTGATTTATATTGCTAATGACACATTATGGATTATTTCACCTAATAGCATGAAACCTAAATGCAAGGAATTTTATTTCTGAACTTCTTGCAGGGAGACGGCAGACCCTGAGGCTGTACAAGTGCTATTCACTGGGGCCGGCTGTCTAATATATACGACTTGCACCATGGCTGATTGCTGTTGGAGCAGTACCCAAATATGCTGTCAAATCAGACCCTCTTTCGGAGTTGGCAGGAGTGTACAATGCTACCAGGTCTAGCTCCGAATAACTATCCATCAAATCAATGTATTGGGCCAGTAGAAAGCTCCTTCCTGCAGCTTGTAAATCACAATTTATATACATACAGTATATTAACTAAAACATGAACTGTGCTGACCCGCGTCAACCCGGCCAAAACAGCTCAAGACTTTACTTTTTCTTCGGTCTGGTTTTTGCACTTTTATTGTCAGTTCATATATTAATGAAAAACCCGACCCTCCCCCCCCAAGTGTCCCACTTTAGGAGGCACAGTCCCTCTATTCTTCGCGGCAGTAAAACTCACAATAATGTGTATTAAGTGTGGCAATATATTCGTTTTCATTAAAACAATGTTCTTATGGTAAATGATTTACCCAATCAAGCACCAATAGAGTTACCTAAAATGTGCCATCCCTCCCCAAAACAAATACAAACAAAAAAAACTCTTTGGGTTAGGGTTGCCACTGTTTCTTCAAACAATAAATAAATACTGGCTTTGCTATCGCTTTCAGAGTCTTAACATTGTCCGACCTGAATTAGATTGTACCTGAAGAGTTGTTTTTTTTTTATTTTGCATTGTTGATTTCAGATCTGTCTTTTGTTTTTTTGTGATCTGAGTTTATTTTATGAAATATTTTACTAAACAAGTGTGACTGTTGAAACATGATTGTTTTTCATCCTGTTATTAATATTAAGTTGTATATCGGATATCATTTACTTTGTAAATAATTCTGACACATTCTATAATCTATTAAACAATTTGATAAATGACTCATTGACACAATGTAATATTTAGAAGATCAGTTTATAACTTAATAAATCCCAAAAAAAGATATAGCGTATAAAAAAAAGTGACTGTGCGCTGCCATTTTGTGAAATATAGTGTATTTGGGTGCCACCCCCCCCCCCCCCAGTGACTTTACAGCACTAGTATCTCATTTTGGGGCTGGGGGCACATTATGCAGCCTATAAGTCAGAATTCTGACCATAGACTTGCATTGAATGGGAGGGTAATGCAACTATTACATCACAAGGGGGCGGGGTTATGATTGTACACAGCCACCTAGTGCTGCCCACTATAATACACAGGAGCCAGTAAGAGAGCAGGGGTGTATCTTATGACATCATCATGCAGGCTCTGGCCACAGTTGTAAAGTGAGACTTGCTGGATGATTTTGGAGACTGTTGCATCATGGGAAATATTTACAAAATGGATGCTGGAGATAAACACCTAATTTTATTGTTACTTTTTTATGCAATTAATTCAGAAAGAGAAAAATAAACAGTGTTTCTTTTAAATGCACAGGTAATCTAGTTACATATTTTGTAAGTGGTAGTGTCCCTTTAATATAAGCATTTTTTAATTTTTACAAAAAATGTTTTATATTATTTTATGTTCCTTTACTTTTGTTGTTATGTACTTAACATTTCGTTTAAAAAATGTTTTTACTGATTTTTATTTTATTACACTTTGGGCCGTTTAGAGGAGGACTTTTGGTCCTGCCATTGGCTTCTATGGTAATACTTTGGCTATATTCGGATTAGCCGTGTTGTTGTCAAGTTTAGTTGAGTATATGTATTCAAATGAGTAATTGCTGGACACTGTAGAATGCAAAGGAGAGTCGGAGGGTATAAAATGTCCTGGGAATTATGAAATGATATGAATTGTATTTATCATATCATACAATAGATATTGGAAGAAAGGATCCAGCATCAGTCCCTTACTAGCTGTCCCTCAATACAAAAAGTAAGTTGGTCAAGGTGCGTTCTCTTTCAGAGCTCCTCATTTGTGGAATAAGCCTCCCAGATTCCATTGAATCATCCAATAGTCTAAAACCCCTTATCCCCGACTTCTAAAAACAGAATGTACCTGTTCCACACACCTACATATACTGTAGATGTTTATTGTATTTTTCTTTATTTTTTGGCATCAATAATTATATACACGTATGATCTCTCCCCAAATTTACTGTATAAATATATGTATCGATGTATATGTTAAATGCTGTGTAATATCGTTCTAGACTTACTTGAAAACGAGAGAAATCTCAATGTATTCTTCATGGTAAAATACTTTCTAAATAAATAAATAAATAACTGGGTGAAACAGGTGAAGTATTCATATTGAACTCTGCAAATTGTAAGGCCAGCTATATAACTTGGTGAAACAAGTGAATAATTCATATTGAACTCAGCAAATTGTAAGGCCAGCTATATAACCGGGTGAAACAGGCAAAGTATTAATATTGAACTCTGCAAATTGTAAGGCCAGCTATATAACCGAGTGAATCAGGTGAAGTATTTATATTGAACTCTGCAAATTGTAAGGCCAGCTATATAACTGTGTGAAACAGGTGAAGTATTTATATTGAACTCTGCAAATTGTAAGGCCAGCTATATAACCGGGTGAAACAGGCAAAGTATTAATATTGAACTCTGCAAATTGTAAGGCCAGCTATATAACCGGGTGAAACAGGTGAAGTATTTATATTGAACTCTGCAAATTGTAAGGCCAGCTATATAACTGTGTGAAATGGGTGAAGTATTTATATTGAACTCTGCAAATTGTTAGGCCAGCTATGTAACTGTGTGAAACGGGTGAAGTATTTATTTTGAATTCTCCAAATTGTTAGGCCAGCTATATAACCGAGTGAATCAGGTGAAGTATTTATATTGAACTCTGCAAATTGTTAGGCCAGCTATATAACCGGGTGAAACGGGTGAAGTATTTATATTGAACTCTGCAAATTGTAAGGCCAGCTATGTAACTGTGTGAAACGGGTGAAGTATTTATATTGAACTCTGCAAATTGTTAGGCCAGCTATATTACCGGGTGAAACAGGCGAAGTATTTATATTGAACTCTGCAAATTGCATGGCCAGCTATATAACTTTGACATACCTACAACCTTAAATGCCAAAATATCTTGGAAATTGTGTTTTAACACACATTTCTCTAAACGGCCAAGAAGGTAGCAATGATATTTTAACTGAATCAAAATTGCTTAAAACACAAACTATATGCTGGTTTAATTAAAGAGTCTGCCTTCCTCTGGCTCCTAAAAGGACCATTGTACCAAAGAAGCAAAGCGCTAAATTTGGTATGCGCCTGATTTATAGTCCTGAAACCTACAAGTGTTGGAAGTACAGTGGAAATCACTTAAAGGATTAACTGCTAAAGCAATAAAACTTTGACTAAAATAAAATATAAAAATGCCACGGCATGAGCCAGACAGAAGAACCAAACATAAACAATGGAACCAAGGAGCAGAGAAAAAATGCAAAGTCAAAGTTCACTCACATAAAGTGCAAAGTTATTAAACAAAGTTATACAAAACCTGTCTCGATAGCAAAGATCTGAAAATTACCCTGCTACATTATCAGAATATCTATAAAGGATAAAACTTACCAGGAAAGGTTAAAGCATCGTAACATGTATAGCTTGGAGGAAAGACGTAACGGGGGATAGGATAGAAACATTTATATACATAAAGGGAATCAACACAGTAACGGAGGAGAGTATATTTAAAGGAAGAAAAACTAACACAACTAGAGGACATAGTCTGAAATTAGAGGGGCAACGATTTAAAAGTAATATCAGGAAGTATTACTTTACTGAGAGGGTAGTGGATGCATGGAATAGCCTTCCAGCAGAAGTGGTAGAGGTTAATACAGTGAAGGAGTTTAAGCACGCGTGGGATAGGTATAAGGTTATTCTAGATATAAGATAAGGCCAGGGACTAATGAAAGTATTACTATACTGAGAGGGTAGTGGATGTATGGAATAGTCTTCCAGTAGAAGTGGTAGAGGTTAATACAGTGAAGGAGTTTAAGCATGTGTGGGATAGGTATAAGGCTATCCTAGATATAAGGTAAGGCCAGGGACTAATGAAAGTATTACTTTACTGAGAGGGTAGTGGGTGCATGGAATAGTCTTCCAGTAGAAGTGGTAGAGGTTAATACAGTGAAGGAGTTTAAGCATGCGTGGGATAGGTATAAGGTTATTCTAGATATAAGATAAGGCCAGGGACTAATGAAAGTATTACTTTACTGAGAGGGTAGTGGATGTATAGAATAGTCTTCCAGTAGAAGTGGTAGAGGTTAATACAGTGAAGGAGTTTAAGCATGCGTGGGATAGGTATAAGGTTATTCTAGATATAAGATAAGGCCAGGGACTAATGAAAGTATTACTATACTGAGAGGGTAGTGGATGTATGGAATAGTCTTCCAGTAGAAGTGGTAGAGGTTAATACAGTGAAGGAGTTTAAGCATGTGTGGGATAGGTATAAGGCTATCCTAGATATAAGGTAAGGCCAGGGACTAATGAAAGTATTACTTTACTGAGAGGGTAGTGGGTGCATGGAATAGTCTTCCAGTAGAAGTGGTAGAGGTTAATACAGTGAAGGAGTTTAAGCATGCGTGGGATAGGTATAAGGTTATCCTAGATATAAGATAAGGCCAGGGACTGATGAAAGTATTACATTACTGAGAGGGTAGTGGATGTATGAAATAGTCTTCCAGTAGAAGTGGTAGAGGTTAATACAGTGAAGGAGTTTAAGCATGCGTGGGATAGGTATAAGGCTATCCTAGATATAAGATAAGGCCAGGCACTAATGAAAGGATTACTTTACTGAGAGGGTAGTGGATGTATGGAATAGTCTTCCAGTAGAAGTGGTAGAGGTTAATACAGTGAAGGAGTTTAAGCATGCGTGGGATAGGTATAAGGCTATCCTAGATATAAGATAAGGCCAGGGACTAATGAAAGTATTACTTTACTGAGAGGGTAGTGGATGTATGGAATAGCCTTCCAGTAGAAGTGGTAGAGGTTAATACAGTGAAGGAGTTTAAGCATGCGTGGGATAGGTATAAGGCTATCCTAGATATAAGATAGGGAACTGGGGACTAATAAAAGTATTTAGAAAATTGGACCGAATGGTTCTTATCTGCCGACACATGCTATGTTTCTATGAATAACAGTTCAGTTACTCTTTAACCCAACTGGAGGTGGTCAAGCTGTAGAGTTACAAATCCCTATTATTATTTCACTGCTCCCTCACTATTTACATTTCCAACAGATATCTCCTTTTGCGGACCTTCCCTCTTAGGATGTTACCGGCAGGATGGGGTGGATGTAATTAAGTGTTCTTGCATAGCAAGACCACTTAATGTTATCTCACATATATATTATTAAGTGTTCTTGCATAGCAAGACCACTTAATGTTATCTCACATATATATTATTAAGTGTTCTTGCATAGCAAGACCACTTAATGTTATCTCACATATATATTATTATTATTATAGCAAAATTTGCCACCCTAACTCCTCCCACAGTTTTTACACTACATAGACAAAAATTTACCAAAACGTGCAGATTGTTCCCGATCGGATTGCTATTACTTTGTGGAACGTTTCGCCGAATGGTTCACGGAATATCGTCGTTTTTGTGGCGCAATTTGTCCCATAGGAATGAATGGCAAAGCTAGAGTGGGAGCTGCCAAAAGCTGAAAAATCAGGACATGATTTCTAAACTGCCACCACTCCCTCATTTTCAAGCCCACCTACACAAATCTTATATCAAAACGTTCAGCTATCCCTGGTGCCACTAAACATGTAAACGGCTAAGCCGTAGTCCTGATAGTTTTCACAATATGACCATTTGTTTGCAACCAACGCCGTCCATTGACATTCATTGAAACTTCACTCTGCAAAGCTCAAATTTGAAGTGAAATTTCTAAACTGCGGCTGTGCCTTCATTTTTAATACTTCAGAGACATACTATGCATCAAAATGTAGGTCTGGGTCTTGTGATTCTCACAATATAAAGCTCTTCGCTGTAGGATTGATAGTTTTTAAAATACGACCGTTTGAATATGGCAACCGCCAAAATACTCTGACCTGTGTCAAGCTGCAGCAGCAAGTGATGTCATAGACAGGGCCTTTTGAACACCTGCTAATGTTTTTATAAATGTATGGTTTAATGTAACTGTGCAACAACGTTGCAATTAAATGTGCTATGTAAATGATAACAGTTACTCCGCCCACTCCAGTTGTAGACTACAGGTGGAGGCAAGAACACTTCACACAATTTCCCCAGAAATTGTAACTTTTCTAGTTATTATTATTATTATAGCAAAATTTGCCACCCTAACTCCTCCCACAGTTTTTACACTACATAGACAAAAATTTACCAAAACGTGCAGATTGTTCCCGATCGGATTGCTATTACTTTGTGGAACGTTTCGCCGAATGGTTCACGGAATATCGTCGTTTTTGTGGCGCAATTTGTCCCATAGGAATGAATGGCAAAGCTAGAGTGGGAGCTGCCAAAAGCTGAAAAATCAGGACATGATTTCTAAACTGCCACCACTCCCTCATTTTCAAGCCCACCTACACAAATCTTATATCAAAACGTTCAGCTATCCCTGGTGCCACTAAACATGTAAACGGCTAAGCCGTAGTCCTGATAGTTTTCACAATATGACCATTTGTTTGCAACCAACGCCGTCCATTGACATTCATTGAAACTTCACTCTGCAAAGCTCAAATTTGAAGTGAAATTTCTAAACTGCGGCTGTGCCTTCATTTTTAATACTTCAGAGACATACTATGCATCAAAATGTAGGTCTGGGTCTTGTGATTCTCACAATATAAAGCTCTTCGCTGTAGGATTGATAGTTTTTAAAATACGACCGTTTGAATATGGCAACCGCCAAAATACTCTGACCTGTGTCAAGCTGCAGCAGCAAGTGATGTCATAGACAGGGCCTTTTGAACACCTGCTAATGTTTTTATAAATGTATGGTTTAATGTAACTGTGCAACAACGTTGCAATTAAATGTGCTATGTAAATGATAACAGTTACTCCGCCCACTCCAGTTGTAGACTACAGGTGGAGGCAAGAACACTTCACACAATTTCCCCAGAAATTGTAACTTTTCTAGTATAGAAATGATATTCTGTACCGGAGATGGGGGTCTGAATTTAAATACTGAAAGAGGGCAGTACACACGTCCACTGAATACATTTTAAGAAAATAATTCATGATATTAAAGATTATTTTCTCTGAACAATTAATATTACTTAAAGAATATAATCATTTTTAGGTCATTGATAAAGGGTTCAATATGCTCCTTGGGAATATAAGGTTTTATTTCTTGCTTTAAAAAGGAATTCCGTCGGCTAAACATTATTATCATATGTACCCGATTATGGGTCACACTTCCCCCCCCCCCCCCCCCAATATAATTTGTTAAACTAGGGGTGCGGCCTATTATCGGGGGTTTGCCTTTCAAGATGGTCGAATGGAGAGAAATAATATTCTACGGGCGCTCTGGTCAATCTGTTTGCGCTACCCATGTGCGAGCGGACTGAGCAGATTAAAAAAAACGGAGAATTCGTAGCTCTGACGGGAAAGTGGTCCGTCTTCTAATACAGTCCCCCCAGGAACGAAGATTATTTCATAAATCTTAAATGTTGTTGTCCGGATTAAATCTGTTGTTAGTTGAACGAAGAGAATTAAAAATAAAAAAAATGATCTCTGCAATGGGAATTACGTATAGACAACATTTCTGGGCCAAAGTTCCAAAAAGTGATGTCATCAGCAGGAACATTCCATCGGCTTGCACGGTGACTGCACTATTTCTAGAACTTGACGACTCTAAGCCTGTGATGTCGTATTCGTAAGGTTTTGTTTGCTCTTTTTTTTTTTTGATGTGTGTTATAAGTTGCCGAGCAGCGTGGTTGTGTAAGGGACATGACGAGACCAAACAAAGTAATTGCGAGTGACTATCACGATGATTACAGACCCAACCTTATGGCTTTCATACAATGCTGCACCGCAACAAACACATACCATCCTGTGCAAGACATACTGACGTCAGACCTATGTGTTTATCATTTGTTCTGGACATAGTGCCATGTTTTGTGGCCCAGGGCAGAGTGGAACCAAGAGAATTTGCATGTGTCCCAAACCAAGAATACCGCACACTTTCAAGGTAATTGATACCTAAATGAGTCTTATTTAAGGTTATGGTTTAAGAAAGGAGCACTTTACTCAAACATTTTACAAGTGTTTTTTAGCATTACATGCAATGAGAAACCACACCGAAACCAGTGCGTACACCCCATGTGCAAAAATCACCACCAGGTAGTATGTATTTGTCAAAAAGGATAGTAAAAGGACACTCCAAGCAGCAAACTAGCTTTGGTTAATCAGTAAATTATACAGTGTTTCTTTTAAATATATATATATATATATATATATATATATATATATATATATATATACACAAATGCATGCAGGGACTCTTACAGCAAAGGTTTCTGCTTGTCCCCACCCTCTGATTTTACTTAATTGCAATGGGGCCCAAGCAGATGTGCCGGGCCATCAGGTAATCGATAGACCCTGACCATATGGAGAGATGAATGGGGCGAGGAGTGTCCTAGTGCTTGATTCTCCCTACTAAATAAGTCATTGTTGAGTTTGGCCTTGCCTCTCTAAAAAGAGGGTGAAAAAAAATAAGAAAGGAAAATAATATACTGTAACACACACTAGAAAACTAATAAGAGAAAGTACAGTCTATTTTTAAAATGTTTAAAAAAAAACAAAAACAATTGACCTAGCTAAGAAGAAAAAAAAAAAAACACATGAATCCTTTAATCATCAGATGATACGGGAGAAAAAAAATAGGACTGAAACGTGGGCAGCAAAATGGTTAAAGGCGTAATGGTCTCCCAAAATAAAAATGTTGTCTTTACCTGGTGGTCCAGTGGTTGCTGTGTGTGCCAAAACCGCTCTCGCCCATTTTAGAATTTTTCCATATGTACCCCCAAAGTGATGCGGTGGTGGTCCCGTGGAAAATGGCTGCCCCTACCTTGTAATTATAGTGTTTGAGCATTTAAAAAAAAAAAAAAAAAAACTTCGATTGTGGCGATTTTTTACAAATTTCCAGGAAAATATAACTATAAAAAGCTGCTTCTGAAAAGTGCTATTTTTTTTTAACGTAGTCGCAGCTGCTGAATACAAATTAAGTACTTTGGATCTATATTAATAATATTTCCTTTTCAGGTTGGAACACATGCCATCCTGCACAGATAATGATAAATGCAATATGATTATTGGGCGATGAGAACACAAGTGCGTACTGTAAATTCTATAAATAAATCTACACTGGTCCCTCTGTTTAATCCAAAATCGTTTTGGGTACGTCTCTGTAAAACAATCGAGCCCTGGCTCCTGGGATGTGTCCAAGCCTGATCAATACAGAAAATTCACCTCCATTCTTTCTTGTTTAACTTCGTCAACCTCATCGTCTTCCATCAAGGCCAGGAGCTCGCCGGTCTGGTCGATTGAGTTGAGAAAGTCCTGAGCCAACTTCTGTCGTTTGTTTGCATTCGTAGCACTATTTATTTTTTCTGTAGAAAGATAGAGAAAAAAAAAAATTAAAAGCGAGTTTCTCCAAATACATAATCCACCCAGAGCTTAGTCCACAGAACGGGCAAACCTTATACTATCTGAAGATAGCACTATCAGGGCAAAAGTAATTCATATACAGTTGTCCTTCACCTAAGGTCCAAACCATCCAACAAACCAATTTCAGCTGTATAGTGCAGACTGAATTTTTTTTTTTTTAGCAAACTCTAGGATTTTGGGAGTTAAGAAGTGTATTAAAGGGACTGTCAACCTAAACATTGTATATACTGTTAATATAAATTGTGTCTGTGGTGGCTCCTGCTTATGACATCAGCTGTGACACATGTAAAATAATAATAATAAAAAAAAAAAAATATATATATTATTTGATGCATTTTTATAAGTGTTTATCTATATACACAGACATACACTGTGGTCTCCCTTTAGAAGACAACATTGAATAACTGTCCTTTTACAGGATCGTAAATGGGATGGCGGAGAGAATAGGTTTGGTGGCGGATAATATTAAAGGGGGACTATGGAATATTCGGGAGTTGATAAGAGAGGAAAAGAGAAGGACAAGGAAGAGTCATATTAATATGATGGGGAGAAATGAAGTAATATGTAGAAGAGGGGAACATGGAGAGACTCTAAAGGACACTTCCCCCAACAATGTATCCGTTTGGCTGGGTTTGTCTTATATATGCTGTGTGAATAGGAATACATGTTAATACAATGTGCAGAAGATAAGTAGAAATGGGAGTAGATACGAGGGGAAAGGTTTTAATAGATGAGCAGAGAGATGGAGGAATGAAAAAGGGGAAAGGACACTAAGTTGATAAAGCGAGATCCTGGCCCCATCGTTCATTCTTGGGACTGATCCGAAAGATTACACCTAAATCCACTTGTGAACGCAATACAAGTTTATTTAAACCAAGATGATCACATATTGGCCAATTCAATATGTGGTTTAGCATTGTGCTTTTCCTAAACAATGCTTAGTGAGGCCAGGTGCCACTGATTATCCCATTATTGGCATTTATCACAATCACAGTGGCATTAAAAAAAAAACAAAAAAAAAAACCCCCAGTACATTGCGTAGGTTAATTGGAAGCAGCCTGGATCTCCAGAACCCATTATTTAGGGAGTTTCCTCTCTTAACCAACAGATGACTAACCTTCCGTGAGTCAATGGGCATGAACCGCAAGTGGAAGTTATAACCGAAATTAACTTGTCTAAAGAATGTGCATCAAGATACATCTTAACAGGGCCTAGGATAGGACGCTCGCTATAGCTAGTCTCGGAGGGGGGGGGAGCCAGTTCGTATACGGTAAATGTAATTTTTTACCATTTCAGTACCATGGAAAGCAGCCACAGATGAGGAGGTTTCATGGTGTATGCACTTTAAAAGTGGTCATCTTCCCTTCCCCCCCAAACATTTGAGAAGGCAGGTACACTCATTAAGGAATAAATTATAATACAGTTTAAAAGGAAAAACCAAACTGTATACACCGAGGTGATACAGTACCGTACTAATAACACTAATGTCTCCAAAAAGCTTCCTGCTTAATCAAATGAATGATAATAAGTCTACATTACACATGTTCTGAAACTACTTTCTGCTAAAAACTCCCAGAATCCCTTGCCACACCGTATACCAGGTTGCACCCTGCAGAACCCAGAATCCCTTGCAGAGCTCTGAGGTGTACATGTGGCAGAGAGCAGGAATGTCACGTATTTTTGGAGCAGTCTTGGCAGTATTTGATAGAAGCTAGCCCCTGTTGCCGTATTTATATATATATATATCCTGGCATGATGGGGCACCATTCAGGGTCTATAATGGCATCTGGAACAGCCCAGCTCCTTTGGCACCAGGGCTTGACAAATATTTCTAGATTCAGGGCCAAATGGGAAAATGGTACTTCCGTGGAGTTCAGTGTAACAACAATCAGTGTACACACTAACATTAATAAAGCGATCAATAAAAACATATACAGTGATACATATACAGACTGCAAAATTTGGTGTGTTCTCAATCGACAATTGAGCATTGAAGGAGTGATACTGATTGCACAGAGACACTAATTGCCCCAGGTTATAGCTGACATTGCGAAAATATTGGGTAAAAGACACCTGACGCGTTTCGCCACGTGGGCTTCTTCAGAGGTGATGGAGATGTAGAAATGGTCGTGTGCTCTAAATTGTGTTAATTGTGGTATCTTAATATATGCAAATTAGGGTATTTATTTGGATTTCAGAGTTGGTGAGACAGGATAATTGCTCTCTCTGATTCTCCTCGGAAAGAACTTGTTTAATGAGGTGTATTATATGTCTTAGTAACGCTCGATGAGAGGGTCACTAGAGATTATATTTTCAAACCGGCATGGCACATAATGCATGATGTTAGTCCATGTTATATAAGCGGGCTGACGGGGTACTGTGTGTTGGAGTCGTGGGCCCGTCTAAAGACGGGTGCTCCGGTTATATGCCAGCTTTATTAGCCGACTCGAGGGAAACTGCTCTGCAGTATTGATGGGAATGGTCTGAAAGGACAACAGGAAAACGATGAACCCACATTTTGGGGAAAATAATGATGACGATAGCAATGCGATGTAGCATTAGCAGATATACATGTACACACTGCCCCTGACGCATTAAACAGAACCCCAGCCTCCCCGACACATTAAACAGAACCCCAGCCTCCCCAGGCGCATTAAACAGAACCCCAGCCTCCCCAGGCGCATTAAACAGAACCCCAGCCTCCCCAAGCGCATTAAACAGAACCCCAGGCACATTTAACAGAACCCCAGAATCCCCTGGTGCATCTAACAGAACCCCAGCCTCCCCAGGCGCATTAAACAGAACCCCAGGCACATTTAACAGAACCCCAGAATCCCCTGGGGCATCTAACAGAACCCCAGCCGCCCCAGGCGCATTTAACAGAACCTCAGCCTCCCCAGGCGCATTTTACAGAACCCCAGCTGCCCCCGGCGCTTTTAACAAATCTCTAGGTCTCCCGGGCACATTTAACAGACCTCCAGCATCCCCTGGGGCATTTAACAGAACTCCAGCCTCCCCGGGCATATTTAACAGAACCCCAGCCACCCCAGGCGGATTTAACAGAACCCCAGCCTCCCCAGGAGCATTTAACAGAACCCCAGCCTCCCCAGGAGCATTTAACAGACCCCAGCCTCCCTGGGCGCATTTAACATAATCCACTTCTGCCCGCTGTGATTGACATAATTCAGCCTACTTCCTTGTACTAGAGCCAGCATCATACAGAAGGCATCATATATACCAAATTTGCATTGACAACATTCTAAACTTTATTTTTCTTGCAAGTGTTTACATTTATTTTCCCTACAATAAGCGTCTTATGTTTAAGATGCAAAAGTATTAGATGGGGGGGGGGGATGAAATAACAGGACACCCCAGCATGGTGACATATTTATTAACTTACAAATATGTTGTGTGGAGACACCCTCTGAGTTTAAACGCTTGTCCTCAAATAAACTCTACATTAAAGAAGGAAGATATCATGCTATTTAACCATACAGCTCAGCCTTTTCAATCAAGTTCTTTTCGATCGTTCGTTAATTCAAGCATAGCTGCCTGAGAGCACAAATGCAGTCTTTTTATGTAGGTTAAAAAATATATATATATATTTACCGCAAAGAGCAGGTCACGCAGAAAGATAAAAAAAATAGTAAGAGGCGACATACGAACATTTAGAATAAAAATACTGTAGCTGGGGGAAAAGAAAAAAAAAAGAGAACATTCCTTTCAAGATAGTCGAGGCTGTACAAAAAACATATATTTAAAAAACGTTCTAAGTTATGTTAATTACTGCATAATGTCTTCCAAAAATACTCTTCTCTTTCCTGAGACTTATTTTTTCAGGTGTTTCGAATCTCTGTGCAGAACGTAAGATGGAAAAGTGAAAAGAAAAAAAAAAAAGAAAATAAAATCTGAGCTTCTAAAACGCTACTGGTGTTTGCTCATAATAGGAGCGCTATAGGTGAAGATACTATAAAGAACGCACTAAAAAATATTCCCACACCCAAATGGTGCAGGTTCACCCCAAAAAATGATGCAGATTAACCCCTTTATGTCAGACAGGGCTTTTGTCCTCAAGGATCAAAAGGACACCAAAAAGGTGATTTTGTGATCCAGTTCCCCCAATACCAGAGTGATCCCTGAGTAATTGGGAGCCAAGGACACACGGACAGGGACCAGATCAAGGCGCCTGTGGGTCATTGCCCCCCCCCTCCACCCCAAATTCTTTTGGGCATCTATTACATTTACCCTGCCTGTGGGGTAGGATCTTGCTGATGTTAAACATACAATGTAAATACAAAGAGAAACTCACACATCTATATGTGAATTCCGTGACTGAATTTACAAAAAATTGCATTCATTATATGGGCCCTGGCGATTAAACGGTATTTAAACTATGAGTGCAGATAATAAAACAATTGGTAAAAGTGGTTTATACATTGTGTGCACAGAAAATGCCTAAACTAGGAGGGGGGGGGGGGGGGGGGGATGGTTTTAAATGTGCCTGAGCTGTCTGCTGTTGATGACATCACCTGTGGCTTGTTATGCAAATTACACTTTTCCATGGGAAATGTGTAATTTGCATATTAGGTCAGAAGGTGATGTCATAACAAGGATCCACCACAGACACAGTTAAAATATATGTTTCTTCTAATTTAGACATCCGCTTGCAACCCTGCTGGCATGCTACATAGATCATGTTTTTATTCTCTACATTCACAGCCATAGACCAGCGTTAGCCTGTATGGCACGTTACAGGCGTGCTAATGGGATTATGACCTGCATTTCAATGGAAAATGTGTCATTTGCATATCAGGACACATATGATGTCATAAGCCAGAGATGCCATGGACACATTTAAAACACTTTTCTCCTAATTTAGACCATTTGCTTGCAGTTTTGCCAACACAATGTTTTTTTTTTATTTTTATTCTACACATTCCCTGTAAAAACACTGTTTAGGTGTCATAGTCCCATTAATATCAAGGTTGCAGATCCCAAAACTAGTCCAGAGAAAAGGGTCAATGGAGCATTTAGGCAACTCAAGCCAGGGATGGGACGGTTCATCGCGGCTGCTTGAACGCAGGCCAGTCCATACCCGCGAGACGTCATCGCCGAACCTTTCTTCGCAGGACTGGGGGTAGTGTTAGTATTAGGTGTACTAGTGTTTGGGTTCGGGGGTTAGTATTCGTATTACGGTTCTGGGGGTTAGTATTAGGGTTTGGGGGGTTAGTATTAGGGTTCAGGGGGGGTAGTATTAGGGTTCGGGGGGGTAGTATTAGGGTTCAGAGGGGTTAGTATTAGGGTTCTGGGGGTAGTGTTAGTATTAGGTGTATTAGTGCTTGGGTTCGGGGGTTAGTATTCATATTAGGGTTCGGGGGGTTAGTGTTAGTATTAGGGTTTGGAGGGGTTAGTGTTAGTATTAGGGTTTGGAGGGGTTAGTGTTAGTATTAGGGTTTGGGGGGGTTAGTGTTAGTATTAGGGTTTGGGGGTAGTGTTAGTATTAGGGTTTGGAGGGGTTAGTGTTAGTATTAGGGTTTGGAGGGGTTAGTGTTAGTATTAGGGTTTGGGGGGGTTAGTGTTAGTATTAGGGTTTGGATGGGTTAGTGTTAGTATTAGGGTTTGGAGGGGTTAGTGTTAGTATTAGGGTTTGGAGGGGTTAGTGTTAGTATTAGGGTTTGGGGGGGTTAGTGTTAATATTAGGGTTCGGGGGTTAGTGCTAGTATTAGGGTTCGGGGGTTAGTGTTAGTATTAGTGTTTGGGGGGTTAGTGTTAGTATTAGGGTTCGGGGGTTAGTATTCGTATTAGGGTTCGGGGGGTTAGTATTCATATTAGGGTTCGGGGGGTTAGTGTTAGTATTAGGGTTTGGGGGTAGTGTTAGTATTAGGGTTTGGGGGGGTTAGTGTTAGTATTAGGGTTTGGATGGGTTAGTGTTAGTATTAGGGTTTGGGGGTAGTGTTAGTATTAGGGTTTGGGGGGGTTAGTGTTAATATTAGTGTTTGGGGGGGTTGGTGTTAATATTAGGGTTTGGAGGGGTTAGTGTTAGTATTAGGGTTTGCGGGGGTTAGTGTTAATATTAGGGTTTGGGGGGGTTAGTGTTAATATTAGGGTTCGGAGGGGTTAGTGTTAGTATTAGGGTTTGGGGGGGTTAGTGTTAATATTAGGGTTTGGGGGGTTAGTGTTAACATTAGGGTTTGGAGGGGTTAGTGTTAACATTAGGGTTTGGAGGGGTTAGTGTTAGTATTAGGGTTTGGGGGGGGTTAGTGTTAATATTAGGGTTTGGGGGGGTTAGTGTTAATATTAGGGTTTGGAGGGGTTAGTGTTAGTAGTAGGGTTTGGGGGGTTAGTGTTAATATTAGGGTTTGGGGGGTTAGTGTTAATATTAGGGTTTGGAGGGGTTAGTGTTAATATTAGGGTTTGGAGGGGTTAGTGTTAGTATTAGGGTTTGGGGGGGTTAGTGTTAGTATTAGGGTTTGGGGGGTTAGTGTTTGGGTTCGGGGGGTTAGTATTAGGGTTTGGGGGTTAGTATTAGGGTTCGGGGGCTTAGTATTAGGGTTCGGGGGCTTAGTATTAGGGTTTGGGTTCGGGGGGTTCATGTTAGTATTAGGGTTCGGAGGGGTTAGTGTTAGGGTTCAGGGGGGTAGTATTAGGGTTCGGGGGGTTAGTATTTGGGTTCAGAGGGGTTAGTATTAGGGTTCTGGGGGTAGTGTTAGTATTATGTGTATTAGTGTTTGGGTTCGGGGGGTTAGTATTCATATTAGGGTTCAGGGGGTTAGTATTAGGGTTCAGGGGGTTAGTGTTAGTATTAGGGTTTGGAGGGGTTAGTGTTAGTATTAGGGTTTGGAGGGGTTAGTGTTAGTATTAGGGTTCTGGGGGGGTTAGTGTTAGTATTAGGGTTCGGAGGGGTTAGTGTTAGTATTAGGGTTCTGGGGGTTAGTGTTAGTATTACAGTTTGGGGGGGTTAGTGTTAGTATTAGGGTTTGGAGGGGTTAGTGTTAGTATTAGGGTTCGGAGGGGTTAGTGTTAGTATTAGGGTTCGGAGGGGTTAGTATTAGGGTTTGGGGGGTTAGTAATAGGGTTCGGGGGGGTTAGTGTTAGTATTAGGGTTCGGAGGGGTTAGTGTTAGTATTAGGGTTCGGGGGGTTAGTATTAGGGTTTGGGGGGTTAGTAATAGGGTTCGGGGGGGTTAGTGTTAGTATTAGGGTTCGGGGGGTTAGTGTTAGTAATAGGGTTCGGGGGGGTTAGTGTTAGTATTACGGTTTGGGGGGTAGTGTTAGTATTAGGGTTCGGGGTTTAGTGTTAGTATTAGGGTTCGAGGGTTAGCGTTAGTATTAGGGTTCGGGGGGTTAGTGTTAGTATTACGGTTTGGGGGGTTAGTGTTAGTATTAGGGTTTGAGGGTTAGCGGTAGTATTAGGGATCGGAGGGGTTAGTGGTAGTATTAGGGTTCGGGGGTAGTGTTAGTATTAGGGTTCGGGGGGGTTAGTGTTAGTATTACGGTTTCGGGGGTTAGTGTTAGTATTAGGGTTCGGGGGTTAGTGTTAGTATTAGGGTTCGAGGGTTAGCGTTAGTATTAGGGTTCGGAGGGGTTAGTGTTAGTATTAGGGTTCGGGGGTTAGTATTCAGGTTTGGGGGGTAGTGTTAGTATTAGGGTTCGGAGGGGTTAGTGTTAGTATTAGGGTTCGGGGGTAGTGTTAGTATTAGGGTTCGGGGGTAAGTGTTAGTATTAGGATTCGGAGGGTAGTGTTAGTATTAGGGTTCGGGGGTAGTGTTAGTATTAGGGTTTGGGGGGGTTAGTGTTAGTATTAGGGTTTGGATGGGTTAGTGTTAGTATTAGGGTTTGGGGGTAGTGTTAGTATTAGTGTTTGGGGGGGTTGGTGTTAATATTAGGGTTTGGAGGGGTTAGTGTTAGTATTAGGGTTTGCGGGGGTTAGTGTTAATATTAGGGTTTGGGGGGGTTAGTGTTAATATTAGGGTTCGGAGGGGTTAGTGTTAGTATTAGGGTTTGGGGGGGTTAGTGTTAATATTAGGGTTTGGGGGGTTAGTGTTAACATTAGGGTTTGGAGGGGTTAGTGTTAACATTAGGGTTTGGAGGGGTTAGTGTTAGTATTAGGGTTTGGGGGGGGTTAGTGTTAATATTAGGGTTTGGAGGGGTTAGTGTTAGTAGTAGGGTTTGCGGGGTTAGTGTTAATATTAGGGTTTGGGGGGTTAGTGTTAATATTAGGGTTTGGAGGGGTTAGTGTTAATATTAGGGTTTGGAGGGGTTAGTGTTAGTATTAGGGTTTGGGGGGGTTAGTGTTAGTATTAGGGTTTGGGGGGTTAGTGTTTGGGTTCGGGGGGTTAGTATTAGGGTTTGGGGGTTAGTATTAGGGTTCGGGGGCTTAGTATTAGGGTTCGGGGGCTTAGTATTAGGGTTTGGGTTCGGGGGGGTTCATGTTAGTATTAGGGTTCGGAGGGGTTAGTGTTAGGGTTCAGGGGGGTAGTATTAGGGTTCGGGGGGTTAGTATTTGGGTTCAGAGGGGTTAGTATTAGGGTTCTGGGGGTAGTGTTAGTATTATGTGTATTAGTGTTTGGGTTCGGGGGGTTAGTATTCATATTAGGGTTCAGGGGGTTAGTATTAGGGTTTGGGGGGTTAGTGTTAGTATTAGGGTTTGGAGGGGTTAGTGTTAGTATTAGGGTTCTGGGGGGGTTAGTGTTAGTATTAGGGTTCGGAGGGGTTAGTGTTAGTATTAGGGTTCTGGGGGTTAGTGTTAGTATTACAGTTTGGGGGGGTTAGTGTTAGTATTAGGGTTTGGAGGGGTTAGTGTTAGTATTAGGGTTCGGAGGGGTTAGTGTTAGTATTAGGGTTCGGAGGGGTTAGTATTAGGGTTTGGGGGGTTAGTAATAGGGTTCGGGGGGGTTAGTGTTAGTATTAGGGTTCGGAGGGGTTAGTGTTAGTATTAGGGTTCGGGGGGTTAGTATTAGGGTTTGGGGGGTTAGTAATAGGGTTCGGGGGGTTAGTGTTAGTATTAGGGTTCGGAGGGTTAGTGTTAGTAATAGGGTTCGGGGGGGTTAGTGTTAGTAATAGGGTTCGGGGGGGTTAGTGTTAGTATTACGGTTTGGGGGGTAGTGTTAGTATTAGGGTTCGGGGTTTAGTGTTAGTATTAGGGTTCGAGGGTTAGCGTTAGTATTAGGGTTCGGGGGGTTAGTGTTAGTATTACGGTTTGGGGGGTTAGTGTTAGTATTAGGGTTCGAGGGTTAGCGGTAGTATTAGGGTTCGGAGGGGTTAGTGGTAGTATTAGGGTTCGGGGGTAGTGTTAGTATTAGGGTTCGGGGGGGGTTAGTGTTAGTATTACGGTTTCGGGGGTTAGTGTTAGTATTAGGGTTCGGGGGTTAGTGTTAGTATTAGGGTTCGAGGGTTAGCGTTAGTATTAGGGTTCGGAGGGGTTAGTGGTAGTATTAGGGTTCGGGGGTAGTGTTAGTATTAGGGTTCTGGGGGTTAGTGTTAGTATTAGGGTTCGGGGGTTAGTGTTAGTATTAGGGTTCGGGGGTTAGTGTTAGTATTAGGGTTCGGGGGTTAGTGTTAGTATTAGGGTTCGGGGGTTAGTATTCAGGTTTGGGGGGTAGTGTTAGTATTAGGGTTCGGAGGGGTTAGTGTTAGTATTAGGGTTCGGGGGTAGTGTTAGTATTAGGGTTCGGGGGTAAGTGTTAGTATTAGGGTTCGGGGGTAAGTGTTAGTATTAGGATTCGGAGGGTAGTGTTAGTATTAGGGTTCGGGGGGGTTAGTGTTAGTATTACGATTTGGGGGGTAGTGTTAGTATTAGGGTTCGGGGGTTAGTGTTAGTATTAGGGTTCGGGGGGTTAGTATTAGGGTTCGGGGGGGTTAGTGTTAGTATTACGGTTTGGGGGTTAGTGTTAGTATTAGGGTTCGGGGGTTAGTGTTAGTATTAGGGTTCGGGGGTTAGTGTTAGTATTAGGGTTCGGGGTTAGTGTTAGTATTAGGGTTTGGGGGTTAGTGTTAGTATTAGGGTTCGGGGGTAGTGTTAGTATTACGGTTCGGAGGGGTTAGTGGTAGTATTAGGGTTCGGGGGTTAGTGTTAGTATTAGGGTTCCAGGGTTAGCGTTAGTATTAGGGTTCGGAGGGGTTAGTGGTAGTATTAGGGTTCGGGGGTAGTGTTAGTATTAGGGTTCTGGGGGGTAGTGTTAGTATTAGGGTTCTGGGGGGTTAGTGTTAGTATTCAGGTTCGGGGGGTTAGTGTTAGTATTCAGGTTCGGAGGGGTTAGTGTTAGTATTAGGGTTCTGGGGGTTAGTGGTAGTATTAGGGTTCGGGGGTTAGTGTTAGTATTAGGGTTCCAGGGTTAGCGTTAGTATTAGGGTTCTGGGGGGTAGTGTTAGTATTAGGGTTCTGGGGGTTAGTGTTAGTATTAGGGTTCTGGGGGTTAGTGTTAGTATTAGGGTTCTGGGGGTTAGTGTTAGTATTAGGGTTCCAGGGTTAGCGTTAGTATTAGGGTTCGGAGGGGTTAGTGGTAGTATTAGGGTTCGGGGGTAGTGTTAGTATTAGGGTTCTGGGGGGTAGTGTTAGTATTAGGGTTCTGGGGGGTTAGTGTTAGTATTCAGGTTCGGGGGGTTAGTGTTAGTATTCAGGTTCGGAGGGGTTAGTGTTAGTATTAGGGTTCTGGGGGTTAGTGTTAGTATTCAGGTTTGGGGGTTAGTGTTAGTATTAGGGTTTGGGGGTTAGTGTTAGTATTAGGGTTCGGGGTTAGTGTTAGTATTAGGGTTCGGGGTTAGTGTTAGTATTCAGGTTTAGGGGTTAGTGTTAGTATTAGGGTTCTGGGGTTAGTGTTAGTATTCAGGTTTGGGGGTTAGTGTTAGTATTAGGGTTCGGGGGTTAGTGTTAGTATTAGGGTGTTAGTGTTAGTATTAGGGTTCGGGGGTTAGTGTTAGTATTAGGGTTCGGGGGTTAGTGTTACTATTAGGGTTCCAGGGTTAGCGTTAGTATTAGGGTTCGAAGGGGTTAGTGGTAGTATTAGGGTTTGGGGGTAGTGTTAGTATTAGGGTTCGGGGGGGTTAGTGTTAGTATTAGGGTTCAGGGGTTAGTGTTAGTATTAGGGTTCTGGGGGTTAGTGTTAGTATTCAGGTTTGGGGGTTAGTGTTAGTATTAGGGTTCGGGGGTAGTGTTAGTATTAGGGTTCGGGGGTTAGTGTTAGTATTAGGGTTCGGGGGTTAGTGTTAGTATTAGGGTTCCAGGGTTAGCGTTAGTATTAGGGTTCGGAGGGGTTAGTGGTAGTATTAGGGTTCGGGGGTAGTGTTAGTATTAGGGTTCGGGGGGGTTAGTGTTAGTATTAGGGTTCAGGGGTTAGTGTTAGTATTAGGGTTCTGGGGGTTAGTGTTAGTATTAGGGTTCTGGGGGTTAGTGTTAGTATTCAGGTTCGGAGGGGTTAGTGTTTGTATTCAGGTTCGGAGGGGTTAGTGTTAGTATTAGGGTTCTGGGGGTTAGTGTTTGTATTCAGGTTTGGGGGGTAGTGTTAGTATTAGGGTTCTGGGGGTTAGTGTTTGTATTCAGGTTTGGGGGGTAGTGTTAGTATTAGGGTTAGGAGGGGTTAGTGTTAGTATTAGGGTTCGGGGTTAGTGTTAGTATTAGGGTTCTGGGGGTTAGTATTATGGTTTGGGGGGGTTAGTGGTAGTATTAGGGTTCTGGGGGGTAGTGTTAGTATTAGGGTGCTGGGGGGTAGTGTTAGTATTCAGGTTCGGAGGGGTTAGTGTTAGTATTAGGGTTCTGGGGGTTAGTGTTTGTATTCAGGTTTGGGGGTAGTGTTAGTATTAGGGTTCGGGGGTTAGTGTTATTATTCAGGTTTGGGGGTAAGTGTTAGTATTAGGGTTCTGGGGGTTAGTGTTTGTATTCAGGTTTGGGGGGTAGTGTTAGTATTAGGGTTCGGAGGGGTTAGTGTTAGTATTAGGGTTCGGGGGTTAGTGTTAGTATTAGGGTTCGGGGGTTAGTGTTAGTATTAGGGTTCGAAGGGTTAGTATTAGGGTTCGGAGGGGTTAGTGTTAGTATTAGGGTTCGGGTTTAGTGTTAGTATTAGGGATCGGGGGTAGTGTTAGTATTAGGGTTCGGGGTAATATTAGGCATATTAGTGTTTTGGGGGGTTAGTGTGGGCGTCAGGGTAACTTTCAGGGGGGGTTTAATTTATTGGGAGGGGGGTGTATGTTTGTAAGCGCTGACAGTTCAATGCTGAGCTGTCAGCGCTTACATTGCCGCGGTGAAGTGTCAAACTGCTGCACTGAACTGTCAGTGGGAAACAGTCGCGATAAACTCAAGCCTTATAATTGACTCTTACATCTTGCAGGGGCAGATAAAGGCCATGCTCTATGTGTAATATAAGTCATTACAAGCCACACCAGCCCACTGCCTTACAACTGTGTCACTGACCTAACACACAGAGGATAATTCATTGGGACAGACAGAACGTATTGACCCCCCCTCCCTATTATCAAGTCAACACACTTAAATTACAAACATGCAAACCAATTACTGTTTTAATCAGTCCTAGTTTCTCATGACATCTCTAAGAGGAAACAGCACACACACAACCATCTTGTTCTAATTCCTCTTACAAATAGTCAACCAAAAACCTAATTCCTTTGTTGCTCCATAAATAAGGTTTAAAGCACTAGTGTAAAGTCACCGCGTGGAGAGTAGCGCCTTAACCCATCACAGGAACATTTCAAACTCTACCTTCCACATCCTCCTCTTCTATGCCTTTCAGCACTTTGGACTTGTAGTCTCGGAAAACCATGTACTTCAGAAGGCGCTTCAGTTTTTTCTGAAATGGCAAGAACACAACGCATTACGATAGGTCTGGGCAAACAGCGGACAGGTCTGGGCAAACAGCGGAAAGATCTAGGCAAACAGCAGAAAGATCTGGGCAAACAGCAGAAAGATCTGGGCAACCAGCAGAAAGATCTGGGCAACCAGCAGAAAGATCTGGGCAACCAGCAGAAAGATCTGGGCAACCAGCGGACAGGTCTGGTCAAACAGCGGACAGGTCTGGGCAAACAGCGGACAGGTCTGGGCAAACAGCGGACAGGTCTGGGCAACCAGCGGACAGGTCTGGGCAACCAGCGGACAGGTCTGGGAAAACAGCGGACAGGTCTGGTCAAACAGCAGAAAGATCTGGGCAACCAGCGGACAGGTCTGGGCAAACAGCGGACAGGTCTGGTCAAACAGCGGACAGGTCTGGTCAAACAGCGGACAGGTCTGGGCAAACAGCGGACAGGTCTGGGCAAACAGCGGACAGGTCTGGACAAACAGCGGAAAGGTCTGGGCAAATAGCGGAAAGGATCTGGGCAAACAGCGGAAAGGTCTGGGCAAACAGCGGAAAGGTCTGGGCAAACAGCGGACAGCACTGGGCAACCAGCAGAACGGGTTCTCTTCAAGGCGAGGGACTCCAGACAGAGACATCTGATTCTAGGCAAGCACCGTACGTATGCCACAAATCACAGGGTAGAAAAAAAGACCATATTTAATGGTTTCTTAAACATGTTTCCATGGTGGGCTGCTCCTTTTAGTGGGGGCACTAGCGTCAGACACTCAGCTGTTTCTCTACAACTGCCATCACTCCCAGCCAGCTAGAGGAACACTATTTGTTTTTCCAATATGCATTATTCTCGCTGATAAAGTGATATAGTGACACAGATGAGGTTTGCCATATGAGTATGCCCAGGAGAAGCCAATTAATTCCCAAGTGAAGGGTTCCTCATAAGGGCTGCACTCACAGTTATTCCTGTAATTGTGGCTGATCCACCCAAGACTCGTCTACCAACGCACGCCGGTAAATCATTGTGCTGGCAGACTCAGCTGCTGCACACACTCTTTAATCCTTCTGCCGGAGGCTCGGCACAGAGAATAATCCATATACCTGCCCCCCCGGACTGCGAGGAATCCAAGGTTCTCATAGAAATCTAATATAAATATCAGCTAGTGCAGGTGTACAGAAAGATAAATGCAGCGTTGCACCTTGCGCGTTTCGCCCTATGGGAGCGCTTCCGTGGTGTGCCTGGTATGTGTTTTCGCCCCTCACAAAAGCTCCTTAATTTATGATTACCCAACACTTAGTGCACCCCTAATAAGACATGTCATCAGTCTTCTTAAAGGGACTAAACGTTGCTTGTACTCTAGACCACAGGCAGGGGCAGCCCACTTGAGAGTGGCAGAGGTAGCTGCTCCAACAAAGTGTGCACCGGGATGTCACTGACACCCGGTGCTCCAACACAGTCAGAGTGCACAGGGGAGAAAGCTCCGCCCCCTCGCACTCTGACCCTGTTGGAGAGAGTGAGTGTCAGCGACATCCCGTTGCTCAGATGGCAAATAGGACCTCCACAGATCAATCCCCCTCCCTGCAGATACAAGGTAAACAAGCACGGAGGGGGAACAAAATAACGTGTTTTTTTTTCTTAAAGAAAAAAAGAAGACGCAATGTCTGTGTGGAAGTGTGACTCACTGTGTGTGTGTGTGTGGAAGTGAGACTCAGTGTCTGTGTGTGTGTGGAAGTGAGACTCAGTGTCTGTGTGTGTGTGGAAGTGAGACTCAGTGTCTATGTGTGTGTGGAAGTGTGACTCACTGTCTGTGTGTGTGTGGAAGTGAGACTCAGTGTCTGTGTGTGTGTGTGGAAGTGAGACTCAGTGTCTATGTGTGTGTGGAAGTGTGACTCACTGTGTGTGTGTGTGTGGAAGTGAGACTCAGTGTCTGTGTGTGTGTGGAAGTGAGACTCAGTGTGTGTGTGTGTGGAAGTGAGACTCAGTGTCTGTGTGTGTGTGGAAGTGTGACTCACTGTGTGTGTGTCTGTGTGTGGAAGTGAGACTCAGTGTCTGTGTGGAAGTGAGACTCAGTGTCTGTGTGGAAGTGAGACTCAGTGTCTGTGTGTGTGGAAGTGAGACTCAGTGTGTGTGTGTGTGTGTGTGTGTGTGTGTGTGTGTGTGTGTGTGTGTGGAAGTGAGACTCAGTGTCTGTATGTGTGTGGAAGTGAGACTCAGTGTCTGTTTGTGTGTGGAAGTGAGACTCAGTGTCTGTGTGTGTATGGAAGTGAGACTCAGTGTCTGTGTGTGTGTGGAAGTGAGACTCAGTGTCTGTGTGTGTGTGGAAGTGAGACTCAGTGTCTGTGTGTGTGTGGAAGTGAGACTCAGTGTGTGTGTGTGTGTGTGTGGAAGTGAGACTCAGTGTGTGTGTGTGTGTGTGTGTGTGTGGTAGTGTGACTGTGTATTTGTGTCTGCATGTGTGCAATTTATGTGAGTTTTTATTTATGCTGTATTGCTGGGGAATCTATGATACACTCACACACATTACTGTGAGATATATATAGATATACACATACATATTTATTATATCTATATATATATATAATTATCTAAATACATTTTCTTTCAATGAAACATGAATGTGGCCCACGAACAAATACATTTACAGTGAAGCCGCCCACTGCAGAACAAACTTGGACACCCCTGCTCTAGACAATACAAAATGATGAAAAATGATCTATACATTGTGTTAATATAAAGGCAAGCAAATGCATGAAACAAGACAAATATGTTTTACATATGTCTGTGGTGTGTCCTGTTTCTGACATCCCCTGTGGCTTGAGTAAAGGAGGAGAGTATTTTTAAAAGAAGAAAAACTACCACAACTAGAGGACATTTTCTAAAATTAGAGGGGCAACGATTTAAATGTAATATCAGGAAGTATTACTTTACTGAGAGGGTAGTGGATGCATGGAATAGCCTTCCAGCAGAAGTGGTAGAGGTTAATACAGTGAAGGAGTTTAAGCATGCATGGGATAGTTATAAGGCTATCCTAGATATAAGATAAGGCCAGGGACTAATGAAAGTATTACTTTACTGAGAGGGTAGTGGATGTATGGAATAGTCTTCCAGTAGAAGTGGTAGAGGTTAATACAGTGAAGGAGTTTAAGCATGCGTGGGATAGGTATAAGGCTATCCTAGATATAAGATAAGGCCACGGACTAATGAAAGTATTACTTTACTGAGAGGGTAGTGGATGCATGAAATAGTCTTCCAGTAGAAGTGGTAGAGGTTAATACAGTGAAGGAGTTTAAGCATGCGTGGGATAGGTATAAGTATAGATATAAGATAAGGCCAGGGACTAATGAAAGTATTACATTACTGAGAGGGTAGTGGATGCATGGAATAGTCTTCCAGTAGAAGTGGTAGAGGTTAACACAGTGAAGGAGTTTAAGCATGCGTGGGATAGGTATAAGGCTATCCTAGATATAAGATAAGGCCACGGACTAATGAAAGTATTACTTTACTGAGAGGGTAGTGGATGTATGGAATAGTCTTCCAGTAGAAGTGGTAGAGGTTAATACAGTGAAGGAGTTTAAGCATGCATGGGATAGGTATAAGGCTATCCTAGATATAAGATAAGGCCAGGGACTAATGAAAGTATTACTTTACTCAGAGGGTAGTGGATGCATGGAATAGCCTTCCAGCAGAAGTGGTAGAGGTTAATACAGTGAAGGAGTTTAAGCATGCATGGGATAGGTATAATGCTATCCTAGATATAAGATAAGGCCACGGACTAATGAAAGTATTACTATACTGAGAGGGTAGTGGGTGCATGGCATAGTCTTCCAGTAGAAGTGGTAGAGGTTAATACAGTGAAGGAGTTTAAGCATGTGTGGGATAGGTATAAGTCTATCCTAGATATAAGATAAGGCGAGGGACTAATGACAGTATTACTTTACTGAGAGGGTAGTGGATGCATGGAATAGTCTTCCAGTAGAAGTGGTAGAGGTTAATACAGTGAAGGAGTTTAAGCATGCGTGGGATAGGTATGAGGCTATCCTAGATATAAGATAAGGCCAGGGACTAATGGAAGTATTACTTTACTGAGAGGGTAGTGGATGCATGGAATAGTCTTCCAGCAGAAGTGGTAGAGGTTAATACAGTCAAGGAGTTTAAGCATGCGTGGGATAGGCACAAGGCTATCCTAGATATAAGATAAGGTCAGGGACTAATGGAAGTATTACATTACTGAGAGGGTAGTGGATGCATGGAATAGCTTTCCAGCGGAAGTGGCAGAGGTTAATACAGTCAAGGAATTTAAGCATGCATGGGATAAGTATAAGGCTATCCTAGATATATGATAAGGCCAGGGACTAATAAAAGTATTAAGAAAATTGGGCAGACTAATCCTTATCGAATGGTTCTTATCTGCCGACACATTCTGTGTTTATTTGCGAATGAACTAATTTTCAAAGGGAAATGTATAACTTATATATCAAGCCACAGGTCACAAGTAGCAGACACAACAGACACATTTAAAACATATCTTGTTCTTATTTTATGCCTTTGCATGCAATCCTGCTAACACAACGTATAGATCGCAGTATAAGCTAATGTTTTGTACCTGCTGTGTGCTGAGAATTAAATAAATAATACCTTGTCCCTTCGCATCAGGAAAAGAAGATCTTCCGCTGAGATCACCCGCGCTCCTCTCATCTGGGAGACATCGGCCGCTTGCTGGAGCTGGAGGACAAGAGAAGACGTTATACAAGACATGATCGAGCAAAACACAAAAAACACAAAGTTCTAAAAACACACGATCAATGGAGGTTATGTATAAAAGTGCTTCCATCAGAAATGCAGCGCAATTGCTCCATAATTCTTGTCTACCGCTATGTATAAAATGATTTCTGCCATTAAAAAGCCATCGCACGCCTGTCACGCCAAAATAAAAAGTTTTACACGTCGTATAAAAAAAAAAAGAATTCACAACATTGCGCCTATTTTAGATCACTCTATTGGGCTATATTTTTCCTCCAGTCCTAATCTGGCGCTATCTGCACGTTACAAAAAGTCGCATATTGAGAATAAAACAGAGTCCCATTTTGCCCTTATGTGTAAAATCCATTCTGACCGATTTACACATATAATACAGACGCAAGAGCAAAAACCTGTCCGGAGCGCGCCTGTCACTCAGGGGCACGATGTCTCTTATATTTACTGGGGTTTGTGTGCTGCGAACAGCACACAAACCCACAAATATACCGTATATATACACTGCACTTATATATTTGTATTTATAGTCAAAAGAGCAATATACCGGTATATTTAAATTTCTTCTTAGGTGCATGTTCTATAAACATCAACAAAGGTACGTCACGCGGCCTTAACAATAAGAGGTGGTCTAACGTGTAACGTGGTCTAACGTGTAACGTGGTCTAACGTGTAGCGTGGTCTAACGTGTAACGTGGTCTAACGTGTAACGTGGTCTAACGTGTAACGTGGTCTAACGTGTAGCGTGGTCTAACGTGTAACGTGGTCTAACGTGTAGCGTGGTCTAACGTGTTGCGTGGTCTAACGTGTAACGTGGTCTAACGTGTAGCGTGGTCTAACGTGTAACGTGGTCTAACGTGTAGCGTGGTCTAACGTGTAGCGTGGTCTAACGTGTAACGTGGTCTAACGTGTAGCGTGGTCTAACGTGTAACGTGGTCTAACGTGTAACGTGGTCTAACGTGTAACGTGGTCTAACGTGTAACGTGGTCTAACGTGTAGCGTGGTCTAACGTGTAACGTGGTCTAACGTGTAACGTGGTCTAACGTGTAGCGTGGTCTAACGTGTAGCGTGGTCATCGTTTCCGCACATTATACAGCAGTTTTTCACTTTTATTTGAAATATTTGAATACACCACGTTGGAGTGCCGAGGGATCCTACATCCGTTGAGACAGTGGGTTACGCAGAGCACCATTTCTGTGTGTCAGACAAATGGCGTTTCCTTGGCCGCTGAATTGGAGCGATCAGAGAGTGCAGTTTGGCATTTGAGCAGATGTTCTATGTATCAATATTACTGCGGAGACCGCGTCCATCCAAAATTAAACGGTGTATACAAGATATGACAAAATGTACGTCTGTGGGGAACTGTTTGGTAGGGAAGCCCTCTCCCAGTGATTACTCTGCATGTTTGCTGCAGGTGTGGCAGAACTGATTATACAGACACTGAGCATATAAAGTTATGTTTCATTTAGTCACTTCCTGTGCTCATGGAATAGAATGCATTGTGTGGACTGTAATAGAGTTACTCTTGTACACAGTACAACACATTGTCTCATGACATCACTGCAGAACTTATTATCATTGGTTCCTGCTGCAAAAAAAAAAAAAAATATTGACTTTTTACTCGTGTACTAGTGTGGGCAGCCTTGGTTTCTTGCAAACTGCTGTAATTTCACAATTTCATCTAGCTGTAAGTGTTTTGTATTTTAAGCAATACAAAATGTAAAACACATATTTTAAAGTACTTTGAAAGCACATTAATATTTGGAAGATGCATTTTGTGCACAAGACAGTGCCTTTAAGCTTTGAGTATCTCCTGGTAAAAAGAAAACACAGAATTCTATCACTACCAAGGTAATTACAAAAAAATCGGCAACAAAATGATTTAATATTAATTAGCTTATTTTTCTATCTTGACACATGTCGGACATGTCGATTTGCTGGCAGTGGCCATGCTACGTCCAAGGGCCAGTGGTGGGACCAATCTGGCTAATTTAGTATTGCTAAAAGTGATTTTGTTATAAATTAACCTAACAGAAAGTGCAGCAATGGTATATAATATTTGTTTGAAACTCGAGATCAGTGTAGAAAGAAAAGCACCAAGTCCATGAACCCACGCAAACCTTGTATTCTCAGAGTTGCGCTTACAATAAAGACATTCCACCTACGATAGAGACGTCACAACCAGCAGACAGACACCAAACGCAGCAAGCAACACTTTGATTTTACAATGATAAATCAGAAATTAAGCAATTCCCCTGCAAGGAAAGGGCAGCGACCAGGAGCTTCCAGCTCACACATTAGGGGAACTTGACAAGAGATTTGTGTGCACCTGAAAATCATTTCATGAAACTCTATCTCCGGTCGTCCGTCCACACTCCGCCAGCGTTTCACTCAATAGCACTGTTCCAATTGAGGCATTAATATATATTTTTAAGATTTTTTTTTTTTTTTTTCTTAGATCCCATGCTGCTATGATTTGAATTAGGTCTATTCAGAAGTTGAAAAAGATCAACAAAAACAGTAGCTGTTTCTAATATATCCAAGAGAAAAAAAAAAAAATTGAAAGAGAAAAAAACCCCCAAAAAACAAGATTTTTAAAAGTTGCCAAAATAACACCGCGCACAGGCTACAGCCTATAAATCATAAAACAGAACTGCATTAAAAAAAAAAAATGTTCCACACTAATCAAACGCACACACAATACATTAACTGTATCTGGTGTAGACAACAGAAAGCATACTGCATGGAACGTCAGCAACATTTCCCCCCGTTAAATTCACTTGGGCCCTTAGTACTACAAGGAGGGCAGAGGCTCAGGGAGTTCGCAGGAACCGAAACATAATCTCACTTAAAACTGCCCTGGAAAATGTAAGAATGTGAAAAATGATCGTCCTATTTGTTTGGCAGGAGTAAAATCAGCTTTTTTTAAAATTCTGATTAGATTTAGGGCATGCGAGGTAGAATTTTTTTCCCTTCCTCTTTTTCCAGAGAGAAAAAAAAAATAAAAAAAGGGAAAATATTACAAGCGGAGTGCCCTGGACATGGAGTTTCCAACATCTGATTAGTATTTTTCCCCAGTCTTCCTTCATTAGGATCATTATTTCACGTGTGGTGGTATAGTTCACATAGTTCCTTGAGGTATAACGGGGTTAGCGATAAGTTATAATACTGAATCAAGAACTATTATATGAATGGCTTCCTGGACATAATGAGACTTCCTTCCCCACAACATAAAACAAATAAAAATACTTCTGATTAAAAGAAGAAGAAAATAAACAAGGAACTGTTGGGGGGAAAAATATGTTATTTTTAACTCCTTGGTGGCACAGGGTGTTTTTTACATTTCTGCGGTGTTTGTGTTTAGCTGTCATTTTCCTATTTCCTGTTTAATGTACTCACACGTAATCTATTTTTTTTTTTATCGCCATAAAAAAGGATATCTTAAGATACCATTATTTCACCATATCATTTAGTCTTTAAAAAAAATCACTAACTATGATGAAAATAACAGAAACACAGTTTATACCTGATTATTTTTTATATAGCTACGAAAGGGAAAAAAAGACACCGGCTAACATTTGTCCTGAGTTCAGAAATACCCAGTTTTCACGTTTTTGTTGCTTTTTGCAAATTATAGGGCAATAATCTCTAAGTAGTAACAATTTTCCCATACAGAGAACTTCTGACCACAGCCCCAATGATCAACTTAACCCTAAATCTTACGCATAACTAATGGTGTATTTTTTGTGTGTGTGTAATGTTAGTGACTGCCTCTAGAGGCAGTCTAGCAACTTCAACAGAGCGATGGAAGTGGTGACTCACCGTTTCTGAAGCTCTTGCCCACTACAGGGTAGCACTATATTGGAAAGGCAGCTGCCTTACTTGTATGGCGCATATGATCGCTCCGGTGGGGGGGGGCGTCCATGTTCCCAGTGCCTCATGGAGGGAGCAGGGCAACACCCTCTGTTTGTCAGAGGCGATTATTGATCACCTCTGGTCATTTAGACACAGGGCGTACATCCTGTGTCGTTACCGGGTTATTTATAAGAGTACATCAAGTGTAAACATTAAATAGAACTGCTTTAATGAAACAATAGAAATACAAGTACCTTCAGTCATCTTTGCTCTGTATAGCTCTATCAGGAGACAGACAAGCGGTTTATGGGTTATTTTACTGGCAGGCTGGTAAAAAAATTATAATAATAATAATTCGGCTTAGGTCAATGGGGGAATCCGCATTGGCTTGTATCTTTTTTCCTGAAGAAAGAGTGGAATCTTGGGTTACATGAAGATCTGACCCAAGATGTCTGCACCCTGGCAGTGCTAAGCATAAAGAGAAGGACCAATAAGGGGATTTTTATTTGTATTCTTCCATTAAAGCATTTCTATTCAAAATGCCGACACTTCTCTTAATTGCACATAACCTGTGTTTTGAACCTTTACATGTGCTGTCAAGCCATTTCCTTTTCGTACAATTTATAAGTGACACAATGATTTTATGTTTGTCGCTTAAACAGTGTAAGTGTATCCCATGAGGCTGTATTAAAATGAAAGCCGATACACCAACGTCAACCGAAAACAGTAAAATAAATAGATCAATGTCCCACCACTCAAAAGGACTCCTAAATCCCTCATACATACATAAGAAAAAGAAAAGAAAAAAGATGCCGCCCCGGACAGTATTTTGCCACTCAATATGCCAGTATTTGGCCATTCAATGTGGCAGTATTTGGCCATTCAATGTGGCAGCATTTGGCCATTCAATGTGGCAGTATTTGGCCATTCAATGTGGCAGTATTTAGCCACTTGATAAGCCAGTATTTAGCCACTCGATATGCCAGTATTTAGCCTCTCAGTATGCCAGTATTTAGCCTCTCAATATGCCAGTATTTTGCCTCTCAATATGCCAGTATTTTGCCTCTCAATATGCCAGTATTTTGCCACTCAACATGCCAGTATTTTGCCATTCAATGTGGCAGTATTTAGCCACTCGATATGCAAGTATTTTGCCTCTCAGTATGCCAGCATTTTGCTTGTTATATGCCACTTTCCTCCCCCCGTTTCCCCAGTACTTACTTTACTTGCTGCTCCATGTCCCCGGTCGTCTCCTCCCGTGCAGTCTTCCCTCCTGCACGGAGGAGGGAAACACAGCCACCGGATACGACATAAGGTCACAATTATTATTTTTTTTTTTTTACTTTTTTGATGCCACGCTTCCCTCACAGCACACGGCCCAGCTGAACAGAGAGCGCGGAGCAGTGCTAGGCTGCGGCCCGGGGGTTGAGGACCCCTGCTTTAAAGGTATGGAATTCACTGCCTGAAGAGGTGGTGCTATCAAATAAAATAGATGCCTTTAAAAGCAGCCTGGATACTTTATTTTAATGAGCCAGAACATAGAGGGCTCTGCATGTTAGTATAGGCATTCATATTTATTTAGTGCTTGTTAATCCAAGGAGAAATTGGATTGCCATTTGGAGTAATAAAAGCAGAATTGGTGAAATAATGTGTTTTTTTTTATTTTCCTTCTTGTGCAAAAGTATTTTTTCAACCTAAACTAAACCCTTCCCGCCCGTAGGATATTCTATCCCACTGTCATAAAATACTGGCCTCAAATGACCGTAGGACAGCATGGAACGTCCTGTATTTAACAGTGCATTGTGGGCCCCTTCTCCCTCTGATGAGCGGACTGCAGCAGGATCCCACCTGTCAGATGAGGCCACTTTGAGCAGCCTCAGTCTGGCGGGCTGAACGTAACTTAAAATGAGCGCCGGCTGCATTTATCCACATTACGCCATGCCCGAACTAACAGATTCAAGCACACCTCCGCAACGTCCCGAGTGAGGTTGCCAGGCCTCGTGGTATTTCAGAGTCCCTGGCACCAGGCCCATCGTGGCCCAGGGACAAAAGATTTGCCATTTTGGTGCTTTGCCACCACGGGGCGAGACTCGCTTAAACATTACACTGTATTGTATGGCTGTGATGTCCTTTTTTTCCACAGTGAGGAAAGAAAAAGCCATTCATTCCAATCTTGTATGACTACTCGCTGCAAACGACAGACTTATCACCAAGATCTCCTAGATGACACATTGAGTGAATGAGTCAGTCAGTCCAGCTCTCTGACATCCGATGTAAACACTTTCAGGATCAAAGCCAGGAATAAAAAGAGTTGTTACGAGACATACAGTCAACTGGCAAATCCACGTGGGATAAATTCTGACATCTCTGTTACTGGAGTTCAAATGATGGTAACTGTGCTTTAAGTTTTAATAGGAGAATATGTATGATAATATGCGTTTAAAGGGTCGATAGACACAGAGCACCGGCTGTCATTAACCCCTTAAGGACCAGGGATTTTAACGTGACAAACACCAGCGTGAATATCTTTTGATATGTGTTTGTTTAAAAGTCATTCTCCTGCTTGTCATATAACGCATCTGCGGTTTAAAAGGACAATTTGAGCTTTCTTTGGATACCGTAATCATAAATATAACCTACAGCGGAGTATAAAATTTTTTTACAAAATTATACAAATAATTCAGCTATTTGTCCATTAATATGTTCGATACAATTAGGGCAACTACAGAAATACTCAAAATACATTAATGTATTAGTCCTGAACGGGAATACTACTACTAGTGTGTGTGTGTGTACATCTATGAATGTATGTGTCTGTCTAGATAAGAGTTATATACAGCCAGGGAATTGTGCAGGAGTAATGCATACCTCCCAAGCAGGAGGGACAAGTCCTTATTTTTGTCCTCTGCCCCTCTTTCCTCCTCTAGTGTCGCTCGGAGCTCTGCGATGCACAACTGAGCTTCTACTAAGGCGATAACACGTCTGAAACTCATGAAAGAGGGAACTGCAGACAATCGACGGAGAGACAAAAGTAGCCACCTTTGAAGTATAGCTGAATGGGAGATTTTTCCAACTCTGCTACTTTGGCCTAGGGCTGCCATCATTGCCTCAAAAAAAAAAAAATATTGGCCATAGGTGAGGGTGGAGCCTGAAAAGGAGTGGATCCGCGCAATGCTGCATGCCTCTACGGGATTGGGCACCTTGGTACCTTAATATTGAGATAAGCAGTTGCCCCTAAAAACATATCAACATATCAAAATGCTAGAGACTGACACTTTTTGTTTTCTGGGGCATGTATAAAATAAAATGATTGAGAGCTATTTATGTAAATTGGTACACCAATTATAATAAAAATAATTATAATATAATTGTGTAATATATCAACACATTTACAGCGGTTTTAGCACACAATGAGGGGCATGTACTAAAAAAAAAAAAAAAAAGCTAATATTTTTTATGTGCAAAACCTTTTTTTTTCGCTCTTGGCTCCTATTGCAATGTACTAAACATTTAACACTCGAATAGTAGATACGAGAAAAATTGTGAATAAAAACAGACATAATTGCGAATATTTTTTCTACCTCTTTTGGTAGAAAGCTGGTGTAATTTTCACACACACATAAGAATTATTTTTCACAAAATATTTGAAAAACTCTTTAGCGTGCGCAAATATAATCGCAATTTATTAGCGCAACCGGAAAAATGCACGGAAGAGGCGCAAGTCAGGGAAAACAAACGCAAAATGTTGACCACCATCCCCTGCCCAAGTTTGATCTTTTATGTGTTCCATCTATAAATGTATTAGTGTACAATGGCTTTTTGGGGAAAAGTGGGTATAGTAGCTAAAGGGTCACCGTCTATTTTATAAGAAAAATAAAATATCCTGGCTTTTGTATTGCTGGGTATTTTACTAACGCCGGCACCGATTACCGGCAAAATACTGGCCGGACGACAACCCTGGTTTGGCCGTCAGTTTTAAATTCTCATCTCAATTCCCTGTCATTTTCTCGATCATGAATAAAACCCATAATGTGTTTAAATTGCAGTAAATGTGTCAACAATTTAGCTTTATTTTGCTAATCAAATGCATGATCCTTATTCAAAATGGCTTCCCAAATTGCAGAAATCTCTCTCAACGGGCCCTAAGGTCAACTGAAAATGCCCCACCCGTAGCCGCACCTTCAGTAACTTCCCCTTATTAACAAAAGTGTTTAGCCATTTGAGATTTTTTTAGATCGGGGAATGAGGTAAAGTTACTAAAGTAGTAGGCATCGGGAACTTGTCTAGGTGGCCTGTGAGGGCCACCTGACCCATAAATAGGCAGGAGCAGTGGCTTAGTTTTATTGGCCTTGTGCCATGTCCCTGGGTTACCGCGGGTAAAGCAGGCTATCCGGACGGCCGCCTGGCAAGCACGCAGCTTTTACACAAGCCCGTCTTCGGAAAGCACCCGTGACACGTCAAACTCTTGAGTATAATCATGTGGAGTTTGAGATCATAACAATATGAACAACAGAAGCAAGCGTATATATCCCTGCCAGGAAATGCACTTGTTAAGCCCCATGATGAATCCTAATCCAGTGTAATCCCCTTTAAACCCTGCAGCTTCTGTCATTACGGAGAAGGAGCTAACATGGGCTTGCGCCACACGTTGTGTCTATTGCCGTGAGTTTTAGAGTGCCCGAGGCTGGCAGAGGTGGCATGCCGGTAAATACATGACATACCTGACAACAAGGTACAGGGCCCCCTCCCAGGACTCGGCTCAGGACTCCAGGTACAGGGGAATGATCTAAAATAGGGGTATCGTCTCCTCTAAAGAATTAAACTGAGTTAGTAAACGCAGCAATAGATGTTTTGCTTCCTTATAACATCCAACTTTTTTGTTTCTATTCAATAAAATCACTGAACCACCAAAATGGGATATAAAAGAAAGAAATGTGAGGAATGTGAAAAAATACACTATAAAATCTTTTATAGGGTTTAGCACACGACAACCAGGAACTGCTGTGACTCGCATGTGAGACACAGCAGAGAGTAAACCCGCGTGTATCTATTAAGATGCACGTCGGGTCTACTCCAGACCACCAGGACATGTTTTTTTAACCCTTGCTTCCTTCAAGCGTTTAAAGAAAGTTGAATTGTCCTTTTGCCAAACTGGTAAAATGCGCGTATTCGTCACTGGCAGTCGTGGTGTTGGTGAGAAGCACTGAATGTTACGGCGTGTAAGTATTGTATATTATAGGCAAGTCATGCCTTATTGATCCCATGAAAAAAGTCTCTCTCTCTGCACTAGCTGAGTCTTTAATCCTGGCTGGATCCTGGGCGAGCATTTGCTTGGGCCCCCTGGACACACACCTGTTTGGCTTTTTACATACACACAGAGTCACACAAGGTCACACACACACACACACACACACAGAGTCACACAAGGTCACACACACAGAGTCTCACACACACACACACACACACACAGAGTCACACACACACCTCTGTTTTGCGTTTTGTCTGGAAATGCAATGCATTCCAAACATATACGAGATTTGCCCCAGGCTGTAATTAAATACATGACTTGCCCCCTCACTGTAAATAAATACACGACTTGCCCCCTCACTGTAAATAAATACACGACTTGCCCCCTCACTGTAAATAAATACACGACTTGCCCTCTCACTGTAAACAAATACATGACTTGCCCCCTCACTGTAAATAAATACACGACTTGCCCTCTCACTGTAAACAAATACATGACTTGCCCCCTCACTGTAAATAAATACAGGACTTGCCCCCTCACTGTAAATAAATACAGGACTTGCCCCCTCACTGTAAATAAATACAGGACTTGCCCCCTCACTGTAAATGAATACACGACTTGCCCCCTCACTGTAAATAAATACACAACTTGCCCTCTCACTGTAAACAAATACATGACTTGCCCCCTCACTGTAAATAAATACAGGACTTGCCCCCTCACTGTAAATAAATACATGACTTGCCTCCTCACTAAATAAATACAAGACTTGCCCCCTCACTGTAAATAAATACACAACTTGCCCTCTCACTGTAAACAAATACATGACTTGCCCCCTCACTGTAAATAAATACAGGACTTGCCCCCTCACTGTAAATAAATACATGACTTGCCTCCTCACTAAATAAATACAAGACTTGCCCCCTCACTGTAAATAAATACACGACTTGCCCCCTCACTGTAAATAAATACAGGATTTGCCCCCACACTATTAGCCAGGACCAGGGATTTTCTGGGCCAATGAACCGTAAATAAGTGAATGTATTACAATAATATTTATTATTATTATTAAACAAAAACTTTAAAATTGCAAAAATAAAACAAAATGAGGGCCATAAAGAAGAAAGGAAACGGATCCCAGTAACAAACTGTGATCAGCAAAGAAAGGGTTAACTTTTTTTTTATTTTTTTTTACATTATGTATTATATATATTTATTTTTATAAGTACGTGAAGCACAGGGAGTGAATTAGAGGCAATGTGTGAACACACTGACTTTGCCATCTAACTTGCATGTTACCACAATCACCGTGATCACATTGTCGGAAACCCACCGATCGGCTCCAGGAGCTTTTCCTTTGGATGCGAGGCAGAGTCCTGGACCCGTTTCAGACCGGCTGGATGTGAGCACGGAACGCACTGCCGGCTAGACTGAATGACGAGTTAACTCATCGTAAGGTCGCGAAGGGTTAATAAATGCTGGAGAAGGGATTAAGATGTGACACCTTCTCCCTGTGTATAGTTCCCCTCTGCACAGGAGCATAAAGGCTTTCAAACTGCCATATGTTAGTTATACCGGCACTGGCTCACCGGCCATGCCGGTAAAATACTGGCCGGGTGTAAACCCTAATGAGCGTGTGTATGTGTGAGTATGAGTATGTGTGAGTATATGTGCGAGTATATATCTTCCAGGGGATTAGAACTTGCCATATTTGGCTACTCTTGATTATCCAGACTGTAACCACGACCCAGTAAGTAAAATGAATACACCACCCAAGAAGAGAGACAACAGCAAGGATTGAACGTTTAAATAGTTTTTATTGTATTTTACTGAAGGCAAATGATCCAGAGGAAGGCGAAAAAAACTCGTGCAACGAGTAAAAAATTCCTTCCTGACCCTGAAAACCAGCGATCGACTGTATAACCCTGGATCGGCCTACTGAACATTGATGATAATGGATTTATTTTACATGTGTGTTAAGGAATGTAACCATTAAACACAGGTTGATTTTTAAAGACCAAGCCAAATGATCCAGAGGAAGGCGAAAAAACTTGCGTGACAAGCAAAAAATTCCTTCCTGACCTGAAAACCAGCGATCGGCTGTTTAACCCTGGATCGGGGCTGTATAACTTATACTCTATGCATGAATTCTGTGGACAAAAGATCTTAACTTATACTAAACGACTTATAGTCTAACTTATACTATACACATCTATCCTGAAACCATTGTGGCATCCCACTCGGGTGCTCCTTGGCCACAAGATCATCCTGGCTTCAGATAGGTCTGGGGGTTTCCACGAGCCAACGTCACAATCCAATGTTCCTTGGCCTCAAAATCCTCCTGATCACCCTTCCTAGCTGCTGATAGGTCCGGAATGTCCACAATCCAATGATCTCCTCAACTAGGGATAGATAATAATGAAGCCATTCGTTCCCAAAGTTAATGTATGCAGAGCAATAGGAAATGTATTACCGTATGTGACGATCCCCCAAACTTTGGATATTCCTTTAGGAAAAAAACTAAAAAGCCTGAATATAAGATTTTGATATAAAAAAAATGCATTTCTTGTTTTTCTTTCCTTTTATGTGCCAATGCTGCCTCTCTCTTTCCCCTCCCCCCAGCGTTGTCTCTCTCTCCCCCTCCCTTTGTGTCTCTCTGTCTCTCCCTCCCCTTATCTCTGTCTATCCCTCCCCTTGTCTCTGTATCTCCCCCCTACCTCTCCTTGTCTCTTCCCCCCTCCCTCTGGACCCGGATTCATCACAGAAGTCCCGGCGGTCGTGCCAGGCGGCGCGGGGGGGGGGGGGGGGGGGATGTCTGTGCGTATCGCAGCTCTTCGGGGGACCTGGATCCCAGTCTTATAATCTGACCTCGATTAGAGGTCAGATTATAAAACGACCTTGAATGTAAGACGAGCATTTGCCCTGAAAAATAACTCGTCTTATATTTGAGCAAATACGGTACTATCAAAAACTTGATACACGTATGGATCCGGCCACAATTGAGGGATCCATGGTGTTCTTTGGTCATAAGATCATTCTGTTCCACAGTCACAATCCAATGACCTCATCTAAAAAAATAAATTACCTGCGCATTAATAATACTCACTCAGTACGTAGCCGAGCGTAAAAACTCAGTATTAAAAAAAATTACTTACTGTGCCAACTTTGGCTTAGGTTTTTTGGCCATGTGATCATCCTGGCTCCTCCTGGCTCCTGATGGGTCCACAGACTGGTATAGTAGTACAAGCCTCTCTCATATATATACACTGAAGCTTTTGTGATGCGTTTCCCAGCCACGTGACCAACAATGCACATGGGTGTGGTCACAATACTGCCCATATAAGGAAATGGGCATGGCAGGGGGCGTGGCTATCATAGCAATAAATTATTATGGACATTATTTCGCTGTTCAACTTAAAATTGGCTTCAAAACTATTTTTTACCCACCTGCCATTAAATTAGCAGCTGGGTGGCAACCCTAATTAAAAATAAGTACAAACCAAGTGCGTACCGATTATTTCGGAGGAAAAACAGACAAGACAGACCTATATCTATGTAAAATTCCTTGACACAGTAGGGGATACTTTCCCTTTAAACACACCAGGGTCCCGCTGCCTGTAGAATGTTTAATGTCCGTACAAAGCTGGGTTTCTCAGTCTGCCGAGAACGCTGTAATCCCCCCCCCCCCATTTATAATGTATGTAATAAACAGTAGTTCCACCAACAAAAACCGGAGCCCTGCCATCACACATGGAGCTAATTTGTGCGCTCCCGCTGTATATACAGCCCATCACTTAGACCAAATGAACTTTTAAATCAATAACATGCGTGCCGGGCTTCAGAAGACGCGAGTAAATTGTTAAAAAATAAACATTTGTGTCAAAGATGAAAAATAACAAACCCTGCCCCATACATAATTTTTTTTTTTTTTACATTATCTCAAACGTTCTCATGTGCAGCGCGGCCATTTCTCCGAGACGCCAGTCAAGATGCGGGCGGGCAGAGGCTCAAGAGTTCGCGTTATAAGAAAAGTCATCGGAAAGCAGATTGTTTCAGACGTTTCTCGTCTAGTCGGCGAAAGCGTAGCCGCGGCCCCAGTCGCAGCGAAAGGATTAATTATTATGAGCGAGGGCCTGGCAGTTTTAGAACGTATTCCGACGTTCCGAATGTGTCTTAAAAGATGTGCAGTCCAATAAATCTGGACACATCGTAAAAATGACTATACCATTGGATGCCATAAGGGGCTTTACATACAAAAGGAATGTGTTGCAGAATTCCCCGTCTTCTATGAACCCAATAAATTAGATTACGCTCGGGCGTTCCATACACTGGGAACAGCGCTGAAGCTGTAATGTATCTTCGGGCATATATTAGATTATGTTTTCCGGCTCTTTGAGATTTATGACTTCAAATAATTTCGGAGACCTGTGTTTTTAACTCCTGGATTGAATTCATATGAAGAGCCAAACTAGGAGCTTTAGTATTAAAAATGGATGGTCATACAACTTTGCCAGGGCTGGATTTAAGTACTAGATGATCCTTTTGCTGCCCATGGGGAAAGGCCTTACATTGTGTTATGGGTAGGGCATAATAGAAGCAGGCCACACATTACTTAAAGGGACAGTATCACCTAAACGTTTTTTTTTTCTGCGCATGTAGAGAATAAAAAAAAAATGATTGAAAATGATCTATATCTTGTGTTAGCAGAATTGCAAGCAAATGCCCCCCCCCCCCCCCCCACCGTTAAGCAAGCTTTAGTTCTTTCCAATTAATCGGAGTGAGGGTGGCATGTAATGGATGTGGTAGGGGCATGTAATGAGGGAGATGGTGGCATGTAATGAGGGAGATGGTGGCATGTAATGAGGGAGATGGTGGCATGTAATGAGGGAGATGGTGGCATGTAATGAGGGAGATAGGGCATTTAGTGTGTATGCAATGTGGGTGATGGGGCATGTAATGGGGTTATTGGGCATTTAGTGTGTATGCAATGTGGGTGATGGGGCATGTAATGGGGTTATTGGGCATTTAGTGTGTATGCAATGTGGGTGATGGGGCATGTAATGTGGTTATTGGGCATTTAATGTGTGTGCAATGTGGGTTATGGGGCATGTCTTGGGTGTGCAACGTGGGTGATGGGGCATGTCTTGGGTGTGCAACGTGGGTGATGGGGCATGTCATGGTGTGCAACGAGGGTGGGTTCCCAAATTTTGTCCGCCTAGCACATAACCAAGATACACCACTTGTGCATTGTGTGAGACTGCTTAAGGAGGAGATACAAAGCTCGGAGAATAGTGAATTTACCATCCTGAAAACATCAAAGAACAACAACAGCCCAAGCCCACTCCCTCGGTACCGGGTGGGAGGCAAAATACCCAAGGGAGACTGGGCACAGCAATAAGTAACAGTACAGCATAATGCCCAAAATTTCCACCAGAGAACCAGGAGCAGAGGTAGACACCGGTCGGGACGGACACTTCAAATCGTGACTGTCCCACACAAAGTGGAACAGTTGGTAGGTATGGTACAGAGCAGAGAAACCACCTGACTATCAGTAATAGCAGAGAGGCGCTGGAATGTGCACCCGTCTGTAGAACATTTGATACAGTCCTAACCAGTGGTGTATCTTGGTTTTGTGCTGCCCTAGGCAGTTATACTCCATCACCCACAACATGCCCCATCACCCACATTGCACAAAATCGGTTTATTTATTTTGTAACTTTTTATTTATTGATTTTTACAAAAGTGGCGAGCAAACATGTAGCTCAGCGCGCATGAAGTGATGAAACCGGGACAAAGCATTCAATGGTGTGGTTCATACAACAGGGCGCCAAACCCGAGGGAGAGATGATTAAAGGGACATTAAACATTATGCTATACTGCTATAATAAAATATATACCCAGTATGGGGTAAGAAGGATACAGTATCTCATCCCTGGGACCTGCGTGCTTCAATTTAAAGCTTGCCGATTGATTTAGGCACTAATGGGGGTCCAGCAGTGTGTAGTGTGAACCTGCTAAGGTTATTAACCCATTCATGAAGGCAATGATGGTAAAGAAGGGGTGTGGCCTTTAAAAAAAAAAATTATAATAAATTGTGGTTTGGAAGGATGAATACGGCATCAAAAGAAAATCATACGTTCCCTTAATAAAAAAATAAAATAAAAAAATAAAAATATATATATATATATATATATATATATATATATATATATTTATTTATAGTTTGTAGGAGTACAAACAAAAAATACCAAAAAGCACTTGTGCTTAAACGGTCTAATAAAATATATATATATATATATATATATATATATATATATATATATATATATATATATATATTATTATTATTATTTTAGAACAGAATACAGTGGAGTTGCCACTTTTCTTGCATTTACTACGGGCCTTGCAGGGGAGCCTGGGGGGCAACCCTTGAATACAGGCACTAAATATGATGTGCAAATAAATCGGAAATGGAATATTTAAAAAAATAAAATAAAAAAAACTTGCTGCCAGTTTCACTACACTTTGATTTAATGGTACTTGGTTACCCACACTTTGAAGTTGACTCAGGATAAACAAATTACAATTAGAGTTTCGAAAGGAACGCATACATTTTACAACAGGGCTAAAGCATGTCCTATTTAACCAAGTTCTACAGTGGATGGACTGTCCTGTTAGCGTCTCATGAGTTAAATGAACGTAAAGATGAAAAATGAAGATTGTTTTGTACAAAAAAAGAAGAAAAAAAAAAAAAGACATTTTGTAGCAGTGATCTGTAATGGAAGCGCCAAATGAATCCATTCTAAGCAAAAGGAGAAGAATCTACGAATCAAGTGTGGAGAAAATAACCCAAATCTGTCCCCGTGCTTTGTGCAGAGCACTGAAGCAATCTCTAACGACGTGGTTATTTGTTTCTACAGCCTGTAAAGTTACCCCACAATCCGTGCGCACAGGATTTTAATATTTAGGTATTTGTGTGTAAAGCACACAGAGGAAGTGTATCCAAATCGAGAGCATCACAACATGTCAGTCGGGCCGGGATTAAAACAAACAAACACGGCTCATCTATCGCTGAGTGTGAGGGCAGGAGCTAAACTGATACCTGGGTTTTGATTTTCAAATGTGCCTGTAACCAAAGGAGAGGAAACTGTGGTGTTAGGTAAACATCACCTGGAGGATTTGCATGACTCCAAAAGCTTCTGCGGTGAGGGATAGAAAGGGGGTTTATGAACACTGGAGGGCCTGGGTCACCGAGAGTCAACTTATATAAACTCTGCTCTGTACGGAGAGAGAGAGGGAGGGAGGGAGACTTCATTACGGTGCAGTATCTACCTTCGTCACCAAGAATGGGCTCATTATAGAACCACTGATAACTCAATTGACTAATTTGGGAATAAACAGTAGCACTATGGAGGGGGGCTGGCGGCAGGCCAAACCAATGGATGGTTTTTTTAGTGTGGAAGCCGAGCGTATGTTTGGAGCCCATACAGGATATTTTGCATTAATGTTAACCAGTGGAAACTCTATACTGTGAGCGGTCATTCCTCAACTGTGACTTATGGAAAGTACATGTGGCAGGGCAACGTTACAGTGAGGGCTGCCCTGCAGCATGCATTTTTCATTAAGTACACTATTAAACAATGCACTGACCAACTTCTCCCAAAAAAAAAAAAAAATCTTTATTTTTTATTTTTTTTGTTCTGTCCTCCAAACCACAGCATAATGGAAACATCAGACTATGTTTTCAGGCATTAACCTGACATTAAAAAAAAAAAAAACACCCAGTTATTTTTATGCAGGTTTTTTTTTTTTTTTAAATTACGTTGGATCTCACTCATTTATTCTTTACCGGCTGTAAAACAATTTGAAAATAAAACATAAATAAATCTCCAAGGGGAGGCCAAGGGGATACTGTGAAGAGAGTGCTACGCAAATGGCAAACGTAATGAAATGGGTTATCACAAGTGAGGTACAAATTTCTGAAATTTAAAAAATATATATTAATAAAAAAACAAAAACAAAAAAAACAAACAAATCCCCAAATGTTACCACGAGAAAACAGGACAAAGGCACACTCCCGATGAGATTTGATTGGCTAATGGAGGAGAATGTCAATGCATGCCTGAAGAAGTCAACCAATAGACATCATTAGAATCTTCTCTTATGTAGTACACTGTAACCCAGTTATGACATCACCTGCCTTAAAAGCCAATCGGTGCATTGGTATATCCTATCAACACCGGGAGCTTACACTTCACTGCAGCTCACTCTTTGGTGAAACATTATATTTAAGGAGATTCTGCTGGGTCATGTCTGTGTCTCTATATACATTACACCCATTACTTACCAACATCCCAAATACAGATCTTTAAATATAAAGCGTTATAGATCTAAGCTAGAAAAAACTGCAAGTGAGGGCTGGGGAAAAAAAATCTACCTTTACTACATATACTTAGTAAACATTTGTGCTTTTTTTTTCCTTTGGAGCAAATGTGCAGTTCTGTATTTATTACACCTGCGCTGTGCACACACTCAGTATGGCCCCAAGTGGCTCCATAGATAGGGTAATACAATGCATGTCACATACATACACACCTCTTTTTCATAACCAGGGGGGGGGGGGGGGTTAATAAATGAGGGGCAATGCTGCCAGTAACCTCCTTATGGCAGGCCTGGGATTCTGCCCTACAAAGAAACTCCATACACTAACATGGACAAGAAAGTATAGAAAATGTAAAGTTGAAAACTTTTTGCGTTGGACTGCCCCTTTAAACACCATGTGCCTTTTGCTTTGTCTCTTTTTAAGACTAATAAAACTTGAGCCCTTTCGAGGGGTCTTTTACCCAGTAACCCTACAAATGGCACATGCCTGTAAAATTAAGTAAAGTTAGTGTGGCTTAGACTATATACCGCCTCAGTGCACCGGGCAACTGCCAAGCATAGCCGGCCCTTTAAGCTTTTACTCAACAAACCCATATGTACTGAAGTCCCAAGTATGTACTAATGTTTCTAATTAAATCAGTTTGTGGTTATTTGCTGCCATCCACCTCAAAGCTCCCTGACATGATTCAGTGTTATGTGACAGGGTTGGCGAGCGTTGGCTCCCTGGCACAGGCTTTATTACCTCATATCCATAGCTGGCCTGAGGTCACTTGCTCGGAAGCGTGGGATATTGCAGCTTCCAGCCAATTACACTTGTTGCTTCCGTGAGATGACCAAATAGCATCCTGATGTTACAATTACTCATTTATCTCATGGAGATTCCAGCTCTGCTAACCTGCTACAGAGGGGGGAAATGGTCTAAATCTGGAAGTAAACGCTCTATAGAACTCAGTGCAATGTTTTCTATGGATTGGTGCATATTTAGCACTTGATGCTGCTGGCCATAGAAGCCAATACTTTAGAGGCCTATATAAACGGGATCGGGAATTTATACATGGTACTAGGCAATATCAATGTATATTTTCATTTTCTACTGCTGAGTATATCACAGAGCCACTTCCGGCGCCTCTGAGGTGGCACTCAGAATCTGACTGCATAGACACCATCATTATATATGTTAATGAGAGAGGGGGGGGGGGGGAGAGAGAGGGGGGGGGGGGAGAGAAAGAGAGGAGAGGGGGGGAGAGAGAGGAGAGGGTGAGGAGAGAGAGAGAGAGGAGAGGGTGAGGAGAGAGAGAGAGGAGAGTGAGGAGAGAGAGAGAAGGAGAGAGAGAGAGAGCGAGAAGAGGAAAGAGAGAGAGATGAGAGAGGGAGGAGAGGAGAGAGAGAGAAGGAGAGAGAGAGCGAGAAGAGGAAAGAGAGAGAGATGAGAGAGGGAGGAGAGGAGAGAGAGAGAAGGAGAGAGAGAGCGAGAAGAGGAAAGAGAGAGAGATGAGAGAGGGAGGAGAGGAGAGAGAGAGAAGGAGAGAGAGAGAGAGCGAGAAGAGGAAAGAGAGAGAGATGAGAGAGGGAGGAGAGGAGAGAGAGAGAAGGAGAGAGAGAGCGAGAAGAGGAAAGAGAGAGAGATGAGAGAGGGAGGAGAGGAGAGAGAGGGAGAGGAAGAGAGGGAGGGAGGAAGAGAGAGAGCGAGAGAGGGGGGAGAGGGAGAGAGAGAGGGAGGGAGAGGGAGAGAGGGAGGGAGGGAGAGGGAGAGAGGGAGAGGGAGGGAGGGAGGGAGAGGGAGAGAGGGAGAGAGAGAGAGGGAGAGAGAGAGGGAGCGAGCGCATTTGGAGACACTGAGATTGATCAACTAAAAAGGAAAGAAACAAAATCCAGGGGAAACAATTAGAGACTGGCTATAATATAGAGAGAAATGGTACTGAGATCGTTAATTGGGTTTACTGTATAGAAATGGGTTCAAACGTCTTTGCCATCAGTATCATAGAGGGACATTTTTTGGGTGACGGACAAAGGAAACAAAGATAATTGTTATAGCAGAATGCCGTTTGCTCTATGCAATTTTGGTTAACAAGCTCACTTTCCAGCCAAAAAAGCCAGCCGTGGCACTCGGGCCAGCCTCTGATAGTATGATGTGCCACTCAAATATATCAAACTGTGGCACACCAGTCACAGCTGCATACTGACTCCCATTATCCTCACCCAACACGGATATGCATGATATTGCACGCATGACAAAGCCAGCAAACCCTGTATATTTCTGATGGATATTCACTCCCCATTTGTAAAGAACACGTTCCCAGGACGCCCCTGTTCCCAGGACGCCCCTGTTCCCAGGACGCCCCTGTTCTATCACACAGGTTCAGCAGTTCCCTCTGATCTCCAAACTGACGTGCTCTCTGATAAAGGACCGGAATCCATAGGAGACACGCCAATCCCTTGGCGGACGAGAAGTCAAATCAAACGACTGATTATGTAGCGATATTCGTTGAAAAACAAGAGCACACGGAAAGGAAGAAAATGGCCTAAGTGAGCTCACGTCAGTGTAAAACTCAAACACACGAGCAAGATTTCCCAGTGAGAAGGCCTCCATGTATCGTGGCACAGCTACTGCTCATCATCCCAAATCCCTATCTTCGTTGGAGGCTTGGTGAGGCATCAAGGTTGTGGTTTGTACAACGGAGTGAATTGTAAAGGCCTCCTCTTTTGTAGTTATATATGCACAGGTTTGCATATCTCCCAAGTGTCAGTATTTTGGACCCGTGTACTTCTTTCCTACAGTCCACAGCAATAAAACTTACAGTAATGCATTTGGGCACTGCTATAACTGCAATAAATGTGGTAAATAACCTCGCCCGCCCCCCCCCCCCCCCCCCATATATAAGTGTTCCACTTTGGGCCTTTGACATGTCCCATGAAGAGAACTTCCTACTAATCCATTTATAATTATTATTCGCGATTACGACACTTGCTGTCGTTATTATTTGTTAATCAGGTTTTTTCCAGTGCCTTTTATCACTTTGTGACGTATGACCTCATGTGCGGGGATGACACACACAGTGGTGCAAATGATTTGCATGGTGATGATGTTGCTTTGCTGATCACACACAGCGCATAATATAATACAAGCCGATAAACGCTCAAATCGTGCTTTTTATTTTCTTTTTTAGGTACACCGTGACTTGCTAAGCCTCGGATGATAAGCCTGCTCATAGCCTTGTCAGCGTGTAACAGAGATAGCCCCCTATCTGTACCCGTTCCACGCGCTGCTAATTACCTCACACTACACAACTCCCACTGCACTACACGCTTGGAAAATATTTTCCTTCTGGCCCTCCTATCATCTTTCGGCAGCCTCGAAACAAGGGCATATCCATCACCAGGGCGGGTTGTTTCAAACAGACTGCACGGAGTTGGACATTCACTAGAAAATATTAGAGCACGAAAAAGATAAATAAGAGCTGAATATTGAAGCAATACAAACAACCTTGAACATAACAATGGGAAAATTCTACTGACTTTTGACATTTTTATTGTTACTTTTTTTTTTTTTTTAATGCTTTAATATTTTTTCTATAGATTCTTTAACCACTTCATGACCTTATGACAAGTAGGGTATATATATATACCGCCTGGGTGGCAACCCACATCGTGACACCAGTGGGCGGAGCTTGGGAGGTGGAGTGACCGTGCCAGCACACATGCGCGTATGCATTCTCAGGTGTCTCATGCCACCAGCTCTACCTACGTCTCTCCCTTCCAGCTGCATAGGAGAATTCTTCCACCTGGGTTACATTGACCCTATGCTTGAAATTGCCTTCTCAATTCCCTGCAGTTCACTATTTATTGAGTAGAACCTCAAGTCTGCACTCTACCTCTCTCAGATTTGGGGTGGGAGGGTTACGGGTCTTTAACAGCAGCAGATCCTGTAAAAAGTTAACCCTTTCCATCCTTTGCTGATCACAATTTATCAACTGTGATTAGTGACCCTGCCTTGAAGGCACAATGTTATTCGTCTGATGGCTCTGACCAGAATATTAAACCTACCCCCCCCCCCCCCAAGTGGGATACAGGACTGGCAACTGTGGTCCTGATCACATTCATCAGTGTCTGGGACAGCAGATAAGGCGAGTAGAGCTGCCAAGATGGAACTCGACCTTAAAAGCTCCGCCCACCGGAATCCCGACGCTGGGGGGCAATGTTGGGAAGTATGTTACACTTCTCAGAATTCTGGGAACCTTGGTAGTTGGGATAAGTGGGCTAGTGTTAACATTGCACTAATTGTGTAGAAAATCATTGGGGGAAAAAACATGTTTATTTCAAAGTTTTCCTCCTGTTATATGTATTTTTACATAAATTGTAGATTAAACATGTATAGGGATTCCAAAAAAAAAAACTATAACTGTCCTTTTAGAGATCACATATAACTTGTACTGGTGCATTAAATAACAAAAAAAAAAACACAGATACATTTAAACAATCACATAGAAAAAAATAAGAAACAACTCTATAATGGTTCTTAAAGGAACTGTATCAGCTAAAGATTGTTTTTACTGTGCATGTAGAGAATGAAAAATGATTGAAAATGATCTATACATTGTGTTAGCAAAACTGCAAGAAAATGCCTAAATTAGGAGAAAAATGGGTTTTAAATGTGTCTGTGGAGTCTTCTGCTTATGACATCACCTGTGGCTTGATATGCAAATGAACTGATTTTCAAAGGGAAATGTATAATTTGCATACCGTGCCACAGGTGATGTCATAAGCAGAAGACTCCACAGACACATTTGAAACCCATTTTTCTCCTAATTTAGGCATTTTCTTGCAGTTTTGCTAACACAATGTATAGATCATTTTCAATCATTTTTTATTCTCTACATGCACAGTAAAAACAATCTTTAGCTGATACCGTCACTTTAAGGGTTTATACCATTCAAATAAACCTATATTTCCGCAGAACACACTATGGGATTAACTGAAAAACACAAACTGGAGCAAAAAGTCCACAGACCGCACTACAACCAAATAAAAATTTGTTGTGTTCTCTCCGGTTCCCTTTATTTTTTTTCATTGGTAAAATGTACGTTGAATTTTGGACCACGGGCCTTGTAACTAGTATAAGCCAGTATCAGGAGGCCTCTTTCCGAGGAACATTTTCAAAGGCGTGAGGTTAATTATAAAAGTAAATGCTCCTATTCAAATGTAGCCTTTGATCCAATATTCACATAGTGTTTTACTCATTGTATGTTTACATCAGTATGTACACAGTGTTGTACAATGCAGGGAAGACACACAAACGCCAACAAACAAATGTGTTTTTCCGCAGTAAACACTGCAGTCAGGAACCGCAATCATTTGTGCAAACACATGAAACACAAGATTACGTACAGTGTCGTAAGGGTGGACTATGCTTTTGTCTTCATGGACTAAACATAGGCCTCAAGCCAATTTTATTTCCCAGTGGCCTGCCAATAAACTACTGATGGGGTGGGAAACCTAAAAGTGGTGTAGATATAAACGCCTTGTTTAGTTGAGTTGTAACCTCTCTGGACCAAGCGATGTGTAAGTAATAACCGTTTGTGTGATGTAATAAAATACTCCATTCTAATGGGACAATAATCAATAAAACAGGAGGTCTACTTAATATCCCTGATCTGGCGCAGTTCGCCTAACCAACATGGCAGATTTCAGCACAACATTGTAAAATTTCCGCCAATTTCTGGATGGCGTTTGGTCATATTTGGTAAGGGGGGGGGGGGGGGGGGGCTTGGAAAACAAAAGCCTTTGGATTTCACTCACTCCTAAAGGACCGAGCCCCTCAAAGTTGGCCCGCCATCGGTGAAAATGGATGAATTTCGGGCAAGAGCCGCGCATACATATCTTTATGGTCAATAGCCGCACATACATATATTTATGGGCAATAGCCGCGCATATATATCTTTATGGTCAATAGCCGCGCATACATATATTTATGGGCAAGAGCCGCGCATAGATATCTTTATGGGCAAGAGCCGCGCATATATATCTTTATGGGCAAGAGCCGCGCATAGATATCTTTATGGGCAAGAGCCGCGCATAGATATCTTTATGGGCAAGAGCCGCGCATACATATCTTTATGGGCAAGAGCCGCGCATACATATCTTTATGGGCAAGAGCCGCGCATACATATCTTTATGGGCAAGAGCCGCGAATATATATATCTTTATGGGCAAGAGCCGCGCATACATATCTTTATGGGCAAGAGCCGCGCATACATATCTTTATGGGCAAGAGCCGTGCATACATATCTTTATGGGCAAGAGCCGTGCATAGATATCTTTATGGGCAAGAGCCGCGCATACATATCTTTATGGGCAAGAGCCGCGCATACATATCTTTATGGGCAAGAGCCGCGCATACATATCTTTATGGGCAAGAGCCGCGCATACATATCTTTATGGGCAAGAGCCGCGCATACATATCTTTATGGGCAAGAGCCGCGCATACATATCTTTATGGGCAAGAGCCGTGCTCATCAAGAATAACAAACAAGGCCGGGATGTAGAAACATCCCTATTTAAATCACAGTTGAGTAAGAAAACTAAATCCTGGACTGGTGGATCAGCTCCGAGGACTGGTTTGGAAATCACTGGGCAAGTGGAAAATGGTGCAATCGCCCTTTTACAGAAACTTTCCACTGTATTACAGATTTCTGGTTCCTTGGCCAGTCCGTGGCCACATGCAGAGGAATTTGGCTACCTAGCAGCAGTTAAACATACGGCCAGACAAGGCACGCAAAGTCTTCATATTTCTCTCCTGGCTTTATCCCGATTATTTATATTATATTCCACTGATTTAACACTATTTAATCTTCTGAAAACAAACACACTTTTAAATTGTTTTAAACTGGTGGAATATAATATTTACATGTTAAAGCAGCTGCCCTTATCATGGCTGATTGGCTAAAAACTCCCAAGGGCAAAGAAAGAATAATAATAACTTTTATTTATAAACTATTTTACCAGAACAAAAACACGTTTTCAATTTCTCCTGTATTCCTGGAAACGTTGGGTTTATTGATGACAATCCGACATTCTGCAAACCACTGTTTAAAGCACCAGGGAATCCCAGCACCACCAGCCATCCACCCGGGCAGACTTGTTTTAAGATTCTCCCAGGTGACTATTCAGGGCTGGTGGTTTGCCAGTTTAATTCCCTTTTGTTCATTGTTATTCATTAGATACCATTATGTTCATCATATCTTATAATTTACTTTTTAAAAAAATCATAAAATATGATGAAAAAAAACAAAAAAAACACTTTTTCTAACTTTGACCTAAAAAATAATTTGCACAAATACAATTGATTGTATCCATGTTTTTCTGCAGTTTTTTTGCAAGTTATGGGGCAAAAACCCAAAATATTGTTTTTTTCCTATAGTGACCTTTTGACCCCAACCTGAACCCTAAATTTAACCCTAACCCTAAATTTAACCCCAACTCTAACCCTTGTTGATCGCAAAAAAAAACCTAGTTTCACCGCAGGATGTGTCAGGCGCGTCCATTGTCGCGAAGGGGTTAAGTGACTGAGGATTTAAAGGGACTGTTTTCTAAACATTGTTTGTACTGCGAATGTAGAGAATGAAAAATGATTTCGTAGAATTGCAAGCAAAGGAAACATATTTGAAATGTGTTTATGGTGTCTTCTCTTTGTGACATCACCTGCAAAAAATAAAATGTCATCCGAGTGCTAAGCTCCGCCTGTTCGCGCTACCAGTCCACAAACAGACTAAGCAGCGCAGTCCGTCATCCATTGCGTCAGTCCGTCAGTCCCCCAGGAACAAAAGTGCAGCAGTTTCATTCCTGGGCAGACCACATAAGACGACGGGTGGAGCTACAGTCGGAGCGCCAAGTGCTCTACTTAGTCTGCTCACTCGTAGCGTGAATAAGCTGGCATTAGCAAGCATTGATTGTCCCATAATAGGATGCACCTATAAGCTTTCGCCTAATTTAAATTATTACATTTGGGGTGGGGCCTATAATACAGTACTGGAAATGACCTTTTTTTGAGAGATTATGCCACGCCCCACAGTTACGTGAAGGTACCTTTGGAGTTGAAAGGAAAGCCCATTTTGGATCTCCAGACTATTTACTAAGGTCGAGACTATGGGGCCTATTCACTAGAAGGTGCAGGTAAGATCAACATTCCACCAGTTTAGCTATACATTGTACACCTGGCGAGTTTGTTTGGCAGGGGAAACTGACCAGTTTAATCCCTGGACAATGTGTAGTTAAAATGAGTGTGATGGAATGTTCAGCTCACCTCAATTCACCTGAGATTCACTTTTATTGAATAGACCCCCCCCATTAGAGCCATGTCCACTGGACAGATGCCAGCATTCCAGACACATTGCAATAATAAAAGGATGAATATGCCTGGGTCAGCAAACATGAAATGATTCCCGAGTTCAATGAATCATGAGCTTTCTCAAGCACTATGTGTTCACAGTGGGTCAAGTGCCAGTAAGGAAATGCAGACGCCAAACAACAGGCTGGGAAGAGGGATGAAAGAGGATAGACACAGGGGAAAAACCTGTTCATTCAGACTGTGATCAAATAGGTTAATACCACATTGCCTGTCTGTTTGGATCATTCAAAATAAGGTAATGATCCCTTGGATGGTAATAATGATAATAAAGTATATTACCAGGAGAGATAAGTTCAAAGATTCTCGTTTTCAAGTATGTCCTGGGGGATGTTACCATATCCCGATGTAATGTCCATTTATTTGATCTACTTCGGAAAGACTCAACCCTGCCAGGAATCGAACCTGCAACCGCGGCGGTTGAATAGATTCTACAGGTGATGCTTTAAGCCCACCGAGCTATCTCGCCGAATGTTCTTACAAGTCCATGGGTGGATATATTAAAAGGTTCATTTTCCTTGCTCTGCTCTTTTCTCCAATCTCCCCCCCCCCCCCCCCCCAAAAAAAAAAATAGACTGGCATCATCAACCGAGCTGTGGATCTATCCATCTGACACAGCTAAAAACTGTCCTCTGTGACCGATTTCTCAACTCTGTCCTTAAATGTTCCCCACCAGGTTGGGTTTAAAGGAAATGTTTTAATAGACAGAATGAGACGCACAAATCTAGAACATAACACATGCCTGTAAAATACTGCATAGTAGGTCATACCTCCCAACTTTGCCCCCAGGCGAATTGGTACACCGAGGGGGCAGAGTCTGGGGAGGGGGGTGTCAGCGCTACCGCTCATGTGTGGTAACACTGTCACCCATCTTTGAAGTCAGGATCGCTACTGTGCATGTGCCCAGTAAGCATCCCGTGGTGTCTGGGACACGGGAGAATGCGATCAGGACCGCGGGATTTTGGTCCTGAGTCCTGCTGTCCCACTGAGCGCTAAAATGAGGGACAGAGGTAGAGCGCGGTGGGGGGGACATAGCTCGCTAAGCGGGACAGTTGGGAGGTATGTAGTTGCATGATATATTTATTAGTCTGTCCAATGATCAATCCAAACTAGAGACTCATGTTAGTGATCTATTTTTAAATAGACAGACAGCCAGTAGAATGAAGTCTCACTAGTATTAGAAGCACACAGAGATGTCTATGTATCATGACCATACCTGGGATAGGAGAGAGGAACTTCCCTTCTTCTAGGGCAGTGATGGCAAAGCCTTATGAGCCCAAGTGCCCATTTTTATTTAATAAACCGAGTTAACGATCTCCCAGGTCCATTACTCCCTATTTTAAGAACTGTCTCCCATTTTTATTCCGGAGTCTCTTCCTTTATAGTTTGCGTCTCTCTTCCTTTATTATTATCAGTGCCTCTCTATATGCTCCACTTCCCTCTATATATGACGATGGTAACAATGAAGTCAGATGCTCAGTGCCACCTCAGCGACTCCCAAGTGCCGGAAGCGGCACAGGTTTGCCATCACCGCTCTGCCGCCCCAGCCACTTGCCTTGTCTGTCTCGTGCTAAATACAGCACTGTCCATGAGATCACATTCTCTTCAATACCCAACAATCCCATCATAGCTGCATTGAACGCGTTGCACGATTGTATATTGTGTTATATCCACACCACCCACCTAGAGGCTTTCTACCAGCGCTGCTTAATATGCATCGCAGTAAACTAAAAAAAAAATAAAAAATAAAAAATATGTAAAAAAAAAAAATTATAATATGTAAAAAATAGAAATAAAAAAATACATATGATGACTCAATAAATGATATTCACAGTGACCATGGAAAAAGGGGATTAGATTTCCTTTTCGTACACAGGGTAGTATTTTAGCTGCAGACATGCAGTCATCATGAGAATAGTAATTTAATACCTACTGTATAAAACACGCAGAGGCAGAAAAAAATATCCTTACAGCAGCTTCTGATTAGCTCCTTCTGTATAACAATGTCTGTTAACCTCTGGGAGACACGTAATAAGTAGAACATCTCACAGGTAATGGTAACCAGATGGCACCAGCCCCAACGCTACAACTTATGGTGTGAAAAAAAAAAAAATCACCAGTCAAGTCTCCTAAAACTTTCACAGCTTCTGTGGCTCCTTAATGTTTAATATATTAAACAAGGGAGGGTGGGGGGTGGATCATTAATCTGGACACATGTACAGCTCAGAGTAGCATTTTTGGGGGAAAAGAGCAGTGTGATGGGGGGGGGAGATAGTTGTAGCTATGCTTGTTCTACTGAATTCTTGGATCCTTGTCTAACTCAATAAAGGTAGCTGGGGTGGTACCAGTCTCATAGTCCCACCTGTACCTTTGCCACGTAGTAAACCACGTTTGCTAATGTAATAGTTTGAGAAATGACCACACTGGTGATTAAAGAGCTAGGTAAGTTGACCGCAGTTGGGAAGGCTCGAATGATTTACGAGGCAGGCCTCTTGGGAAGACAGACGTTCGGCTCATCCAAGCCCAGCCACTTCAACGGAACATTAGCGAGCCTTACCGCCGCCCCAATAGTTTCCGCCTTTTCCGCTAGCTGGCTCCTGGGATGAAAAGAGGCGGGGCTAAAATAGGGTGGGGCCAATGTGACGTCACGACACATTCCGTGTTTCCCGGGTTGATTGAGCTCCAGCGTTCTCCGGTAGAGATTCCGGGCATCTGGAGGCCAATTCTCCTAGTTTAGATGGTGTATGAATGCAAAGTATATGTATTTTATATAGGTGCAATTATATTTCATACATATAGATCTGGGCAACACACGCCTTCACCGATCATTTGAATATAAATAATTAAAAAATGGATAAAAGAATAGGAAAGGCAACAGAAGGAGCATAGTAACCACTCGGCAATTGAAATATTCTACTCCATGCCATTTAAGGGCTTGAAGTTTAAAAAAATATATAGTATATAACAAAAAATAAGGTGTTTCAATTAGTAGACAATCCTTGGTTGTTTCCTAGAGGTAGAGCGGCCATAGAAGTGTGGGCAGAGCATCCCAGTTATGTCTGCTAATCACAGCCTGGCAGATAATTCAGTCTCTTGCCTTCTAGGCTTGTAGAATGTTTCTACATACTGGCCATAGCCTCAGCCACTTTTAGAAACAGTCTAACATTTTTTCAAAAGGTAAAAGAAAATGTTCAATTAAAATTGTTTTGAATCAATAAGCAAGGTACAGTATGTATATATATATATATATATATATATATATATATATATATATATATTTCATGTTATAATACTATCTTAGATTGCACTGATTTCAACACCCAAATATCGGTAATGTGGCTAATTCCCTCATTGCCACAGTAGCCATTATTTTTTAACAGATATATAGGACTGTGTCTTTGTAGCATGTATAAGTCATGTGTGTCTGTAAAAAAAAAAACAAAAAAAGCATCCTACAGAAGCAAACTGATTAACCAATGGATCTCCTTCTGGTCACATGACATCAGCATGTTGCCAGGCAACATGTAAAAGTTGTGTATCTGTAAACCCAAAAAAATCATACATAGTTGCCGACGGTCCTGGATTTCCCTGGAGAGTCCTGGTTTTTTATTTTTTTATTTTTTGAGCCAACAAATTCAGGTCTGTCATGGCATTACTGCAGCCAGGGGATGGCTGGCAAGGAGGTTGGCAGTGCAATATAATACCCCAAGTCAAAATAGGCCAACTTTGGCACAGGTCCCAAAGAGAGTTCATTTTACCCCATTTTAAAGTGCACTCCCTGTACGGTGGATCCGCTGCTGATTACTCAATACCTTTCTCCTTAGGAAAACAAAAGGGGAAGGATTACTGGAAATCCCTTTACTTAAGTTGTCTTAAGTGCACGATGAGTTATCTTCAAGAGCTTTTAAATATGATTCACAGGAGACGAGCGGAGAAACAGGACAGGATCTAAGTTAGGCCCGGGCTTACGGACTGGGATCATTTCAGCGGAAAAAAAAATCGGGAAAGGCATTCCAGCTGTGATGGAGTTTAACTCCCACAATGCCCAGCCGTCTGAATTATTTTGTTCTGTGCCCTCATTTGCTGTTCTACAGCAGTAAATCTGATTATTTCTACACATCTGTCGTTTCTAAAAAATAAAAAAAATAATTGGTTTTCTGTACAAAACTACAGCGGAGAAAAAAAAAAACGTAGGTTTTTCTTAGCTGAATAAGGGCTTCGGATGTGTTACAAGAAGCAGGGATTCCTATGTGATCTTGAGTATGATGCTGTAGATATTAATTTCCCCACTTTACTGCCAGAAAAGGAACAACAGTTGGCAACCTGAGACTTCTGCTCATAAGTATTAAAAGGTGTCAAGTCAGCTGCACAGTCTCCGGCGGAGTGCGCTACCACCCAGAAGCTCGAGTCAGCAAACGCGCACCTTCAGCCGTGTAAATCTTCTGTGAGTTATGGAAAGGAGAGCCACGCATGTCTGAGCTCCTACTGAACACACATGGCTCAGGCCATGCTCTAGTGCTGCATTAGAAATCATTAATCCACGCCTGCTTGTGCTTCTATACAGAATATTAAAGACACACATTTAGCTTAATGGAAAACATTCAAATAGCCATATCCCCATATTGAGCTGTACATACAAAAGATCCAATAGCCATATCCCCATATTGAGCTGTACATACAAAAGATCCAATAGCCATATCCCCATATTGAGCTGTACATACAAAAGATCCAATAGCCATATCCCCATATTGAGCTGTACATACAAAAGATCCAATAGCCATATCCCCATATCGAGCTGTACATACAACAGATCCAATAGCCATATCCCCATATCCAGCTGTACATACAAAAGATCCAATAGCCATATCCCCATATACAGCTGTACATACAACAGATCCAATAGCCATATCCCCATATCGAGCTGTACATACAACAGATCCAATAGCCATATCCCCATATTCAGCTATACATACAACAGATCCAATAGCCATATCCCGATATTCAGCTATACATAGAGCAGATCCAATAGCCATATCCCCATATTCAGCTATACATAGAGCAGATCCAATAGCCATATCCCTATATTCAGCTATCCATAGAGCAGATCCAATAGCCATATCCCTATATTCAGCTATACATAGAGCAGATCCAATAGCCATATCCCCATATTCAGCTATACATAGAGCAGATCCAATAGCCATATCCCTATATTCAGCTATCCATAGAGCAGATCCAATAGCCATATCCCCATATTCAGTTTACATAAAACAGATCCAATAGCCATATCCCCATATTCAGCTATACATAGAACAGATCCAATAGCCATATCCCCATATCCAGCTGGACATACAACAGATCCAATAGCCATATCCCCATATTCAGCTATACATAGAGCAGATCCAATAGCCATATCCCCATATTCAGCTATACATAGAGCAGATCCAATAGCCATATCCCCATATTCAGTTTACATAAAACAGATCCAATAGCCATATCACCATTTCCAGCAGATCCTGGGGGAGAGGAGCTGTTTTGGTTATTGCTGCGATATAATGTGCCAGCTGATTGTGGGTCAATAATGTCTTCCAATTCTTGGTAAGCAATGATGCGCCCCAATCTGGGGAAGGGGCACAAGGGGGCACACATCTCAAAGAAACCTGAAAAGTACCTTGTGTCCACACGCGGGGGGGGGGGGGGGGGTCTTTTGTGGAATGTAAGGGGTTGTGATAAGGAGGGACAGTTAGATTGGTCGAGGTAATAGGGTTCATTGTAGGGTGATGGTGATCTATCAGGATCTTCTTTGTATGGCTATTGGGATCCGTGTGTTTAGGCCTCTCTGCTCCAGACAGCTTATCCACCAGGCTCGTCCATTCCATGATTCGGGATAGATGCCATACCTTATGGTAACGTTCCAGGTCTGGGAGGCCCAGTCCGCCCAGGGACTTAGGGTGTGTCAGATACTGTGAGGCTTATCGGGGGGGTTCTTCCCATCTTTACCTTACAATTCTGCTCACGCCATCCGTTTGGTCATGTTTTACTCTCTAACTTCACAGGGTATACAATATGTAGGTGGCAGATTTTTATTTTTTTATTTTTTTACTTTTGATTTTTCTAAGGAAGGAAAAGTTAAAATCAAAATATAGGAACAGGTAAGTGTCTCGGACGGGACTACTCAGGGCTATAAATAAAAACACTAACTTGATTGAGCACCTCCTGCAACCAAAGGAAAAATCTGCGGGCAGTGGAGGGATTGTTTTCTTTGTATATTTGGATACTGGGTGCACTCCCATCCTATTCCATCATGACAGTGTCCGCGATACACATAGGAAAATAAGATGTTCTTTCAAAGTAACAGCAAACATAAACTTTGCAGCAAAGACAAGCAGGATGCAATAAATGAATGGAAAAAGCCTACACCGTCTGCCCCTCACAGTCTCTCCAATCCTGACATTGGTTGTTTGTCTTTAATTCTTCCTAATGAGTTTTACTCACCTAAAATAGATGCACTAAGGTTTGGCTGTTATAAGCATCTAGAACACATCTCTCAAGACTAGAGTTGGCAGACTAGGTTTGACCGTTCCAAGTGCTGCAAAGGATTCTGGGTACCAGCTTAGTCACGCTGTTCAGGTCAGCAGAGCCGGAAACCCCACCTATTACAAATTTCACATTACAAATCCAATTTTCTCCTAATTTCAATTCTTGATCATTTTTTATATATTTTTTTTTTTTTGTACTCGACTTTCAGAGCATCACAATATATTTAGGTGAACGAATACCTTTCAAGCAGATATAAAAAATGACCTTTTCTGATAACTTGTGTCAGTAATGTAGAATTACAGACAAGGCTTCAAATTTATTTTTAGAAATGAACTTAGAACAATGAATGTATTAACCTAAAATCTGCCGACTTTGTAGCATCGCGAAAGTGCCGTAGATGCAGATTTCACCCCTGGGTTTGATGAGAAACTAAACCCAAAAGTGTTTTTTAAAGAGATGCCAAGAGAGCTCGGTCCAACTGCTGCACCTTGTATCAGGGGGGGGGGGGCGCGAAAATGCTAAGTGAACTTTTCCTCACTTGTATAATGTCAAACTAAACATTACGTCGGTTGTGTCTGATCTCAGAACAGGACGAGACAACTGCAGAAAACGATTAGCCAATCCTTTTCCAAATCGCAGAAACAAAACAAAACAAAAAAACCTGATACTTTTAAATGTCTTTATATCAACAGTCAGTAGACATTAACAAACATACACTGAAATCTTATCCAGTACACTAAGCAGTCAGCTTAACCAGCTTCCCAAGCGTGACGAACCGTTTATAACAAGTCAGCATTGGCGTTCACACAGTTAGGCCTTTTCATCCTCCGCAGTAGGTCATGTTGGATGGGAATCGTCCAGCACACTCCTGGTTTTTGAGATCTCTCCCTGCAATCTGTGTGTGTCTTCCGCAGCATTTAAACACAGAGAATGTAATATGATCGGATGTATCACTCTTCAATTTATGTGCATCAAGAAGTGCCAAATGAAGGAAGGGTTCGGTTATGATCTGGGGTACATGGGCTAGTCCTGGGATTGGAATCTAGCGTACATGGGCTAGTCCTGGGATTGGAATCTAGCGTACATGGGCTAGTCCTGGGATTGGAATCTAGCGTACATGGGCTAGTCCTGGGATTGGAATCTAGCGTACATGGGCTAGTCCTGGGATTGGAATCTGGCGTGCACGGGCTAGTCCTGGGATTGGAATCTGGCGCGCACGGGCTTGTCCTGGGAGTGCAATCTGGCACGCACGGGCAAGTCCTGGGAGTGCAATCTGGCGCACTTGGGCAAGTCCCGTGAGTGCAATCTGGCGCGCACGGGCAAGTCCCGGGGGTGCAATCTGGCACGCACAGGCAAGTTCCGAGAGTGCGATCTGGCGCGCATGGGCAAGTCCCAGGAGTGCGATCTGGTGTGCACGGGCAAGTCCCGGGAGTGCGATATGTCACGCACTGGCAAGTCCCGGGAGTGCGATCTGGCACGCACTGGCAAGTCCCGGGAGTGCGATCTGGCACGCACTGACAAATCCCGGGAGTACGATCTGGCACGCACTGGCAAGTCCCGGGACTGCAAACTGGCGTGCACGGGCAAGTCCCGGGAGTGCAATCTGGCGCACATGGGCAAGTCCCGGGAGAGCAATCAGGTGCTGTGGATGCAATCGAAGGGATGTGGGGGCAATAATGAAAGGAGGGCAGGAGAAATTGAGTGAAGGGGCAGTGGAAGTGCCAAATGAAGAGTTCTGTTATGGTCTGGTGTGCATGGGCAAGTCCTGGGAGTGCAAGATGGTGTGCACGGGCAAGCCCTGGGAGTGCAAGCTGGTGTGCACGGGAAAGTCCTGGGAGTGCAAACTGGTGTGCACGGGCAAGTACTGGGAGTGCAATCTAATGTGCACGGGCAAGTCCTGGGAGTGCAAACTGGTGTGCACGGGCAAGTCCTGGGAGTGCAAGCTGGTGTGCAAAGGCAAGTCCTCGTAGTGCGAACTGGTGTGCACGGGCAAGTCCTGGGAGTGCAAGCTGGTGTGCAAAGGCAAGTCCTCGTAGTGCAAGCTGGTGTGCACAGGAAAGTCCTGGGAGTGCAATCTGGTGTGCAGGGGCAAGTCTTGGGAGTGCAATGTAGGTGCTGTGGGAAGTTATATGGGTGCAATCTGGTGCTGTGGATGCAATGGAGTGAAGGGGCAGTGGAATGTAGTAAGTTTAAGCTAGCTGAATAGGTATAATTCCCAATTCCCTCTTTCATGAATAGCGACCGTAGGACCCCTAACACACTGCCTCTCGGGTACTAGTTATCTTGGGTAATGACCAGCCCCTGGGGCAAGCGACAGGCATTAAATGTAATAACAGAGTGGTGGATTACACACAGCGTTTATATATTGGTATATATTTTTTCCTCCTACTGACCGATGAAAAGCAATATCAGTGAACACTAGAGGTCAGTGTAAGGGAATACCAACAAAAAAACCTGTTGCATCTAATCAGGTGGATTAACCAAGAAACCAGCCCCAGCTGTAACCACATTTCCCTGTAACTGTATAATTCCTGTAACAAGCCAATCGCCCGATATACAGCGACTCCAAAACCATCAAGTTATTTTGAAATCAGATAAGGTGATGCTCTGCGGTATTTGGAGTAATGGACGGACGGAGCATATAAAGAGAGGGCTGGAAGGAATAGGGGGGGAGACCCGTAGGAGAAGGTCTAATCGCTGGCCTGTTTTATCTGGCTTGGGCCCTGTGCAGTGGCGTTAGAAACGCTGCTTTTTGTACGGCTAGTTAATCCCGTTCTCCAGCATGGTGGCGGACTGGAACTCTCATCACCCTCAGACTGCTGCCGCTCAACTAGAATTCCCATCGCGCCTGGGATTCGCTCACAGGTTGTAGAAGGATCATGGTAGTTACACATCAATAAGGCACTTACCGGAAGACTATATCTTAAGGGGGACTCTATTAATGGAAACATTGCTTACGCTGTCAATATAGAGAATAAGCAATGACGAAAAATGGTCTATACATTCTATTGCAAAATTGCATGTAACCGTGTAAGAGATATAGGTTTTAAATGGCGTCTTCTGATTATGGCATCACCTTGCGGCTTGATATGCAAATTACACTTTTAACATTGAAAACCAGTTAATTAGCATATCAATACACAAGTCATGTTATTAACTGGAGACGCCACAAACGCACTGTAAACGCACGTTTCTCTTATTGTATGCATTAGCTTGCACATCTGCTAACATGTATAGAAACATAGAATGTGTCCGCAGATAAGAACCATTCGGTCCATCTAGTCTGCCCAATTTTTTTTGAGTACTTTTACTAGTCCCCAGTTCCCTATCTTATATCTAGGATAGTCTTATACCTATCCCAACCATGCTTAAACTCCTTCACTGTATTAACCTCTACCACTTCTACTGGAAGGCTATTCTATGCATCCACTACCCTCTCAGTAAAGTAATACTTTCATTAGTCCCTGGCCTTATCTTATATCTAGGATAGCCTTGTGTCTATCCCACGCATGCTTAAACTCCTTCACTGTATTAACCTCTACCACTTCTACTGGAAGGCTATTCCATGCATCCACTACCCTCTCAGTAAAGTAATACTTTCATTAGTCCCTGGCCTTATCTTATATCTAGGATAGCCTTGTGTCTATCCCACGCATGCTTAAACTCCTTCACTGTATTAACCTCTACCACTTCTACTGGAAGACTATTCCATACATCCACTACCCTCTCAGTAAAGTAATACTTTCATTAGTCCCTGGCCTTATCTTATATCTAGGATAGCCTTATACCTATCCCACGCATGCTTAAACTCCTTCACTGTATTAACCTCTAGCACTTCTACTGGAAGGCTATTCCATGCATCCACTACCCTCTCAGTAAAGTAATACTTTCATTAGTCCCTGGCCTTATCTTTTATCTAGGATAGCCTTATACCTATCCCACGCATGCTTAAACTCCTTCACTGTATTAACCTCTACCACTTCTACTGGAAGGCTATTCCATGCATCCACTACCCTCTCAGTAAAGTAATACTTTCATTAGTCCCTGGCCTTATCTTATATCTAGGATAGCCTTGTGCCTATCCCATGCATGCTTAAACTCCTTCACTGCATTAACCTCTACCACTTCTACTGGAAGGCTATTCCATACATCCACTACCCTCTCAGTAATGTAATACTATCATTAGTCCCTGGCCTTATCTTATAGCTAGGATAGCCTTATACCTATCCCACGCATGCTTAAACTCCTTCACTGTATTAACCTCTACCACTTCTACTGGAAGACTATTCCATGCATCCATCACCCTCTCAGTATAGTAATACTTTCATTAGTCCCTGGCCTTGTCTTATATCTAGGATATCCTCATACCTATCCCACGCATGCTTAAACTCCTTCACTGTATTAACCTCTACCACTTCTACTGGAAGACTATTCCATACATCCACTACCCTCTCAGTAATGTAATACTTTCATTAGTCCCTGGCCTTATCTTATATCTAGGATAGCCTTATACCTATCCCACGCATGCTTAAACTCCTTCACTGTATTAACCTCTACCACCTCTACTGGAAGGCTATTCCATACATCCACTATCCTCTCAGTAAAGTAATACTTTCATTAGTCCCTGGCCGTATCTTATATCTAGGATAGCCTTATACCTATCCCACGCATGCTTAAACTCCTTCACTGTATTAACCTCTACCACTTCTACTGGAAGACTATTCCATGCATCCACTACCCTCTCAGTAAAGTAATACTTTCATTAGTCCCTGGCCTTATCTTATATCTAGGATAGCCTTATACCTATCCCATGCATGCTTAAACTCCTTCACTGTATTAACCTCTACCACTTCTACTGTAAGACTATTCCATACATCCACTACCCTCTCAGTAAAGTAATACTTTCATTAGTCCCTGACCTTATCTTATATCTAGGATAGCCTTATACCTATCCCATGCATGCTTAAACTCCTTCACTGCATTAACCTCTACCACTTCTACTGGAAGACTATTCCATACATCCACTACCCTCTCAGTAATGTAATACTTTCATTAGCCCCTGGCCTTATCTTATATCTAGGATAGCCTTATACCTATCCCATGCATGCTTAAACTCCTTCACTGCATTAACCTCTACCACTTCTACTGGAAGACTATTCCATACATCCACTACCCTCTCAGTAAAGTAATACTCTCATTAGTCCCTGGCCTTACCTTATATATAGGATAGCCTTATACCTATCCCATGCATGCTTAAACTCCTTCACTGCATTAACCTCTACCACTTCTACTGGAAGGCTATTCCATACATCCACTACCCTCTCAGTAAAGTAATACTTTCATTAGTCCCTGGCCTTATCTTATATCTAGGATAGCCTTATACCTATCCCATGCGTGCTTAAACTCCTTCACTGTATTAACCTCTACCACTTCTACTGGAAGACTATTCCATACATCCACTACCCTCTCAGTAAAGTAATACTTTCATTAGTCCCTGACCTTATCTTATATCTAGGATAGCCTTATACCTATCTCATGCATGCTTAAACTCCTTCACTGTATTAAACTCTACCACTTCTACTGGAAGACTATTCCATACATCCACTACCTTCTCAGTAAAGTAATACTTTCATTAGTCCCTGATCTTATCGTATATCTAGGATAGCCTTATACCTATCCCATGCATGCTTAAACTCCTTCACTGTATTAACCTCTACCACTTCCGCTGGAAGGCTATTGCATACATCCACTACCCTCTCAGTAAAGTAATACTTCCTGATATTACTTTTAAATCGTTGCCCCTCTAATTTCAGACTATGTCCTCTTGTTGTGGTAGTTTTTCTTCCTTTAAATATACTCTCCTCCGTTACTGTGTTGATTCCCTTTATGTATTTAAATGTTTCTATCATATCCCCCCTGTTACGTCTTTCCTCCAAGCTATACATGTTATATACATCAGATCCCCCCTGTTACGTCTTTCCTCCAAGCTTTACATGTTATATACATCATACCCCCCCTGTTACGTCTTTCCTCCAAGCTATACATGTTATATACATCATACCCCCCTGTTACGTCTTTCCTCCAAGCTTTACATGTTATATACATCAGATCCCCCCTGTTACGTCTTTCCTCCAAGCTATACATGTTATATACATCAGATCCCCCCTGTTACGTCTTTCCTCCAAGCTATACATGTTATATACATCAGATCCCCCCTGTTACGTCTTTCCTCCAAGCTATACATGTTATATACATCAGATCCCCCCTGTTACGTCTTTCCTCCAAGCTATACATGTTATATACATCATACCCCCCCTGTTACGTCTTTCCTCCAAGCTATACATGTTATATACATCAGATCCCCCCTGTTACGTCTTTCCTCCAAGCTATACATGTTATATACATCATACCCCCCTGTTACGTCTTTCCTCCAAGCTATACATGTTATATACATCATACCCCCCCTGTTACGTCTTTCCTCCAAGCTATACATGTTATATACATCATACCCCCCTGTTACGTCTTTCCTCCAAGCTATACATGTTATATACATCAGATCCCCCCTGTTACGTCTTTCCTCCAAGCTATACATGTTATATACATCATACCCCCCCCCTGTTACGTCTTTCCTCCAAGCTATACATGTTATATACATCATACCCCCCCTGTTACGTCTTTCCTCCAAGCTATACATGTTATATACATCATACCCCCCCTGTTACGTCTTTCCTCCAAGCTATACATGTTATATACATCATATCCCCCCTGTTACGTCTTTCCTCCAAGCTATACATGTTATATACATCATACCCCCCCTGTTACGTCTTTCCTCCAAGCTATACATGTTATATACATCATATCCCCCTGTTACGTCTTTCCTCCAAGCTATACATGTTATATACATCATACCCCCTGTTACGTCTTTCCTCCAAGCTTTACATGTTATATACATCATACCCCCCCTGTTACGTCTTTCCTCCAAGCTATACATGTTATATACATCAGATCCCCCGTTACGTCTTTCCTCCAAGCTATACATGTTATATACATCAGATCCCCCCTGTTACGTCTTTCCTCCAAGCTATACATGTTATATACATCAGATCCCCCCTGTTACGTCTTTCCTCCAAGCTATACATGTTATATACATCATACCCCCCCTGTTACGTCTTTCCTCCAAGCTATACATGTTATATACATCAGATCCCCCCTGTTACGTCTTTCCTCCAAGCTATACATGTTATATACATCATATCCCCCCTGTTACGTCTTTCCTCCAAGCTATACATGTTATATACATCATATCCCCCCTGTTACGTCTTTCCTCCAAGCTATACATGTTATATACATCATACCCCCCCCTGTTACGTCTTTCCTCCAAGCTATACATGTTATATACATCATACCCCCCCTGTTACGTCTTTCCTCCATGCAAGTAAAACATAGAGGAGGTCTAGTCTGTCCATTTCCAAAGTTTGACACATGAAATAATCTTTACCATATATTATATAAAACACCGTTCAAGGAAACACTGGTAAATATATGATTTACCCTGTATGTTCTCCTTCCAACTTGTATGTATGTATTTTATTCCACTGTTAAATGTGTAACTGTGTGTGACTCCATTCTGGACTGGGTCCCCAGGACACACTTGAAAACAAGAGAAATCTCAATGTGTTGTTCCTGGTAAAACACTTTCTAAATAAATAAAACAAATAAATAATACTGAGGACCAAAAAGCTCAAACATTCACAATGATCACGCCAGCTGTAATGTGTCCCCTTCCTTTTTTTTTTCTGCACTGGGTCCTTTAAAGCTCCATCACGTGGGATCAGGACTAGCGATACATAGAGGGCCAATGGTTTGCAGATGCCGTGGCTAATGAGACATATAGGAAACCAGGAATCAGAGTGGCCAGGCCAAGAGGTTAGAACCTTGACGCCTTCCCGTGACGTATGGAGGGATACGTACGTACACATTGGATGGAAGAGGACGATGCAGGTTTGCAGCCATGCCGGAGTGTCAGATTGTGGTTGTTTGATATTTATTACTGAGGGAAATCACCGCCTATCACATACATTCTGCTTCTATTGAAATGAAGGTAAACCAAGCAGAGAGTTTACAGTTTAAAGGCAGCCAAATGTGGGGAAAGATTAAGATCAGGTAGAGGAAAGGGGGGGGGGGGGGGGGGGGGGACAGGGTAATGTATATTTTCATGCTAATATAATCTGACACATTTATACATATTCATTTATCCAGGTCCCTGGTGGTCCTGACTTGATTAGCAGGAGGCAGCTCCCTTCCGAGGCTGCAGTAAAAATGTATCAAAGACCAATGCCAAAAACAAGTCTTATTAGTAGTAGTATTTAATAATTAGCATTATTTGGTACAGAGCAATAGTTCTTTTGATGCTGTGGTAAAAAAAGACCATCAAAGGGACTCTGTCCATGTAAATACAGCTTATAAACCGAGTGTAGGTAATAACAACAGATGATGATGTCATAAACAGGCGACTCCACACACACAATTAAAACATTTTCCCTTTAATGTATGAATTTGCTGGAAATTCTGTTGATACGAGGTACTGACCATTACTGCAAACGTTTAATTCTCTTCATTCATCGCATCAATTCTATTTAGGTGACTGAATCCCTTTAGGGGTCCTGGTGTAGAAAACTATCACAACTAGAGGACATGGTCTTAAATTAGAGGGGCGACGATTTAAAGGTAATATCAGGAAGTATTACTTTACTGAGAGAGTAGTGGATGTATGGAATAGCCTGCCAGCAGAAGTGGTAGAGGTAAACACAGTGAAGGAGTTTAAGCATGGATGGAATAGGTATAAGGCTATACTAGATATAAGATAAGGTCAGGGACTAATGAAAGTATTACTTTACTGAGAGGGTGGTGGATGTATGGAATAGTCTTCCAGTAGAAGTGGTAGAGGTTAATACAGTGAAGAAGTTTTAGCATGCGTGGAATAGGTATAAGGCTATCCTAGATATAAGATAAGGCCAGGGACTAATGAAAGTAATACTTTACTGAGAGGGTAGTGGATGCATGGAATAGTCTTCCAGCGGAAGTGGTAGAGGTTAATACAGTGAAGGAGTTTAAGCATGCGTGGGATAGGTATAAGGCTATCCTAGATATAAGATAAGGTCAGGCACTAATGAAAGTATTACATTACTGAGAGGGTAGTGGATGTATGGAATAGTCTTCCAGTAGAAGTGGTAGAGGTTAATACAGTGAAGGAGTTTAAGCATGCGTGGGATAGGTATAAGGCTATCCTAGATATAAGATAAGGCCAGGGACTAATGAAAGTATTACTTTACTGAGAGGGTAGTGGATGTATAGAATAGTCTTCCAGTAGAAGTGGTAGAGGTTCACATTCTATGTTTCTATTTCTGGGGCCCTCTCCCAACTAGGCCAAAATGTATCTTCCACTCTCTTCCAATGAGATTAACGGGTCAGATCTCCCCATCCCTGCCGAATAAGATCTCTTACACACGTCCTTATTACACCATTATGAGCTCAGGCGCTGAGCTCCGTGAAGGAGGCAGAGAGCAAGCCACAAGCAGCAAAAGGGCATCACAGTGCCAATGAATTCTGTAATACCAACAGCATGGAAGCCTGTTAGACAGGCTATGGCGCCTGTGTCATCAAACAGGTGGATCCAGTGACTACCTGTTTATTCTCAGAAATACCAGCTATTTCTCTATGCAGGAAAAGATGCTTGAATCAAGATGTCATTAGGACTACAGCAGCAATATTGTATATATCAAATATATGTGAAAATATAGAGTTTTCATCACTGTATTTAACAAGCACTTTTATTTGCTATAATACTGATCTATAAAATCCGAGAATTATGCTGGGTTATAAGAGACAATACACTTTATTCCACAGATCATTCCTTGAAATTATACACAGGAATTAAAACATACTCTGCCAAAATAGCTTAATTTACCAGACTATCTGGTTACAAAATCAGCGGCATCGTTTCCAGGCAGGATAGGTTTACATAGTGTCAGTGCGCATATAGATATACTCAATTTTTCCATACGTAGACATAACTCCTGACGGTGACTCCTTTGAGTATTAGTGGAGCGAGAGTTAGACAACCTTGCGTCAAGACAAAACCCAGCTTCAAAATTGCAAAAATGTGTTCAAGAAACCATGACTACATCCTACGACCAACTGCAGCTTGGCGCTGCCCGTGTTCGCGCGTCCTCGCATGACCTGTAGAGAGAGTTACTGCATCGACGCCAGCATCCATGTCTCTCTGCATTAAACAGCAAATGGGAAACAGGAGCATTTTGTCATAATGACATTTCCCCTGTTTGATCCTTCCACCTCAATGGAGACAACATCAATTTCTCAGCTGGTATGTGGACATGTTTTGCCAAATCATGGCACCCATGTGCCTGCAGCCAATTATGGCGAGCTCGGGTAGCAATGATCTCTCCACTTTCATGGTTTGGATCTCAAAAAGCTCTGATCTTGGAAAGGGAACGTGTATTTAAAAAAAAAAAAAAAAAAGTACGGCTCTCTGAATACAGAGACGAGAATAATTACTGTGTATGCAACTGCATGTAAGAGAATTAGTCATACGGATATTTATTATGTGGACACAAGATCCAGATGGACGCTGTCAATATCTATTCAGTAATAAAGTTGCCCTTCATAAGTACTAAAAAAAAATTGTAAAGAGAGACAAAAACACACACACACACAGAGATCACATTCATTCATTAGAAAGAACAAAAGTAAAGTAGAAAATAAAAAAGATAAAACCATAAATAACTTTCACAAACTTTTAAAATCTCAGAACATCGGGGTCCCGAACTTGCCGTTTTTGCTGGCGCAGGGGAGAGGGAGCGGGGCAAGAAGGAATTAAGAGTTACAACGTAGGAGGGGTCAAGTAAATCAGGTAAATATGGGAAGATATGCAACCAAAGCAGAGACCTGGTGTATAGAGAGAATTACTACACCTAAGAAAATACCTGCACCTCATAGGGGAAAACTTTATTATTAATTAATATAATCCCAATAATAGGAGGAACTGCTGCACATAAGCTTTCCACTGATAAATAATGATAAAGTAAGATTAGTGGAAATATAGGTGAGGGCTGCTCGGCTTTCCAGCACTAGTATCTCACTTTGGGGCTGGGGACACAGAATGCAGTCTATAAGTCAGAATTCTGACCATAGACTTGCATTGAACGGGAGGGTAATTTAACTATTACATCACAAGGGGGCGGAGTTATGATCCTGTTTGATTAGGTCAATCTCCTCTCTTTGTGTCGGATGACATGTAAAAAAAACTGTTGTACAAAGCCACCTAGTCCTGCCCACTATGATACACCAGCCAGTAAGAGAGCAGGGGAGTATCTTATGACATCATCATGCAGTCTTTGGACACAGTTGTAAATTGAGACTGGCTGGAAGATTTTGGATGATGTTGCATCGTGGGAAATATTCACAAAATGGAGATAAACACCTAATTTTATTTTTCCTTTTATAAGCAATTAATTCAAATATCTATAATAAAAACAACAGTGGCATATGATTTATATATGTGTTTGTTTTAAAAGACCAGGTTATCTAGTTGCATCCTATGTAAGTGGTAGTGTCCTGTTTGCTTCTAAAGCTCCATCAGGAGACGGACATGTTGTTTAAAACCTTGGGTCAGATCTAAACAAACATGTCTTATCCCTACACGATTCTAAACAGCAAATCACCCCCTGATATGGAGCAAAGAGGGCTCAATAAGAAACTTTATCTGTATTCTTTCATTTTCTAACTTTTACTTGAAAAAATCTCTTACACATCTGCAAACTCTAATAAATAATCCTGCTAAATAGATTCTAATATTTGTCCTCAGTTTAGAAATACCCCATGTTTTCGCCTTTTTTTGCAAGCTATAGGGCAATAAGTAAAAGTAGTACTTTACTTTTTGACAACCTTTTTTTTTTTTTCTTTCAGAATTTCCTAAAATTACATTGGAGCCCTAACCTTATCCTTATCCCTTAGGCTAAGCCTAACTTTGTTTTGGGTTTAAACTACATCTGAGGGTGCTTGGAGGACAAGGGAACGCTACCCATACTAGAATTAGTCTCTCCCTGCCCCCTTCGATCGCAGTAGGGCTGGAAGAGACTACAGCTGTCCAAGCCAGGCACATCCGGCAATCAGATGTGAAGGAGGGGCCCTCCGCAGACATGGCTCCAGTGTCTCGGTCAGTATACCACGGCATACAGCGATTGGAACTGCAAGATATGCCCTGTGTCGTTGAGGTGTTCAACACTATCCAATGTATTAAAGTTAGTCTGATGCCGGGAGTATCCAAGCTATTAAATCTTGCACTCTACAAAAGCCATATGAACTCGCCGACCCTTTTAAAAGCTCCCAACAACCACTGAACGAGAGCTGCTCACACGTAGTCATGTTTTCTTTCTACATGCAATAGCAACACACACACACAACATGCAAAAGTAGCAAACTAAATCCTAGGAGGTGGTTATGTCCATTATTCTTCATCTAGCTGAGCCCGGGACAGGTGTCCCCTGATGTGGCCATAAATGTATATGTGGTGTTTAATTTAGCTTACAGTAGGAACAAACGGAGTACTCCGGGGATTTGTCCCAGATGGTTCTCGTGAACTGCTTTATCCCATTCATGTAAACACAGACCAAGTTCCGGTTTGCTGAGTTGTATATACACTGAGCGACTTAGTACGAATTCGCAATGTTTGGTTAGCCTGAAAATAGTTTCCATCCTTCATTCATTATGTCCCAGTGGTAGCTCCACTTCCTTTATGTTATACAATCACAAATTATATTAGTTTGTCTTATTTTGATAACCTTTTCTAATTAATGTCCTGCACAGGAAACTTTATTAGGGGCTTTAAAACAGGAACTTGTTTCAGTCACCGGGGTGGGCAAAAAAAAGGGGGTCTGTTTGTGAATACCAGACTGAGGACTGACTGGTGCCTGCTATTCTCTAATTGTTTATACCTCTGGATTATTTGAGTTAATAAGAGCACTGTGTGTGTGTTTTTTTCTGTTTTTTTTTTTTCGCCTCTGCTGGGGAATTTCAGAAATGTGGAAATTAAGTGTATAGTGTTAGCGTTTGACGGGAGGCATAATGTGTGAGGGACTGGAGATCATGTTAATGGTAGCGGTAAGCAAGGGGTAGCCTAATAAAACGGATTAGTGTTAAACCTCGTCTAGATTGTGCACAAAGATTTGGACAAACAGGAGAACAAGTAAAAGGAGAGGGCGGAAAAAACTGAAAAGGGCACTGTGATAGAGCCCTGTGCGCTTACAGCCGCTGATCTGTGAGGTCAGAGGTCATGGTTAAAAAAAAAAAAACATTCGGTAACTCGTGAAATTCTAAATTGTTATCCTTTGTAACCAATAAAGGTCGTTACAATGGACAAAGAGCAGTGGGACCCCTATACATTCCACTCTGAGGTTGTAGGGGGACCATTTAATTTAAACCAACATGTCTGAACTTCTATAATGTATTCATAATTAAATTATTACTATTTATTTTGCTCATAGTTTTTTTTTTGCTTACCTTAAACCTACAGAGACAACTGGTCTGTGTTGTCTGTAAGGAGTTAAAGTTTAGGGTTTCCGGATATGCACCATGTATACTATAAAATAATGTATATATGTCATTACCTGTTGGCATAATATGCAAACTAACTATTCTCAATGAGAAACATGCCATAAATGTCATAAATACGACACTTGTTTTTCTCCTAATGCATGCACTTGCATACATTATTATTCTTGCTTGTGTTCCATTGTCTACGTTCGCAGCTGTAACAATGTAAGGGAAAGCCTCTATACGGCATATCCCGTGGAAAAGGCAGCTTTTTAAAGACACAGTGCTGTGTTTTTTATATCCGTGGTACATGGAAGTCGGTCACACAGCTTTAAACGAAGTCATACAAGGGAACCGTTAGCTAATGGATTGTATACCTGGATGTTAGAGCATTACACCATTGGTTAGCAGAGTAAAAGCATGTGGCTTTAATCATTTGAGCATCTTCTAAATAAGAAGTGATGTATCAGAGCTTTGTATACTCATATTTACACAGAGCCACACGTGGCTGCTTTATATAGCTCCACTGTTTACATGAGCGGCTGTGTTTGTAAGGGATCGCTGGCAGTAACCTCTCCAGGGCAGATTGCACTGCTGACCTCAATAAGGCTGTTATAAGATGCAGGCTATTCACTAAGAGGTGAGTTGTGTTGCACAGTCCATCACACTGATTTAGCTATACATGGTGCAGGGGACAGACCTGCTGAGATTGCTTGCTGGGGACATTACTCAAATTCCCAAGCAATGTCCACAGAAGTCTGATTTTTCCCTTATTCTGGATGACTAGCTTTCTCTACCGCTGGATATTCTGAGGTGGGGTAAACTATGACACAATGCTTTTCACGTTGATGATGTCAGACACCCCAATGAACCCTGTTTGCAACACTTGAACTGTGCAGTAAGGGGGACAGATCAAATATATAGCAAGGAGAGTAAGGTGGGGGGGGGGGGGGGGGAATGGAGAATATATATACCATTAATCAGCTACAGAAGCCAGAAGGAACAGTTTGGGCATGGCTGAGGACAGTGGTGTATCTTGGTTTTGTGCTGCCCATGGAAGACAAAGTTTGGGCACCCCCCACCCACCCACTTTGCACACCCACGACATGCCCCATCACCAAATTCCTGCCTGTATGAGAAAGCAGGGCCTGTCGAGGAGCTCGCGCAGCAGCGAACGCACACTCGAGATCCACGTAGCGTGCCGCACGACTTGCATGTGTGCTTGTGATGATCCGCTGGGTGCCACGGCTGGTTAACCAACCACACAATACACATGGGCAGCACAGTGAGGGGGAAAGGGGTCCCAAATATCTGCGAGCAGGAGGGATATAAATAAGGGTGTGTCCGTGGGATCCCTTCTAGGATCAGACTGGTTCAATATAATTTAAAGATAAACATTTGCATGGTTGCACACCGACTTCCTCATGTATAGTATTGTCAGTGGTGTACTGTCTTGGTTTTGTGTTGCCCCAGGCAGAAAAAATTCGGGCACCCCCCCCCCCTACCCACTTTGCACATGCACGAAATGCCCCATCACCCACATTGCATACACACTAAATGCCCAATCACCCCATTACATCCCCCCATCACCCACATTGCATACACACTAAATGCCCAATCACCCCATTACATGCCCCCATCACCCACATTGCATACACACTATATGCCCTATCACCCCCATTACATGCCCCCACCACGTCCATTACGCCGATTAATTGGAAGGAGCTAAAGCTTGCTGAACAGTGGGGGAGGGAGCGAAAATGTTTGACGCACCAGAAGTGTGCTTTAACACCCTCTGGTAAAGTGCCGCCCTAGGCGAGTGCCTTGTTTGCCTTGTGGAAGATACACTACTGAGTATAGTGTCTCACTTCAGTAGCGCACTGAGTTTACATATGCCGGTTCAGGGGGGTCGCTGCCCAATTTCTATGTGCTCTTCAAAACTTAGACACATCAGGAGATGCCCCTCTCTTTCTTTGTCCATTTCTGATGAATAATTAAAAAAAAAAAAACTCAACTCAAACAAATCCGAAAAACTCTTAAATAGTATGTTGAATTCAACACATTTTTTGCCAGTTCTTTCTTTTCATACTATGTAAAAAATAAATAATAACCAAAAAGAAATGCGTCTTCCTTGTTTAATTATCCCAAAAATCTAAGCGGCTGTAGCGTTACATCATAGGCCTAGAACGCGTCAGGTGGTATTTGCCTCTGGTCTCCGGCCATGGTCAGCACAATACACAATATTTTGCACAATACATTTGGGATTTTGCGATAGCACATGAGCTGTGTCTGTTACATATAAAATGATAGCTAACATAGATCATCTCACTCATATGCCTTATACGTGTTATTATATTGTATAACTGTCCTCTATTCTGGGTGATTCCATGACGGACCTGACCCTTCCGGCCAGCTGCTCCGGTATTAACTCACTTTTTGAGACAGAAGAGACAGATCTGTGTGTTCTGTGTGTTATTGGATGGTACATTTATGGTGTATTTTGTCTGTAAATATATATATATATATATATATATTTTTTTTTTTTTAAGATAAACACGTGTGTTCAGATACTGGAACAGCTGTGCTGAGCTAAATGTAAATGTGTGTAGAACCTAAACTGATCACGGACATTGCTTATAAGATCTTATGTATATTTGGATCATTCTTGTCTAGATTATAACACTATAGGTAGTTGACACATATAATGATTATATGACACTGTATTGATTGATACATATGTTGACATGAATAGATGTGTGTCTATTGCACCTGATTTTGCAAGTGTTATTGCTGCATTATGTTTTGCACTTCATTGTAACTAACGTATGTTTCACATATTTCAGCCCAATCACTTGTCACTTTGTACATTGTATATAAAGCTTATTGTGAAAACTATTGCTGGACTTGAGAAAAACTGTCCAAACTGTTGCAATTTTAACCCTTGCGTCTGAATATACTGCCCCGGTGCCTCGCCCCTGAATATACTGCCCCGGTGCCTCGCCCCTGAATATACTGCACCGGTGCCTCGCCCCTGAATATACTGCCCCGGTGCCTCGCCCCTGAATATACTGCCCCCGTGCCTCGCCCCTGAATATACTGCCCCCGGTGCCTCGCCCCTGAATATACTGCACCGGTGCCTCGCCCCTGAATATACTGCCCCGGTGCCTCGCCCCTGAATATACTGCCCCGGTGCCTCGCCCCTGAATATACTGCCCCCGGTGCCTCGCCCCTGAATATACTGCCCCCGGTGCCTCGCCCCTGAATATACTGCCCCGGTGCCTCGCCCCTGAATATACTGCCCCGGTGCCTCGCCCCTGAATATACTGCCCCCGGTGCCTCGCGCCTGAATATACTGCACCAGTGCCTCGCCCCTGAATATACTGCACCGATGCCTCGCCCCTGAATATACTGCACCGATGCCTCGCCCCTAAATATACTGCACCGGTGCCTCACCCCTGAATATACTGCACCGGTGCCTCGCCCCTGAATATACTGCACCGGTGCCTCGCCCCTGAATATACTGCCCCGGTGCCTCGCCCCTGAATATACTGCACCGGTGCCTCGCCCCTGAATATACTGCACCGGTGCCTCGCGCCTGAATAGACTGCACCGGTGCCTCGCGCCTGAATATACTGCACCGATGCCTCGCCCCTGAATATACTGCCCCGGTGCCTCACCCCTGAATATACTGCCCCGGTGCCTCGCCCCTGAATATACTGCACCGGTGCCTCGCCCCTGAATATACTGCACCGGTGCCTCGCGCCTGAATAGACTGCACCGGTGCCTCGCGCCTGAATATACTGCACCGATGCCTCGCCCCTGAATATACTGCACCGATGCCTCGCCCCTGAATATACTGCACCGGTGCCTCGCGCCTGAATATACTGCACCGGTGCCTCGCGCCTGAATATACTGCCCCGGTGCCTCGCGCCTGAATATACTGCACCGATGCCTCGCCCCTGAATATACTGCACCGGTGCCTCGCGCCTGAATATACTGCACCGGTGCCTCGCGCCTGAATATACTGCACCGGTGCCTCGCGCCTGAATATACTGCACCGGTGCCTCGCGCCTGAATATACTGCACCGGTGCCTCGCGCCTGAATATACTGCACCGGTGCCTCGCGCCTGAAGGGCCCAGACAGGGTCTCTCTTGTCTTATACTCCCTTGTTAATTACAAACACCAGCTGCATTTAAAAGAAAAACGGACCATATTTTGTACAAACTAAGGCTGTATTCACGAAAGAGAATGGCAGGGAACTGAGATGGAAGTTTCCAAATGCTCTCATTCCGCTGAAAAGGAGCATTTTTCCAACTCGGTCTACTTTGGCCTTAAGTTTGAAAATCCCATGTCAATTCCCTGCATTTCTCCTTCATGAAAACAACACTAAACGTCAGAAGAAGTGGCACAGTCTGGTCTGACACGGAACGAGCTACATACGTGAGGAAATCACAGACCAGACTGTGACATCGGCATGAGAATGTATTAGTCCTCAAGGGGTTAAAAAGAGAAAATCGGCAGCAGGGAGGGAAGGACACAAGGTTTCCAGACAAAAGAAGAAGAAAAAAACCCACCTAGAACAATAATCCATTTAAAGCCAAATAATGAAAGTGACCACAATGTCGTCAAATTAGTGGCTTTAATACTTGTGTGGTTTTATAAATTGTGGTTGTGGTGGCTTTCCTGCCATGGATTATGTTAGGGCTGTGGGTAGACACCTGCTGAAACACAGCCGTTACCGAAGGTCAGCGCCTGAATGAGCATACTAACGTGCACAGTGTGAGTCGGCATGCGCCATGTGAGTACATTAACATGTGCACAGTGTGAGTCGGCATGCGCCATGTGAGTACATTAACGTGCACAGTGTGAGTCGGCATGCGCCATGTGAGCACGTTAACATGTGCACAGCGTGTAGGCATGCGCCATGTGAGCACGTCAACATGTGCACAGTGTGAGTCGGCATGCGCCATGTGAGCACGTTAACATGTGCACAGTGCGAGTTGGCAAATGCCATGTGAGCACGTTAACATGTGCACAGTGTGAGTCGGCATGCGCCATGTGAGCACGTCAACATGTGCACAGTGTGAGTCGGCATGCGCCATGTGAGCACGTTAACATGTGCACAGTGTGAGTCGGCATGCGCCATGTGAGCACGTTAACATGTGCACAGTGTGAGTCGGCATGCGCCATGTGAGCACGTTAACATGTGCACAGTGTGAGTCGGCATGCGCCATGTGAGCACGTTAACTTGTGCACAGTGTGAGTCGGCATGCGCCATGTGAGCACGTTAACATGTGCACAGTGTGAGTCGGCATGCGCCATGTGAGTACATTAACGTGCACAGTGTGAGTCGGCATGCGCCATTGGAGCACGTTAACATGTGCACAGCGTGTAGGCATGCGCCATGTGAGCACGTTAACATGTGCACAGTGCGAGTTGGCATGCGCCATGTGAGCACGTTAACATGTGCACAGTGTGAGTCGGCATGCGCCATGTGAGCACGTTAACATGTGCACAGTGTGAGTCGGCATGCGCCATGTGAGCACGTTAACATGTGCACAGTGTGAGTCGGCATGCGCCATGTGAGCACGTTAACATGTGCACAGTGTGAGTCGGCATGCGCCATGTGAGCACGTTAACATGTGCACAGCGTGTAGGCATGCGCCATGTGAGCACGTTAACATGTGCACAGTGCGAGTTGGCATGTGCCATGTGAGCACGTTAACATGTGCACAGTGTGAGTCGGCATGCGCCATGTGAGCACGTTAACATGTGCACAGCGTGTAGGCATGCGCCATGTGAGCACGTTAACATGTGCACAGTGTGAGTCGGCATGCGCCATGTGAGCGTCTTAACATGTGCACAGTGTGAGTCGGCATGCGCCATGTGAGCACGTTAACATGTGCACAGTGTGAGTCGGCATGCGCCATGTGAGCATGTTAACATGTGCACAGTGTGAGTCGGCATGCGCCATGTGAGCACGTTAACATGTGCACAGTGCGAGTTGGCAAATGCCATGTGAGCACGTTAACATGTGCACAATGCGAGCCAGCATGCGCCGTGCGAGCGTCTTAACATGTGCACAGTGTCGCCATGCGTCACTCCCTCTGTGCCGCAGAGATTGTTCCAAGAAGCAGCACCCAGCAATCAAGTGGACAATATATGTACGTAGTTTGGAAAATTTGGGGGGTAGAATTCTCCCAATTTATAATTATATATATATATATATATATATACGTGGATACTGTGCCATAATTCACGTCTAGTCCTATGTATAAAATGTTGCATAAAATGTATTTTTAAAAATTGATCCAAGTATTGTTTAACAATTTGGGTGCAGGATATGTAGAAAGAAAAAAAAAAGTGCGTTTATTGTAGATCAATTACTGCCACTCCAAATCTGGTGTTTTCTGCACTGAACTAAAAAGTCGCTGTTTTGCCCACCTCCTCCCTCCTTTTTGACTCTTATCCATAAAACTCTTGACAGTTTTCTATCCACCATTAGCATTGTCAGGCTAGTAAAAAAAATAAAAATGGCTTGAAGCCAATGTTATGTCTGTGGAGGGAATAAGGATGTTTTAATGGCACAATAATACTGGCATCTTAAGGGCACAATAATACTGGCATCTTAAGGGCACAATAATACTGGCATCTTAAGGGTATTGTATTTCATATGAAAATAGTTGAATATAATATTAAGAAGTTCATATAAGTATAAATGCAACTAGTGAGAGAGAGATGTGTATAGATATTTATAAATATATAAACACATGTAAGTGCTCTCTAATATACGTCTTGATAGTTTTGTTTCCAATTTTTGTTTCGTTAGTAGAAGCAAACTACTTAAAAATCTGGTGCAGATACACACAGATTTACTCTGAGCTCTGCCTCTCACCTGAGGCAGAGCTTGTCGGATGTCATTGCACCTGAAACTCAGTGTGTAACAGAGATTTTATCAAACACAAATCTACACACACCAAACAAGCCAGAAAGCCTGCTTAGCCCACAGAAATCACACATTTCAAGCGCTACCGCCACTGCAAGGGATTCTGGGTCGGCCTATGCAAGTCTAGAAAGATATTATAACTAGCTGCGTTCGTCTACATGTCTGTCAACAGAAAGTCAGCGAGAGATTACCTCGGTCACGGAGCTTGCACTCTAACAGCCGCAGTGAACTGGCAGCCTGTAGCATCTACAACCAGTAGCATCTCTGCTACTCTGGCCTTAATTTCCATCTCAGTTCCCTGCAATTCTTTCATGAATACAGCCTTAGTTTTTACAAAACATGTTCAGTTTTATATTTTATTTTTTTAAAACATCTTTTTATTTCAGTTTTTGTTTTACATATATGGTATACAATAGTTACATTTTCCCCCGTATAGAACTCCAACCTGCCCCCCCTCCCCCCCCCCTAACACAGTTTTATTTTTTTAAATGGAGCTAATGTTTGTTACTAACAAGGGAATATAAGACAAGAGAGACCCTCTCTGGGCCCATAAGCTTTTATTAAAATAAAGTAAGCGGGAGGGCTTCCCCCCCTCCCCATCTCCTGTCCTTGCGCTTATATTCTGTGTATTTCTAATATTTGTGGAAATGTCTCTTATCTTTACTGTAAAATGATTTAGTTCTCATATAGATTTACATTTAGTTCTCCTATAGATTTACATTTAGTTCTCCTATAGATTTACATTTACCGTAGTTCTCCTATAGATTTACATTTAGTTCTCAAAGATTTACATTTAATTCTCCTATAGATTTACATTTAGTTCTCCTATAGATTTACATTTAGTTTTCCTATAGATTTACATTTACCGTAGTTCTCCTATAGATTTACATTTAGTTCTCACAGATTTACATTTGGTTCTCCTATAGATTTACATTTAGTTCTCCTATAGATTTACATTTAGTTCTCCTATAGATTTACATTTAGTTTTCCTATAGATTTACATTTACCGTAGTTCTCCTATAGATTTACATTTAGTTCTCACAGATTTACATTTGGTTCTCCTATAGATTTACATTTAGTTCTCCTATAGATTTACATTTAGTTCTCCTATAGATTTACATTTAGTTCTCCTATAGATTTACATTTAGTTCTCACAGATTTACATTTAGTTCTCCTATAGATTTACATTTAGTTCTCCTATAGATTTACATTTAGTTCTCCTATAGATTTACATTTAGTTCTCCTATAGATTTACATTTAGTTGTCCTATAGATTAACATTTAGTTCTCCTATAGGTTTACATTTAGTTTTCCTATAGATTTACATTTACCGTAGTTCTCCTATAGATTTACATTTAGTTCTCCTATAGATTTACATTTAGTTCTCCTATAGATTTACATTTAGTTCTCCTATAGATTTACATTTAGTTCTCCTATAGATTTACATTTAGTTCTCCTATAGATTTACATTTAGTTGTCCTATAGATTTACATTTAGTTGTCCTATAGATTAACATTTAGTTCTCCTATAGATTTACATTTAGTTTTCCTATAGATTTACATTTACCGTAGTTCTCCTATAGATTTACATTTAGTTCTCACAGATTTACATTTGGTTCTCCTATAGATTTACATTTAGTTCTCCTATAGATTTACATTTAGTTCTCCTATAGATTTACATTTAGTTCTCCTATAGATTTACATTTAGTTCTCCTATAGATTTACATTTAGTTCTCACAGATTTACATTTAGTTCTCCTATAGATTTACATTTAGTTCTCCTATAGATTTACATTTAGTTCTCCTATAGATTTACATTTAGTTCTCCTATAGATTTACATTTAGTTGTCCTATAGATTAACATTTAGTTCTCCTATAGGTTTACATTTAGTTTTCCTATAGATTTACATTTACCGTAGTTCTCCTATAGATTTACATTTAGTTCTCCTATAGATTTACATTTAGTTCTCCTATAGATTTACATTTAGTTCTCCTATAGATTTACATTTAGTTCTCACAGATTTACATTTAGTTCTCCTATAGATTTACATTTAGTTCTCCTATAGATTTACATTTAGTTCTCCTATAGATTTACATTTAGTTCTCCTATAGATTTACATTTAGTTGTCCTATAGATTAACATTTAGTTCTCCTATAGGTTTACATTTAGTTTTCCTATAGATTTACATTTACCGTAGTTCTCCTATAGATTTACATTTAGTTCTCCTATAGATTTACATTTAGTTCTCCTATAGATTTACATTTAGTTCTCCTATAGATTTACATTTAGTTCTCCTATAGATTTACATTTAGTTCTCCTATAGATTTACATTTAGTTGTCCTATAGATTAACATTTAGTTCTCCTATAGATTTACATTTAGTTTTCCTATAGATTTACATTTACCGTAGTTCTCCTATAGATTTACATTTAGTTCTCACAGATTTACATTTGGTTCTCCTATAGATTTACATTTAGTTCTCCTATAGATTTACATTTAGTTCTCCTATAGATTTACATTTAGTTCTCCTATAGATTTACATTTAGTTCTCCTATAGATTTACATTTAGTTCTCACAGATTTACATTTAGTTCTCCTATAGATTTACATTTAGTTCTCCTATAGATTTACATTTAGTTCTCCTATAGATTTACATTTAGTTCTCCTATAGATTTACATTTAGTTGTCCTATAGATTAACATTTAGTTCTCCTATAGGTTTACATTTAGTTTTCCTATAGATTTACATTTACCGTAGTTCTCCTATAGATTTACATTTAGTTCTCCTATAGATTTACATTTAGTTCTCCTATAGATTTACATTTAGTTCTCCTATAGATTTACATTTAGTTCTCCTATAGATTTACATTTAGTTCTCCTATAGATTTACATTTAGTTGTCCTATAGATTAACATTTAGTTCTCCTATAGATTTACATTTAGTTTTCCTATAGATTTACATTTACCGTAGTTCTCCTATAGATTTACATTTAGTTCTCACAGATTTACATTTGGTTCTCCTATAGATTTACATTTAGTTCTCCTATAGATTTACATTTAGTTCTCCTATAGATTTACATTTAGTTCTCCTATAGATTTACATTTAGTTCTCACAGATTTACATTTAGTTCTCCTATAGATTTACATTTAGTTCTCCTATAGATTTACATTTAGTTCTCCTATAGATTTACATTTAGTTCTCCTATAGATTTACATTTAGTTGTCCTATAGATTAACATTTAGTTCTCCTATAGGTTTACATTTAGTTTTCCTATAGATTTACATTTACCGTAGTTCTCCTATAGATTTACATTTAGTTCTCCTATAGATTTACATTTAGTTCTCCTATAGATTTACATTTAGTTCTCCTATAGATTTACATTTAGTTCTCCTATAGATTTACATTTAGTTCTCACAGATTTACATTTAGTTCTCCTATAGATTTACATTTAGTTCTCCTATAGATTTACATTTAGTTCTCCTATAGATTTACATTTAGTTGTCCTATAGATTAACATTTAGTTCTCCTATAGGTTTACATTTAGTTTTCCTATAGATTTACATTTACCGTAGTTCTCCTATAGATTTACATTTAGTTCTCCTATAGATTTACATTTAGTTCTCCTATAGATTTACATTTAGTTCTCCTATAGATTTACATTTAGTTCTCCTATAGATTTACATTTAGTTCTCCTATAGATTTACATTTAGTTCTCCTATAGATTTACATTTAGTTGTCCTATAGATTAACATTTAGTTCTCCTATAGATTTACATTTAGTTTTCCTATAGATTTACATTTACCGTAGTTCTCCTATAGATTTACATTTAGTTCTCACAGATTTACATTTGGTTCTCCTATAGATTTACATTTAGTTCTCCTATAGATTTACATTTAGTTCTCCTATAGATTTACATTTAGTTCTCCTATAGATTTACATTTAGTTCTCCTATAGATTTACATTTAGTTCTCACAGATTTACATTTAGTTCTCCTATAGATTTACATTTAGTTCTCCTATAGATTTACATTTAGTTCTCCTATAGATTTACATTTAGTTCTCCTATAGATTTACATTTAGTTGTCCTATAGATTAACATTTAGTTCTCCTATAGGTTTACATTTAGTTTTCCTATAGATTTACATTTACCGTAGTTCTCCTATAGATTTACATTTAGTTCTCCTATAGATTTACATTTAGTTCTCCTATAGATTTACATTTAGTTCTCCTATAGATTTACATTTAGTTCTCCTATAGATTTACATTTAGTTCTCCTATAGATTTACATTTAGTTCTCCTATAGATTTACATTTAGTTGTCCTATAGATTAACATTTAGTTCTCCTATAGATTTACATTTAGTTTTCCTATAGATTTACATTTACCGTAGTTCTCCTATAGATTTACATTTAGTTCTCACAGATTTACATTTGGTTCTCCTATAGATTTACATTTAGTTCTCCTATAGATTTACATTTAGTTCTCCTATAGATTTACATTTAGTTCTCCTATAGATTTACATTTAGTTCTCACAGATTTACATTTAGTTCTCCTATAGATTTACATTTAGTTCTCCTATAGATTTACATTTAGTTCTCCTATAGATTTACATTTAGTTCTCCTATAGATTAACATTTAGTTGTCCTATAGATTTACATTTACCGTAGTTCTCCTATAGATTTACATTTAGTTCTCACAGATTTACATTTAGTTCTCCTACAGATTTACATTTAGTTCTCCTATAGATTTACATTTAGTTCTCCTATAGATTTACATTTAGTTGTCCTATAGATTTACATTTAGTTCTCCTACAGATTTACATTTAGTTGTCCTATAGATTTACATTTAGTTCTCCTACAGATTTACATTTAGTTCTCCTATAGATTTACATTTAGTTCTCCTATAGATTTACATTTAGTTCTCCTATAGATTTACATTTAGTTCTCCTATAGATTTACATTTAGTTGTCCTATAGATTTACATTTAGTTCTCCTATAGATTTACATTTAGTTGTCCTATAGATTAACAGTGAAAACGAAGAGGCTCCACTTAATAACGCACTTGAGAGAAGTGATCTCTGTTGATGGATAAACCGAGCTCCCGCAGGTGGTAACACAGCATTTTTCGTAAAAGAAGACTTCATTGTCTTTGGCAGTCGCCGGAACTCCCTGTTTTTTTTTTTTGCCGAGAGATTTAGCCCCTTCCTACATCCCCAGTGTTTATGCACCATCAGATTGGATAAATAACGTATCCCACGTTTTCCTAACCTCTCACCCTCTAAGCCTGTACTGGGAAGCAGAAGACATTTCTCATAGAGGCTTCTCAGTTGGCTTGACATCTTATAACCCTAAACAAGAAGTTGGCAAGTGTAATAGAGACAGGAGGGAGAAGAGACAGGACAGCAGGCAGACAAATTGCTTTCTTAACCTATTGCCTTGAGGCTCTAGACGGTCCTTTGGTGCAGGGGAAGTGAAAGTGCTTTTAATAACTCATTGTTTTGACCCCTGATTGAAACAGGAGGAAGTTTTTAAATCAAGTCTGTGTGCTCGTGCCCTGCGTGACACACACTTGGAAGACGTTAAAGGGAACAGTGAGATGTCTTGTTTAAACCAGGTCTGTAACGTGCAGGAAAATGAAAAATACAGATTCCTCTCGATGTACAGATTTTCACAAACCAGATCCTGGAAGATCTATAGATTGCCTAAAAGGTGACAAAAATAATTTTGTCTAACCCGCCCCCCCACTGCCCTTCCCAATTTACACAATTTGTTTACATTGCTTAAAAAGGGACCGTCGCCGAAATATTATTTATGCCGTCAATGCAGATAATAAAAAAAACGTATTAAAAAATGATCTAAACATTGTGCGAGCAAACATAAGTTAAGAGAAATATGCGTTTTAAATGTGACTGTGGGGCGTCTCCTGTATATGACATCATCACCTGGGAATTGGGTAATTTGCATATCGAGCCATAAACAGGACACATTTTTTTTCTTAATTTAATCCTTTTGCTCACAAGTTTACACACTGAATGTAGAATATATAAAAGAAAGTATAAACCAAGTGTAGGTGACAGAGGCCCATTAATAAATGGTATTTTTTTATGTAATAAGTCGATAATAATAATAGATAATAACTGCATAAGAAATTACCAGTTGTAATCCCATTATCAGGATCAATAACTTTGAATACATTACGTGAGGCAGCCAATCCAACAGGTTATGGCAATAAAATCAGCAATGTTTGGAATTATCAGCATTTACACGTATTGTAATTATCATATTTAGCACTGTAGAGTTGGAGTAATAATGACATAACATGTACGACTGCGTTTGACAGAAACATAATACATGTATCATATTGGCTGAAATCAACCCACATCTCAGACAAGGAGCAAATTATAGGCTCAGTAATTTAAGCAAACAAAGAGTACCCTCTAGATGAGGGGGCATCCAGTGTGCGTCCGGGGGGCCAAATGCAGCCTGACAGCATAATAGTTAACGGACTTAACAATCCATAATCTCATTAGCGCTATAATTGCGTAGTTTTGTTTGAATCCAGTTGATTGCAAAACTTATTTTTTTTTTTTTGGGACTTCTGTATTACTTCTCAATAACTAAAAGTAATTCTACTATTCTTCATCGTATAAGAAACTGATTGGGGTCCGTTAGACCTGTGTCTTTCGCAAACGTTCGGCCCACTTCGGAAATCATTTGGTCGATATTTGTGTGTATGGCACACCACAGAGTCAAAACTAAGAAACAAACAAACAATTACAGCGCACCCCATAAACATCCATAAATAATAAGCTCACGTTACCAGATTGATCAGCTGGGTGTGGATGATATCTTCCACGAGTACCGCGGTGTCGTACAAAGGACGGCGGGCATCTCCCAGGGAGAACCTGCAACAAGAACAGCGTGTTATTTCAGAAAGATAATCCATGCCCAAGACTGAAGAAACGATAAAGCTGGTCAATCCGTCTCCAAAGAGGAGATTAGAATTATAAGACGCAAGAGGAAATAGCTCGATATTGCATTCGCTATGAAGCTTAGAAGTCTAACCTTTACCTGGTCAACTGGGACAGAACGACGGGCCGTAAAGGTCAACTGTTTATAGAGGGTGTGGTTGCCTCTAAACACCCAATTGGAAATCTACCGGCAGGCTGGGGGAAAAAAAGCCAATATAAAAATTAGCTGCAGGCCAATGTTAAGTCTACGCCCGGCATTTTTTGGTTGAAAAGGTGGCGGACCAAACTTCGTGTGAACATATTTCGCAGGGGTAACTGTAATCTGCTCCCATTTTTTCAGACCAATTTCAAAGTAAACGTTTTTCCCCTAACCATTTCCACATTACACAAGCCCTCGGCTAACCCGAAGTTTAAGGATTAGTCCGAGATGGGTTTTGCTCTCTGCTCTGGCATTCATGGTTAAACTACCTCAAGAGCAGGGCCTGTTTGGCCCCAGGATAAAAAAAAAAATAAAAAAGAGAGTCATTGTTTACTGCTTTAAAAACTGGGGTCTAATACATTACTCTAAAGTCTGAATACCTGGCCAAAAGTGTCGGAAAAACTATATGTTCTGTGTTATTTGGTTGGTTGTTTGTTTTTTTTTTGTTTGGTTTTTTTACTGTATTTTAATATCATGCTAATTCAGAGTAACACTGTCAGCATGTCATCAGCATACACAGGCTTTTTTCCTAGTGGTATAAGTTTGATTGCTAGAGTTATAAACACTTGGGTGAGTGTGCATGCAGAACTAAAATGAGAATGTGACCGATTGTGTCATGTCTAGTGTTATAGTGCACTTCCCCATTGGTTTTATGTATAATGGTAATCTGTAGTTATACACTCTGCATGCACTTTACATATTACAATATTATCTAGGTTACATGGCATGCAGGATCAAAGCTGGCAGATGCCCAGGACTGGCAGATGCCCAACAAATATGCTTCCCAGTATCACTCCATGCATCCCTTCTTGCTAGTTAAGATGGTTTGGAGTATATGTGCATCACATGACTCCAATTCTACATAAACCAAAGAAAAAGAACCAGCCCTTCAGCTTACGACGGAGATGGGGTTGAGATGGATGGGTTCCACTACTAGGGACATTTGTTTTATTACAGAGAAATGGCTGGAATTTTTTTTTTTTTTTTTGTGAAACGTTGAAATAATAGGGTTATGAACTATCCAATTTTTGATATGAACAAGTTTACCAACTTTATTTTTGTAATGGGTTAAGCCATTTAGTCCTTAATACAGCTAAATTGTCATAAAGTGACTTAAAAGACCATTCACAGTGCCCCATCCATAGACATACGTGTGGGCTTACATTATTTTCTTGGACGAAAATAGCTACTTTGTCATACAGTAAAATCATCAGAAAAATCACCGTGGTTTTGAGGACAGATTGGATGACATCCCACTGTGGGTTCTGAAGACCACACAGGAATATATTAAGAAAGCAGAGTGTAGATATTACGGAATATATAGGATTAAATGCACAGCCGGTCAATAGAATAAATCCCTAAATAGGCAAAGGTCATAGAATCTCGCCTAAATGAGTCATCTCAGAGAGCTACATCAGTAATTAGCATCTTCTTCAGAAGACAGGAGATGGAAGTTTGTCGAAAAGTTGGCCTTCCCTACCCCGACGATAAGATGCTTCAAGATGTACATGTCTGGTTATTCCTTTGAGAAAATTAGAAATTTGGTGTAAGGGGGAAAGCAGTCGATGGCTCCTGAGGTCTGATGAAGATCCTCAAGCAAGTTAGAGATAAATGGTACATACTCTCTAAAGTCTATGGACTTCACTACGTTTCACGGAGACATTTGCACTACAGTGCAACCTCTTTCTGTTTCTGTAGTCATTATCACATTGGCTCAATAAATTAAAAGGACAACGACGGGGAAAATGTGAATTAAGTTTCATTGAAAGATACGGACATATTAAATAGAAATACTTTAATGACAGAATACAAATACAGGACCTTTCAGAGTCCTCTTTGCTTATTTAGCTCAACCAGGGGGCGGCCATGTTGTTTAGAATCTTGGGTCAGATGAAGGAAAATCGGATCAATCTGACCTAGGGTTGGCTCCCTAGACCTAACACCAGCTGGCTGGCAACCCTACATGTGACCCAAAATGTCCATCCTCTGTTGCTAATGAAGCAGATAACGCTCTACAAGGTGCTTATATTCTTTCGTTAATGCATTTCAATTAAAAATCTGACGCTTGTTGCAATCTTTCAATTCAACATAACTTTGTTTCTTGCCAGCACAAGTTCTTTAACCTAGGAGAGGTTTCCTGCCCTGGAGCTCACCAACAGATCTCCACCAAGGTTATTCAAATTCTACACCGTAACGTTGAGTAATCTAGAACCGGATCTGCTCTAGACTGTTTCAGGCCACACTCCATTTCCCACATACAACGTTCTGCTAGATATCCGCACAGTGGTTTTGTGCAGACAAAAAGTGGAGCAAAACCACTGGAGCGAGCCACAGACACTTCCTCTTCTCTAGAAATGAACGGTGGCAGGTTGCCTTCAAGTGCTGTGTGACTAATGTCTGCTAATTCTCGTGATCACGTAATAAATTCGGCTCTCACATGCAGTGCTAGGAAAAAACCTTTTTCCACAGGCCATGTGAGGTGTGCGTATGTTTTTTGATTGCAAAGGACATGTATGTACCTGTGACAAATGTCACAGGTACAAGGTACATGGGAGACTAGCTGGGTGAGAAGGTACAGCGATGGTCATCAAGCCTTTTTATTTTTGACCTAGTGACCTCTGATAACCTTTACTGACTTGCAAGGGGCTGTTTGCTCACATGCCGATGACTAACGTGCAAAAAGCCACGAAACGTGTGGGGTTGATTTTCTGTTTGCCTGTATCTGTAATTATGCTGGCATATTAAAACACGGTTGATTTATATCAGTCTGAGGAACATGTCTCCGTTACTCCTTTTCGTTTATCTGGGAGTACTGAGGCTCGTGGGGAACAGGGAAAACACTCAAACTGCTTAAAAAAAGGGTTGTGGCAATATATAAATGGGCCTGGCATCATTATTATTTAACCTAATAGAGTAAAAGCATAGACACTACCTAAAGCTTGCAAGAGCAACATGGCTGAACAGCCAGGAACCTGTTTATTCAGACAGGAGCAGCCCACATAGAGCACGAAGAGTGTTCAAAGAGGTGCCTCCTGTCTATGACATCACAGTGTAGTTTGATATGCAAATTAACTACTTTTTCTGGGGACAGTGTTATTTGCATATCAGGCCTCAAGGTGATGTTATAATATGGGACACAACTAAAACATGTGTCTGTTAATTTACTCATTTACCTGCAGAGCGTGGGTATCATTATAATTCTCTAGATTCACACAACAAGCAATGTTTCACGTGATGTATGACCTGAGCAAGTCCGGTTGGTAAGCAATATGATTGATCCATGTTGCACAGATTGAGAGGACCGACTTATTTTCTTGAGGCAGAAGCTCCACAAAAATATATTTTTTACACCGATCAATACAGAGAAAATAAATAAATCAGAGCACTAGTCCCAAACCTGTGTGTCTGGACATAGCTTGTTCATTCTGGGGTGGGTGTTATGTATAGAGGGACTGAAAAATTCTGAATTTTAAGAACATATCAGACAGATAAGGCCATCACCTTTTTTTTTTTTGGGGGGGGGGTTTAGAAGCCAATATTGTTTACCTAGCAGATGGTAAATTATTTGGTAATTGGAAACCCTACAGGCAGAAAGATAGCTAGATAAAAACACAAACTAAACGGATACACAGACAGACAAATGATACAGACAGATGTGTTGTACGGATAATTCAAGAATAAATAATTTTGGACGTCTAGAATAATAAACTGCCCCTTGTTTCACTGATACAATGTGTTGCACCCATAGAGGCATTGCTAGCTGTGTGTGGGCATGTCCAATTGGTGCAAATTACATTGGCTAGCAGCAAGTAAAGGGGCAACTCCAGTCTTGTTATAATAAGTTCCATTTGGTTCGCCATGAAAAGTCAGTATCTTTTGATCGGGAAGCCAGCGGCACAATTATACGGCTGGAAAATATAAACTGGACATTGATCACTCATTTCAGCAAGACAAAAGCTCATCACTAGCTGAACAAAGTGTCTCATTCAGGGGCTGGGACCAGATACGTTTACAGTCTGTGCAGAGAGAGCAGAGAGAAAGAGCCACCCAGGCCGCTGATAATCAGGACACTCTGTATACACACAGTCCAAGTGACAACAACAAGTAGCTCCTTTTCTACCAATAATTTACAGTGTGGATTCAATCCTTATGTCAGCGATGTTCCTGGAATTCACTTTCAAAATAAATGAATGTAAGAACACAAATCAAGAACGTTAAAGGGACAGTCTAGCCCCCAAACTCACTTTGGTGCAAGTTGAAGATCACTGCTTGTATAATGCATGTATAATCCCTGTGTGATTTGATGCAGGCATTATGTATAAATGTTTAATATTTGACTCAAGCCCTCCCCCAGTGATTACTCTGCATGTTTACTGCAGGTGCGGCAGCACTGATTCTATAGACACTGAGGATAGAAAGTTTTGTTTCATATAGTCACTTCCTGTCCTCCTCAAATTAAGTCTATTGAGTGGCTTATGAGTGACCTTGCTCTTGTACACAGTAGGATCTCTTAACAGTGCAACTCAATGTCTGATGACATCACTAGAGAGACAGGATATTTCATTCATTTGAATGGCATTATTCTCATTGGTCCCTGCAGAAAAAAAAGGAAATTACTTTTACTCAGCTAGTGTGGGCAGTCCTTGTTTCTTGCAAACTTCTATAATTTCACAATTTCTTCTAGCTGTAAGTATTTTATATTTTAAGCAATGTAAAATGTAAAACATGCATTTTAAAGTACTTTGAAAGCACATTAACATGCATTAATATTTGGAAGACATCCCCTTGAATGAACCCTCTTTGCTCTGTATAGTCCTATTAGTGGGCCGACATGCTGTTCAGAATCTTGATTCAGACGAAGAAAGATCTGACCCAAGATTCGAAATAATATGTCCGCCCCCTGATTTTTATGGAACAAAGAGATAAGGTACCTTATTGGTTTGTATTCTTTCATTAGAGCAGTTCTGTTTAAATTGTCTAAGTGATGAGTCAGAGGGGTTAAAGGACTTCAGTACAAAATGAACGTACATAGGAGTGAATCGTTACATGGTATGCGTGCTAGAGACGGGGTCATGTGAGCTGACAATCCATTGGGTGTACATGGACTGCAATGCTTGGGTAGGGGGTACCTGTCACTCTCCACAGTGTACTTGTATACATATATAAGTGTTGAAGATTGAAATGTGTGTAGTATCATTTTGGACCCCAAGATATACTTGAAAACCAGCAACATTTCAACGTATATTTCATGTATGAAACCCTTTCCAGGTCAATAAAGTAATAATAAAAGATGGCACAATATGGAGAAAATAGAGGAAGCAGGAGGAAAAAAAGCCAAGTTGGTGGTAAAGCTGCAGTGACGAGAATCGGAGGTCAAGACGTTCTGGAAACAATTTGAACAAAACATTGTGAAACCCAAGAGATAGGAAGTCACTTCAGGTAAACCCATTTAGAAAGGCCTTGCTTTCAGCAAACCACTGTGCAATCATGACATGTGTAAATAAACTCTGAGTAAACTGCTTCCCTTTCATCTTGTTAGATCCTTTTATTTTTTTTACAAACTTGCAAAAACAAAACAACAACATTCAATTTGCAATTTGGAATAAAGTAAAACAAGTAAAAAAAAAAAAAAAAAAAAATGAAAAGAAAAGAAAATAAAAAAAAAAACAAGTAATAAAAGTTTAATGTTTCAAAGCTCTCTTGGTTTGTAGAACAAGCTAGCAAAAACAAAGGCAGAGATTTCTGCAGATTGCCACATCCGTCTCCATTAATTATATTTTGGTTACTGACTTTGTACCAAGAAGTGTTCTCGAGCGGTTGCCTTCGATATTAGTATTGAGTCAACATGAGGATAATGTGAAATAATATGTTTATAGGCACTCTTTTGCCTATGGGGCTGCCGGTAGCGACTGCTGGGACTATGGAAGGCGTTGCTGCCCCAAAAAATAATGGAAAAGTACAGATTAAAGGCACAGAGAATAAAAAAAATAAAATATGAAAAATTATCTACATTTTGCTTGCGCTTCTGCTCACACAATATATAAATCAATTTCCCCTTTCTTTATTCACAGTAAAAACAGGTAACGTAGAATCCCTTGAATCCGTTTAGGTAAAGGAGTCCCTTGAAACCGTTTAGGTAACGGAGTCCCTTGAAACCGTTTAGGTAAAGGAGTCCCTTGAAACCGTTTAGGTAATGGAGTCCCTTGAAACCGTTTAGGTAACGGAGTCCCTTGAAACCGTTTAGGTAACGGAGTCCCTTGAAACCGTTTAGGTAACGCAGTCCCTTGAAACCGTTTAGGTAACGCAGTCCCTTGAAACCGTTTAGGTAACGCAGTCCCTTGAAACCGTTTAGGTAACGCAGTCCCTTGAAACCATTTAGGTAACGCAGTCCCTTGAAACCGTTTAGGTAACGCAGTCCCTTGAAACCGTTTAGGTAAAGGAGTCCCTTGAAACCATTTAAATAACGCAGTCCCTTGAAACCGTTTAGGTAAAGGAGTCCCTTAAAACCGTTTAGGTAACGCAGTCCCTTGAAACCATTTAGGTAACGCAGTCCCTTGAAACCATTTAGGTAACGCAGTCCCTTGAAACCGTTTAGGTAACGCAGTCCCTTGAAACAGTTTAGGTAAAGGAGTCCCTTGAAACCATTTAAATAACGCAGTCCCTTGAAACCGTTTAGGTAAAGGAGTCCCTTAAAACCGTTTAGGTAACGCAGTCCCTTGAAACCATTTAGGTAACGCAGTCCCTTGAAACCGTTTAGGTAACGGAGTCCCTTGAAACCGTTTAGGTAACGGAGTCCCTTGAAACTGTTTAGGTAACGCAGTCCCTTGAAACCGTTTAGGTAACACAGTCCCTTGAAACCGTTTAGGTAACGCAGTCCCTTGAAACCGTTTAGGTAACGCAGTCCCTTGAAACAGTTTAGGTAATGCAGTCCCTTGAAACAGTTTAGGTAACGCAGTCTCTTGAAACAGTTTAGGTAACGCAGTCCCTTGAAACAGTCAAGGTAACGCAGTCCCTTCAAACAGTTTGTGTAAAGGAGTCCCTTGAAACTCTTAGTGTTACAAAAGGCACAGGCCTCAAAAAGCAAGGAACAAAGTCCTCATAAAACTACACTGTAAGGCTGGCGGCTTGGCAGTAACGGGAGTTGAAGTCCATCCCCAGCAAAGACGCTAAAAACAACTTTGTATTAATTTTACCAGAACCTAATAGCGTGGGATCCATCTCACCACAAGATGCCCACAAGATACGTCCTACTCAACCACAAAATAAGGAAGCTGTGGGCTCCGTGGGCCCAGATGCAGATATTTAGAATAATTAGTTTAATAAAAATAACTTGATGATTGAAGATAGGACTTGATACATGTCTGTCCAAGGAAGGGGCTGAAGTCACCCAGGACACAGGCACTCCTAACTCTCATCCGTCGGAATCATTTTAACTCTACTTGTTTCAACGCCAGAAAGTTTTTTACTTAGTGATTTAGTTACTGCTCAGAAGAGCCCAGGTTTTACGGTACTTTTTATCTTTGTAACACAACCAAGCGATAAGCAGGCCACAGGCCCCTCTATATAATGAGTGAGGAATACATCAGTGCGGAGAGCAGACCAATCATGGTGGAAATTACAGTCCTAACTTCATCAGCCCAGAACAGCTGCAAAGAACCTTATATTAAGTATTTAGAGCACAACACACTGGACTTTTTCGATTCTAAGATGAATTTTTTTTCCAGTATAAGTATCTCTGAAAATGGGTTGCCCCTTAGAAATTGGGCTGAAATTCTGGAATGTTGAAAAGCTGATTGGGTTCCTATACAAAGATTACGCATTCACTGCTGCAGATTGTATAGGAAGCGAACCTGCAGCAGTGAATGGATAAACTATGTATAGGATAATGCATTTACTGCTGCAGATTGGCTTCCTATACAAAGATTAGGCATTCACTACTATGCATTCACTGCTGCAGATTGTATAGGAAGCTAACCTGCAGCAGTGAATGGATAAACTATGTATAGGATAATGCATTTACTGCTGCAGATTGGCTTCCTATACAAAGATTAGGCATTTACTGCTGCAGATTGGCTTCCTATACAAAGATTACGCATTTACTGCAGCACATTAGCTTCGTATTCTATTCTAATGTGTTAGACCCAGTAAAATATCTTTACCCCCCATTGTACAACCCTGAAAAATACAACGGTGCTATATCATATCCCCCCCTATATATATTTAATGAATTTGATGAGTGTTCATCTTTCCTTAAATTTTTATTAAAACAGAATATGTGTTTGATGCCCAGGCTTTGAGAGATGTTGATTTAGACCCCCTGTTTCAGGACACCCTCAACATGAGATTGTAAACTTGTGAACCATGAAAAGTGGCATGTGAAACACACCCCTTCAGTAAGCCCTAAAGACATCTCATTATAACACAAACGTTATAAATACCAGGCGAACCATGAAACAGGGGCTTGTAAAATATTCCCATTCATAAACAGTCACGCTTAATGGAATTCAAACACTGACCCTCTCTATTAAAAGGTGATTAGACAGAGTTCAGTGAAGAATCACAACCACTCATTGACTATGCCATTGACCTTAGTCTTCCAGGGCAATGGCTCCTGTGTGCCCATTGCTTGCTTGTGGCTATAAAAAAAAAAAACTGGCACATTTTTGGACTGTTTTATGGACCTCTAATAAATCAGCTGGGTAAATGTGATTCTAAGGAAGGACTTTTGTTGGAAAATTCCTAAGTTAAATTGTTAACCCTCTCAGATCAATGGATTGGATTCAAAGAGCCAGCTATGGTTGGAAGCAGTAGTGTATCTTCCACAAGGAAAACAAGGCACTCGCCTAGGGCGGCACTTTGCCAGAGGGCGGCACTTTGCCAGAGGGTGTTAAAGCACACTTCTGGTGCTTCAGACATTTTCGCTCCCTCCCCCACTGTTCATCAAGCTTTAGCTCCTTCTAATTAATTGGGGTGATGGGGGCAGAGGCGGCTCTAGACTTTGTGAGGCCTTAGGCGAAAGTCGAACATGAGGCCCTCACGGACACACATTATTTAATCAAATATATGCAAGTGATAATAAAAATGAACTGTAGAAATAGCATATTTCAAGATCAGACTCAAATCCCAGCTTCTAGAAATGAACAGCTCCTAGAATTTTATTTGTCTCATAATTATTCTACAAACATCTATAAACATTTGGTATAGATAAAATTGTGTGCAGCTGACTAACTCACATTGTTATTGCTGTGTCCTAAATGTGAACACTAACACATATCACACAGTCATTCATAGACACACTCAGTGTGCACACACTGACTCACAGACACACTCAGTCAGCACACAATCACACTCAGCCAGCACACACTGACTCACAGACACACTCAGAAAGCACACAATCACACACTAAGAGAAACACTCAGCCAGAAGGAAAGGTGCTCAATGTTGAAAGTGGTCTCACAGACCACGTTGTGCTAGAAGATTGGCACTTTGTTCTTCCTCACAGCACCGGATGCACTGTGATTTAGCCATTCAATATGCCAGGATTTTGCCCCTGAATATTCCAGGATTTTGCCCCTTAATATGCCAGGATTTTGCCACTCTGTGACAGGATTTTGCCCCTCATTATGCCACAATTTTGCCCCTCACAAATCCTAGAATTTTGCCTCTCAATATGCCAGGATTTTGCCACTGTATACCAGGATATTGCCCCTCACAATGCCAGGATTTAGCCTCTCACTATGCCAGGATTTTGCCACTCTGTGCCAGGATTTTGCCCCTCATTATGCCAGAATTTTGCCCCTCACAATGCCAGAATTTTGCCCCTCACAATGCCAGGATTTAGCCTCTCACTATGCCAGGATTTTGCCCCTCATTATGCCAGAATTTTGCCCCTCACAATGCCAGAATTTTGCCTCTCACTATGCCAGGATTTTGCCCCTCATTATGCCAGAATTTTGCCCCTCACCTCATTATGCCAGGATTTTGCCCCTCACAATGCCAGGATTTAGCCTCTCACTATGCCAGGATTTTGCCCCTCATTATGCCAGAATTTTGCCCCTCATTATGCCAGAATTTTGCCCCTCACAATGCCAGAATTTTGCCCCTCACAATGCCAGAATTTTGCCCCTCACAATGCCAGAATTTTGCCTCTCACTATGCCAGGATTTTGCCACTGTATGCCAGGATTTTGCCACTGTATGCCAGGATATTGCCCCTCACAATGCCAGGATTTTGCCCCTCACCTCATTATGCCAGGATTTTGCCCCTCACCTCATTATGCCAGGATTTTGCCCCTCACCTCATTATGCCAGGATTTTGCCCCACACTGTGCCAATATTTAGCCACTCATTATGCCAGTCTTTGCTCGTTTGTACCACCCTCCTCCCCCCTTCCCTAGTACTTACCTCCATGCTGCTCTCCGTTGTTTCCTCCGTGCATCTTCTCTCCTGCACGGAGGAAGGAAGTTCCGGTCGCGTTTTGTTTTTTTTTTAAACTTTATTGAAGCTGCTCGGGTTCAATAAAGTTTAAAAGAAAAAAAAAAAACGCGATCGGAGCTTCCTTCCTCCGTGCAGGAGAGAAGATGCACGGAGGAAACGTCCCAGGTTAGTGTAACAGGGAGCTTAACGGCAGCGTTAAGCTCCCTGATACATCAAAGGTAATAAGGTGAGTTAGGCAGCCGCGAGGCCCCCGTGAGTGCGAGGCCTTAGGCGGCTGCCTAACTCGCCTAATTAGAGAGCCGCCTCTGGATGGGGGCATGTATTGGACGTGGTGGGGGTATGTAATGAGGGAGATGGTGGCATGTAATAGGGGTGATCGGGCATTTAGTGTGTATGCAATGTGGGTGATGGGGCATGTCGTAGGTGTGCAACGTGGATGATGGGCATGTCGTAGGTGTGCAACGTGGGGGGGGGGGGGTCCCGAATTTTGTCTGCCTAGGGCAGCACAAAACCAAGATACACCACTGGTTGTACATGGAACGGATAAGGTGCTTAATACTAATCCTGGAGAGTCTCCCCTTTTGCGGAAAGAGCATATAAGGTATGCTACATCCTAATCTCTGCTTTTACCAAGAAAACGACTTCTCCTGTCCAAAGTGAGCAAGCAGTCTTCCTTTCAAAGAGTAAACCGCAGCAATGGGAAAATAGATGACTATCAAATCACTCTGCTTTAATATAGTCATGGCTAGGGTGTGACAACGCATTTTACTCTAGCCTTCCTTCATAGGCACAAAGGTAATGCAACGGACATTCTATGCCTGACCCCTGGTAGCACTATTATATGAACAGTTGTCAGCTTTCTCCTGGAGGGTCCTGGGAAAAAAACTTTGACTTTCTCATCTGACCTGAATGCTACCAGCATTCAACTGTAAGTGGGAGTCTCTAACAATGGCAATACTGGAGATTGAGACTTAAAATATGGGGGTAACCCAGGAATCAGCAAGATGAAAAGGAGAGATGCCTGACGTCTCTAATTCAATAAAACTTAGTTTTTATATTATGCCCATAAAATAAACATCCAACAAGAACTGTGCTAAGGTGCAAAAAGGTGAGTAAACGTGAAACTGTAAAAACAGTTTAAAATACTAAGAATACTAAAGTTATCAGTAGTGTGTGTTGTCACATTAAGGATAGTAACCGGGGTAAGTTTGGCAGTCACAACAGTCTTCATGCACAATATGTTAAATGTATTAGACACAGACTGTTACAAAGTAAGAGGTCCGATCACACATTGCTTGGAGAGAACTTGCTGCAGACGTGCTAATTGACAAGCAGAATATCTGTATTGTTGCATAGAGCTGCTTATAGTGATACACTTTTATTGTTTAGTATTAATACTTATTATGTTCACTGTTGACAAAGAAGATAAATACATCTTGTATTAAAAGACTTTCTGTTTTATATTGTCACTTGTATGTTTGCTGTCAGGGATTATACCAGAGGAGATTCATATATTGCTCTATTTTCCATCATCAGCGTTGAAGAGGGGTTTATTTATTAGCACTTGATCTCACTAAGTGTTGTTGGTGGAGTGGGTAAGAGAGATATAGGATTCAACTGTATATGAGGCAATTCAAATAATTACAGGATCCCACATCCGCTGCACATATGGATCCAAGGTATATAAATTCAGGTACGTCTGCCAGCAGTGAAGGCTATTTATTGAACATAATCCGTATAAACCTTCCGTGATACAGGCACATTATCAGCACATTTACAGCTTGGTGGTGGAACGGGTACAAGAAGGATATAAAGTGTAACTATAGGTCATTTCCTCTGCGTTTGAATAGTATATGGTAATAGTATTCAACTGTGCATAAAAGAGAGCTGATGCAATATGCCCACAGAATAGCAACAGAGAGAGCCCCTCGTTCTTGCATGGGATCTGAAAGGAGGACCTTAACGAGGATGATCAAGCAGAGCGTGGATATTATTCCCAGGAAAACAACTTAGAATTAAGCTAAACATTTGTAAGAAATAGACACGGTATTGGTAAACTATTGATGGTAAGTGCAGCAACCCTCTTTAAAAGATATTGAGAAGAGCAAGAAGGGCCCCTAGAATCCAACACACTGCCTGAAACAGGAGGCGGCTAGGGCTGAATTTATGAACTGGTGGCACGGTGAAACTTGGCATGACTGTGGCCTTGAACTAAACCACGAATCAAAAGAAATACATTTACCAATAATCACATCTAGGAAAGATTGTCGTCGAGAGAGTATTAACATTACAAATGGGTTATTTTTCAAAAATCCTATGTTTTAATGCAAGGGGGGGGGGGGGACGACACTCCCCTGGGTAATAACACTTAGGTTTTATATTCGGAGGACAGGATTCTGGGTATTGTAGTTATTTGAATAACATTCAGGTAATTATTAAACAGCCCCAGTGAGCTAAAGAAACACCCTAAAAAAAAACACATCCTAAAAAGGTCAACAGAATACAGAGAATAGAAAACTGATTCATACATTATATTAGCAAAACTGTATACAAATGCACAAGATAAGTGAAATATATGGTTTCAATGGGTCTGTGGTGTCTCCAGCTTATGACATCACCTTGTGGCTCAGTATGTTACACATCTCCACTAGACATGAGTTCATTTGCATATTCAACATACATGTCTCGTAATGTTTGCATTTGCTTACAATTCAATGTATATATCATTTTGAATAATTTTGTATTTTCTACACTCGCAGTATAAGCATTGGGGAGGTTCACAGAGTCCCATTTAGGCAAAGAACGTGACTCTAGGAGGAAATAGTAAGTGACAAAGTACCGTATTTGCTCGATTATAAGACGGCCCTGATTATAAGACGACCCCCCCAAACTTTGTATATTCCTTTAGGAAAAAAACTAAAAGCTTGAATATAAGACTACCCTATAGGAAAAAAAATCAGCTTGCATATATTCACATGTAAAGTGCTTTTTTAATAAAAAAATTATATAAAAAATGCATTTTTTATTTCCTTTTGTGTGCCAATGCTGCCTCTCTCTTTCCCTTGCCCTCAACTTTGTCTCTCCCCCCCCCCCCTTAGTGTTGTCTCTCTCTCTCTCTCCCCCTCCCTTTGACTCCCCCCTCGCTCCCCTTGTCTCTCTCTCCCCCATGTGCCCCCCTCCCTCCTCTTGCCTCTCTCTTCCCCCCCCCCCTCCCTCCCCTTGTCTCTCTCTTCCCCCCTTCCCTCCCCTTGTCTCTCTATTGCCTTCCCTTGTCTCTGTGTTTTCCCCCCTTCCCTCCCCTTGTCTCATAATAGACGGAAGTGTCAGGCAGCATGGAGGATGTCTGCGGCTGCCCGATTCTCCCTGGTGTCTAGCGGGGCAGCGGAGGATGTCTGCGTGATGAGTGATGAGCGCAGACCTCCCCTGCTGCCGCCCGGCACGACCGCCGGGACTTTTATGACGAAGCCGGAAGTACCCGCTTCATCATAGAAGTCCCGGCAGTCGTGCCGGGGGGCAGCAGGGAGAATCTGCGCTCATCGCGCAGACATCCCCTGCTGTTAGAGAGGGGGATCCAGGTCCCCTGCAGCTCTGCTGGGGACCTGGATCCCAGTCTTATAGTCTGACCTCAATTTGAGGTCAGATTATAAGACGAGGGGGATTTTTCAGAATGTTGTTTCTAAAAAAACCTTGTCTTATAATTGAGCAAATACGGTAATACACAGAGAGATAAGTCTGGAAAGTGGTCAGTAAAATCCCAGGATGGACATCGTGAAGCCAGGAGAGGGCAGTGCTACCGATCAAAAGACAAAAATCACAGCCAGAAAAAAAAAAAAAAGGATATTTAATGAAAAACAGTGTTTATTGAAATAATTAATTTCATTAAGACATTCATTTCAAAACTAACTATAGAGACAGATCATATCGTAGCTCTCTATTATAAAGTGTCTGCCCGGAGCAGCTTATAGCTATGCCTGGAATCCAACTCCCATCACACTAACACATGCCATTAACAATAGAAAACAAAAAATCCTTACGATTAACAGTTTGCTGGTGAAACACATGTATATTTTAATAGAAGATCCTGTGTTCGTTTGGTTTTAATGAAGTATGTGCAATAAGCAATGTCTACACTTATTTTTCTCAATGAAGAAACTGTAGCCCAATTAAAAAAAAAAAAAACTGTCGCCCACCAGCGGGGGAAGAAAAACCAAAACATGTCCTGTTGGGGTGTTTAGAGTGGAAGAAAGAGCAATATCGTTTTATATATCCGATAGTTCATTAACCTGGCATGGTGAACGAACCCAGTGGGTAAGAGGATCTTTTTGGTGATTTTAGAGTCCCTCTGTCAGATATATTTTTATTTTGGATAGGTTATGTTTTATATGTGGGTTTTTGTGTGTATAAGATCATAGTGACCAGCTAATTCATGAGATATTATAGTGGCACTGCACATCATTTGTTTGTGCAAGTTGTTATTTTATAATCTTTGTCATAATAAAATTTACTTTTATACTACTTTATTTGTTACTTTTATATATATATATATATATATATATAGCACTGTATCTTTTTTAACAATCATTTCTCTGTAAGACTAGCAGCTATTAAGTGGAGTATTCCCCCTCCATTGATACACCTCAACCGTGTGAAATTATATATATCTTGTGGTTGGTATTGCATTTATGGTTCTTTTCAGATTTTATATACGTTACTAAGGTGATTATTTATTTAGGTGCTTATCTTGCAATAATCTAGATACCTGGCAAATGTAAAGCGCCCTAGGAACACAGAGCAGTATCCCCAGCAAACACAGAGAGTCGCCATTTAGGCTTAGAGGAGAAAGAAGCGAAATACACTTTAACATGGGGCATTATGGGGTTTATCCGCTTATAGTGCGCTGTTCGGATAGCCTTGATCTTTTTTCTGTTTAAAGAGATCTGCCCCAGCAGGAGCTATAGTTTTGCTTTTAGTTGGGCTAAATTAGTATGATCTGCAATGTGACGGGGAGGTGGGGGAAGCCAGTGTAATCAGCTGTGTCAAGTACTTTAATAGCCTGACCATGGAATGGTACCCACTCCTATCCGCTCACAGGTTTGTTATTGTGTTTATGTTTTGTCTGCTTGTACCATTATAGGAAATATGTAGTTAAAATGATGCCATTTATTGGTTAGCTGAGAGACTGATTGCAAGCTTTCAAGACCAAATTGCTCAGTTTCTATCCTCAGGCATTAACCAGGTCAAAACAAAATCTCCTAATTAAAAAGCCCCTTTTACAGCTTAAAAAACAGGAAAAATAATCACAGAGGCCCAGTTTTCTAAATACTTTTATTAGTCCCTGACCTTATCTTATATCTAGGATAGCCTTATACCTATCCCACGCATGCTTAAACTCCTTCACTGTATTAACCTCTACCACTTCTACTGGAAGAATATTCCATGCATCCACTACCCTCTCAGTAATGTAATACTTTCATTAGTCCCTGGCCTTATCTTATACCTAGGATAGCCTTATACCTATCCCACGCATGCTTAAACTCCTTCACTATATTAAACCTCTACCACTTCTACTGGAAGACTATTCCATGCATCCACTACCCTCTCAGTAATGTAATACTTTCATTAGTCCCTGGTCTTATCTTATATCTAGGATAGCCTTATACCTATCCCACGCATGCTTAAACTCCTTCACTGTATTAACCTCTACCACTTCTACTGGAAGACTATTCCATACATCCACTACCCTCTCAGTAAAGTAATACTTTCATTAGTCCCTGGCCTTATCTTATATCTAGGATAGCCTTGTGTCTTTCCCACGCATGCTTAAACTCCTTCACTGTATTAACCTCTACCACTTCCACTGGAAGGCTATTCCATGCATCCACTACCCTCTCTGTAAAGTAATACTTTCATTAGTCCCTGGCCTTATCTTATATCTAGGATAGCCTTATACCTATCCCACACATGCTTAAACTCCTTCACTGTGTTTACCTCTACCACTTCTACTGGAAGACTATTCCATACATCCACTACCCTCTCAGTAATATAATACTTTCATTAGTCCCTGACCTTATCTTATATCTAGGATAGCCTTATACCTATCCCACACATGCTTAAACTCCTTCACTGTGTTTACCGCTACCACGTCTGCTGTAAGGCTATTCCGTGCATCCACTATACTACATAAGTGGAAAGATCTTCTCAGCAATAAATTAGCCAGTCGTATCCAGATCTAATAGATAAAATCAGTTTGTTTAGAGCAGCTTTGATCACTCCCTGGTTAAAGGTGCCATAAAACCATTTGCCACATGCCAGATCCGTGAAGGTGTCAAATGTTTGCGGATTTGTAATAAGTCCACACTGGCCTGTGATTACGGCATTATCAGTTTGACCTCTCATATGTTTCTCTCCCTTGGGTGCGGGACAATCCCATCAGTACCAGAAGCTTGGCACAAACAGGTTTCCTAATGTGCTTAGAACAAGTACATGAGGCATCGAATAGATTGCGTTGGGAGTGTAAGATGCGTATTTGTTATGTGTGTCTTATCTTTATGGAACACAAAATATAAACAGGCTGTCAGCTAGAGAAATATGCTGTGTTCAAGTTGTCAGAAACGCTCTCCAACAGGGGTATCTGGGGTCTTGTGCCCCGATTAACAGTATAGGAATTAAACCACTTGTGTAGGGTAATGGATGCATGGAATAGCCTTTCAGTGGAAGTGGTAGAGGTAAACACAGTGAAGGACTTTAACCCCTTAGTGACGCTAGGACATACTATGCCGCCCTGATTTTATTGGACCTAAAAGACGCTAGGACGGCACAGAACGTCCAGCGTTAAACAGCTCATCGCGGCTCCCCGTGATGAGCTGTGCTCGGATCCCGCTGCGGGGACTTGCAATGGGATCCCACCTGTCAGATGAGGACACTTCGAGTGACCCCAGACTGACAGGGAAAATGAAGCCGACGCTCAAAGCGAGTATCCGCTACATTTTCATAGAACCGCGAAGTGACGTCCGGAGTTATCGCAATCTTTTGGCAGGGATCCGCAGGGTCTATTAAGACCCTGATCGGGTCTCTGCCATAGTGTTCCTGGCTACTGATCACCTTGTGATCGGTGGCCAGGAACAAATTGTGACGCTTTGGTGCTTGCATCGTCCTAGATATAAGATATGGAACTGGGGACTAATTAAAGTATTTAGAAAATTGGGCAGACGAGATGAACCGAATGGTTCTTATCTGCCGACACATTCTATGTTTCTGTGTAATGTAGCATTTACAGAGGGGACTTGTCCATAAGCATTTCAGAATGCTACCATCTTTAATGGAAAACCAAGCCCAATATGTCAGGCAAGCCTCCTCCGCATGGAAGACACGGGCCACAAACATATGTTCCGGACAGCAACTGGTCTCATCAACATGGCATGGCTGGTATTCATACAAGAACAGCAAAAACAACAAAACACACATTTACTCAAACCCTATGCAGCTCAAAAAATAGAAAGTAGAAAAATAGGTTTAAAAGCTGCTACAATAATAATAATAATAAAATGTCCTCTGGTATCGAACCCACTAGGAAGCAGCAGCTCACAAGTTCTAAACACACTTGTGCCTCAGAGACGAGTCCAGACTCTGACACAAAAAATGAAATACAAACATATTAAAACTGGTAAAAGGAGACATGAGAAACGGAAGTGAAAGATGCAAATCAGTCCGGATTAAGGAAAAGTGACTGAAACCTGGTGCAAAGTGACACGCATGTCCTTCCTCTATTTTACTTTCCCACCGAGCATTCGGCACACATGTAACGTGTAGTCATCACGTAACACATGTTTTCTGTTTCTGAGGTCCAGACCCAACACCCCCCCCCCCCCCCAGACGATGCTTCCACTCACGGGCTGCTGGGTTTATGCAAAAACAATAATGAGACTCAAACCGGAGAAGTAGTATGGTCGGAAGAAGAGAACAAACCAGGCTGCAAATCAGATGACGCTCTATAGAAAGGACAAGTTCCTCTAGAGCATTAAAAGGGACTTTTGACTGAACAGTGTTTGTAGGGTTAATAAAAGGCCTTCCAAAAAATAGATTTCTACTTTATTATAGCGGAGCGTCAAGCAGGAGCGACCAAAGAGGTGGTAGATGAGGTCAGCGAGATTTTTCTTTTCTTTCTTGTGGACCATGACCGTTTATTTACTAAACTGCAATCTGAACTGAAAGAAATCAGACCGACGCAATAAATAAGACGCAAATCGCCCTTATATATAATGAACAGCGACTCGGCCTTTTTCCTTTACAGTGAGGGACGCTTTATACAATACACGACCCACATTTTATATGGCAAACACAAAGGAAAACCTAGACTGTGTCAGAAGAGGAATGCAGGTCAATACACGAATTAAAGGACAACTATAGATTTTTTTTTTTTTATGCAAGGGATAAATAAACCCCTTAGTGTTCCTTAAATAAAAAAAAGTTTTTCACACTGGAAAACGTTTTTAATGTCAAATACAATACACTCACTTACCATCCCTTTAGCTCCTGAGAGATGTCCTTTTAAATTGACCCACCTTTTTAATGCATATTCTATAATTATACTAAAAAGGACATTTATTAAAATGTTAAAAATATTCAGGATTCATATAGTTCAGTTTGTAAAAAAAAAAAAAAAAAAAAATATATATATATATATTAATGTTTGCAGCTTCTACTGATCCTCCCACTGAGCTCTCAGCGTTTGGCTGGAGTCTGGGTGGAAGGAAAAAAAAAGAAACATTTAAATATTTTCACAATTACAACAATGTATCCCAAGTAATAACTATTTTTGCAGAGTGTGTGCACATATATTGCACAGGAGCCTATACAAAGCACAGTCCCATCCCCACGCTCCTCCCCTGATCAGGGGGAAGGCAAGGCAAGGGTTGCCAGATCAGTACCCATACCTAATTAATCAACATAGTTATCATATATATATATATATATATATATATATATATATATATATATAACTATTCCAGGAGGGGATTCCATAGGTCCATCATTGATTAATTATTGTATTCCCATCTATATTTGTGACACAAAAATAAAAATGGCCGCTCATACAGCTGTATCCTTGGACGCAAACAGCAGGTTGAGTTAAGGCAAGGTCAGTTCTGGGAAAGATTCCAATTCATAAAGTGTGATTGAGAAGGATGACTGCTGAGGCAACAAGTATTGAAACCGCGTGGGGGGGGGAATACTTTGCTGGGAGCGGGCTCTTCAATGTAATACAATAACAAAACAAACAACCAGCAGCCTGTAGGGAATGTGAAATCGTCATTACAGGATCGTTGTGAACATGTTGTTCCACCGTATTTACCCCCGAAGATGCCATCTCAGGACACACGGCAGCTGGGGGGTGGGGGGGGGAGGAGGTTTGTCTTTTTCTTCTTCTATTTGCACAAATAGGTTTCCTAATGTCCTGAAAACAAGTACATGAGGCATTGAATAGACTGCGTTGGGAGTGTAAGATGCGTATTTGTTATGTGTGTCTTATCTTTATGGAACACAAAATATAAGCAGGCTGTCAGCTAGTACGACAGAAGGGGGAGGGCGGGATATGAGACCAAACAAAAAAACTAAAAAGTATAACAAAGCAAGACAACACGGTCTATAGCGGGGGCGTCCAGGTTTTTTTTTTGCAGTGGGCCACGTCACATGAAATTTATGTGTCCGTGCGCCACATCTTTTTTCATTGAGAAAAATTTATAAACACCGTATATTTATTATTTGTCACTTATATATATACATGCACAGTCACTTACATATACACACACACAGTCACTTACATATACACACACACAGTCACTTACATATACACACACACACAGTCACTTATATATATATGCACAGTCACTTACACACACACACACACTTACACGCACACACAGTCACTTAAATATACACACACACACACACACACACACAGAGTCACTTAAATATACATGCAGTCACTTACACATAAACACAGAATCATTTACATATACACACATAGAGTCACTTACACATACACACAGTCACTTACACACACACAGAGTCACTTACACATACACATAGAGTCACTTACACGCACACACACACAGAGTCACTTACACATACACACACAGAGTCACTTACACGCACACACACAGAGTCACTTACACATACACACAGAGAGTCACTTACACATACACACAGTCACTTACACACAGAGTCACTTACACACACACAGAGTCACTTACACGCACACACAGAGTCACTTACATATACAGACTTCTTTATTTTCTTGTTACCAGGTATATGGTATGCTTCACCCTCTGACCCGTGCACATGATGTCACGCACAGGGCACAGGAGGGATTATGTGCTGGACACGCACTGCAGTGTTCTCCCAGTGAACTTAGTTCCCCGACGCTGCTTCTAGTAACATGTGGTTGGAGGTGCGGTTACAGCTATCATGGGGCACCTCGATATTGTGGCCCTTGGGGCCGCACGTTGGACACCACTGGTCTATAGTCTCAAATGCATACAAAATCATATAAATATATGAAATATATATAGGAATACATGCTTGTGCACATTGGTATACATTAACATACACACAACAAATCAAGTGTGGCTGGAAGTAGACCAGCACTTGCGTTGTATTAAAAAATAATTATATATATATATATTAGTGGTTTGTTTGTGAAAATACAACAATATAGATCAACATTTTGGATGTAATGTACAACTGTAGGTAATAAAATAAGTTATGTGTAAGTTATGACTGTCGGTCAGAGGACAAACTGGTGTATAATATCAAAAGTACCTGCCAGTTTATCCTCATACTAGGGACAATGGACATTTCATTTGTGCTTCTATATTAGAATCACAAGTGGGAAAAAAAAATGTTTAGTGTCCCTTTAAATTGAAACGCTTTATTTGCAAAATACCAATAAAGTACCTTAAAGAGTCCTCTTTGCTGCAAATAGCTGTATCAGGGGGCAGACATGTTTAGAATGTTGGCTCACAAAAAGGAAGATTTGGCCCAAGATTACAGCCAACATGTCAGCTCCCTGATAAAAGTTTGTAGGAGCAAAAAAAAAAAGGTGCAACAAGGTACAGTATTTGTATTATATTAAATAAATTCTATAAATCATGCAGTCATTCAGTTAAAGATAACCTATAACCTTTTGCTAACGTTGTCCTTTAAGACCATCTTCTGTATGTCCACAAATATGCATACATATTCTATTTGTATATCCAAAGACACAGCGAACCCTTCTAGCTAAGGGCTGAGTCACATATGACCTCTCTCCAGTCCCTCAATGGGTTTAAACTCTTCATATAAAATGACTTTGCAAAGCATTCTGGGGCCTTTTTGCAAAGCTTGCAACAAAAATATATATATATATATTTTTTTTTAGCTGCCAAAATCACACTTTTTTGCATGTTTGAGTAACTTATGACTGGTTTTCTCACTGCTTGTAATTAAGGATGTGTAGTTTAACAGGCAGGGGAAATAATCCGTCCCCCATCCTTAAGATCATAGTGGAAGAAAACGAAACAGACAGCGTGAGGTGTAAAGAAAGCAAAGGGACATGCAGCAGGGACAGGGAGGGCGATCCGACACACTACTGAGAAACTACGGCTTTTCATAAAGATGATGGAGCGTGTGTATTCATTATTCCTAATATAAATTTAAAAAAAAAAAGATAATATATGATTTTGCAGTAAGGTTTTTGCACGCCAAACTTTTAAGGAGGTGGCAAGCAGGATACAGATTTGACACCAAGTTCCCAAATACCTTGTGGCATCATTTCCTTCAAGCATGGGAATCTATAGGCCCCTCTATACCATCCGTAAAATAGTCCCTAAAATAAGGTCTGGGTGCGATCCAGGGGATGAGAAGCTGGAATAGGAAAAATCCTTTGGGATTCTATATATATGAACATTTTACAATTTGTAAATAAGATCCTTTAACCCTTTAAGGACCAGGGATTTTCCTGGGCCAAGGACCAGAGCGGTTTTTAATACGCGGTTTTTGAAACATAATTTTCCTCTCTCTCATTTAATCATTTAATGCACCCATACAAGTTATATGTTGTTTTTTAGAGGACAGTTAGAGCTTTCTTTTGATACCCTATACATAAAAATGATTTACATTTTAGTATTAAAAAATACAAAAAATACATATAAAAGAGGAAATTTTTGAGGAAAAAAAAGTTTTTCCCCATTAATTTCCCAATAATAAGCTACACAACAAGTGCAACACTAACCCACTTATCCCCCCTAATTAACTAACTAATAAAAAAAAAAAATATTGGTTCCCAAACCCCCCTAAACAAAAAAGACAGAAAAAAAACTCTGAAGAGTGCGATGTCAGATCCGTAAAGATCATGCAACAGGGGTTAAATTTTATTAAATAAATATATTAAAATTACCTTTATTTATTAAAAAAAACTTTATAAATTGTAAAAATAAAAAAATCTGTTAAAAAAAAAACTAAATGAGGGCCATAAAGTGGAAGGAAACTGATCACAGTTAAAAACAGTGATCAGCAATGAAAGGGTTAATTTTTTTTAAAATGTTTTTTTATTTTTTTTACCTCTGTGTATGTTATTAATTTATTTTTACTTACAGGTCACTCTCTGTGCTTCACTATAAGGTATGCAAATTACATGTTTCCCATTGAAAACCAGTTCATTTGCATACGGCGCCACAAGTGATGTCATAAGTAGGAGACACATCTAAAACACGTTTCTCCTAATTTAGGAATTTGATGGAAATTTTGCTAACACAATGTATAGATCATTTTCAATGCTCTACATACACAGTAAATACAATACTGTAAAAGGACAGCGGTTACCAAAAAAATGGACTTATATTTTCTTCAAAGATGGCATAAAGTGTAGGCATTTTATAAAGAAATACTTTAATGAAAGAAGAGAAGGTCCTGGCTACTTGTATAGCTCTATCAGCTTTATTTGTATTCTTGTATTATTTCTGCACTATAATGCTATTTCTATGATGCTCAGCCAGCAACATGGGAGATTTTTGGCTGGCTAGCAGAGTGCGTTTTAAGTACCGTTCCCATGATACTCAGGCAGCTAGTATCTCTCATTTGGCTGGCTGAGCATCATTGGAAAAGAAGTGCACAAGGCGCAATAAATGAAATTCCCCCATGCTCACCATGTCAATCACTCATGTGTCTCTCTCTCTCTCTCTCCACACCCGTAAACGCTGACTGAGGTCTGATTGAGCGGAGGCGGAAGAGGAACGCTAACCAGCAGGGAAGACACCGCTATAAGGTGAGGGGCCTGCTCTGGAGCTTTGATCTTCCCTCATGCTGCCTTGCCGCTCCCCAGAGCCAGCGCCTCACCTTATAGTAGCATCAGCTCCGCAGCTCGTCACTCGTCTTCCTCCTCCGCTACCTCAGATCTGCGGCCCTGGCAGACCAGCATTTCACCCTGCTCAGCTCTCTTCGTTCCTCCTTTACATGCCAATGGAACAAGCATAAAGCACATATGTAAGTGCTTCTAATACACTGGTTATGACAGCAGACCTTCAAGCATTCCATAGCGGCCAACAATCCAGAATTTGTCAGGATAGTACCCGTTTTTCTGGGGTCTAGGCATAAATAACTGGCTACGCACAGGCAGCATTGCTCCCCCTTTAGCCTGCATCCCAGAACCAGCAGATAGTTGGCAAGTATGGCTGCCATTAATATAGATTATGCTCTAAAGAGCTCTAAAAATTACACTAAGAATAGTTTTTTTTTTTTTAAAGTTGAATATATTGATGGTTTCTTTAATTGTGAAATTTGGTCTTAATGTTTTTCCATGTGTTTCACGCATGTATATACAGTCGCAATCATTTCCATACGGGGCCCTTTCCCCCGGGCTGGGAATGGAGCTCTGCTGGCAACCGTAGGTGTGACATAACGGGACAAGCCAAAAGAAATCAACCAATCAACATCTCCGCGGCCAACTCCAGAGGTTGTTTGGACAAGTATTTTAATGGCTACGAAAAAAAAAAGAAAAAGGAAAAAAAAGTCATGCTGGTGTGACAGCCACTAATTTCTCCTTGTGTCATGTTATCCTAAATGTTATTAGTGTAATTTAAAACTCTAATGCTTTAAATCCTAACCCTACCTCCGCCTTCAGCCTGAACCTCCCCGACCGTCTTTAGCAAGGGAAATTTTTTTTTAAAAAATAATCCTTTTTATTAATGCTTTGCGTGGCCAACAATGTCAGAAGCAATTAATCTGCACAATATACATGTTCAGTGGGTGGAATATTTTTAGAAGCCGGTCTTGGCTCAAGCATAAATCCCAAATACATGAAGCAGAGGATGGGTAGAGGATACAAGAACATAGCACACTTGTTTTGGACACTAGCATTAGCTTAATATTCATGTTTTTCTTTCTTTTTTTTTTTTTCTTTTTTAGGTCCGAAGTTGTTACACTTTCTGTCACTGGGGCGATGACAAATTTATTCAAACCGCCCGTGTTGATCCCAGAGTGGAGGAAAATTTACCACATCAGTCTTCCTAAGGCAGAGAGGTGCGCGCTCTGCAGGGACGAGAACCGGCGAGAAATGCCACCGTCGCGCATTCGTTTGCGGCTTTTACACATTTGGAGGGGAAAATAGTAATAATAATAATAGAAAAATTAAAATGCAATGTTGGGCAGTCTCTGGTGGCCGGCAGACTACAACGCCTACAATCCAATCCCCCCCCCCCCCCGGCAAAATAACGAAAAGCTGCGTGTTCAACTACAGCTGTAGCGCCACCTCACGTTGTCATCGCTTGAGCTAATGAGAATTGCACCCATTGAATCATGTGCCTGAGGAATGTGAGACTTCCATCTTCCAGCAGGTTTTGCCTGAGAAAATACTATTTAGTCGTTATTTTTAAAAGGGATATTCAAACAGGCACTTTTCTACTCACAAATCAAAACTCCTTGATTTCTGTTGCATTTCACAGTTTTCTCTGACTATTTGCAGATCTGGGGTGGGGGGGGGGGGGGTGGAGACGCAATGTCCCCCAGAGAAAATACGTTAGAACGGCATGTCATGTATGTGCAGTCTGGGTGCTGGGGCGTGTCCTGTGTGTGCAATCTGGGTGCTGGGGCAAGTCCTGTGTGTACAATCTGGGAGCTGGGGCAAGTCCTGTGTGTACAATCTGGGAGCTGGGGCAAGTCCTGTGTGTGCAATCTGGGTGCAAGTTCTGTGTGTGCAATCGGTGTGCTGGGGCAAGTCCTGTGTGTACAATCTGGGTGCTGGGGCAATTCCTGTGTGAGCAATCTGAGTGCTGGGGCAAGTCCTGTGTGTGCAATTTGAGTGCTGGGGCAAGTCCTTTGTGTGCAATCTGAGTGCTGGGGCAAGTCCTGTGTGTGCAATCTGAGTGCTGGGGCAAGTCCTGTGTGTGCAATCTGAGTGCTGGGGCAAGTCCTGTGTGTACAATCTGGGAGCTGGGGCAAGTCCTGTGTGTACAATCTGGGAGCTGGGGCAAGTCCTGTATGTACAATCTGGGAGCTGGGGCAAGTCCTGTGTGTACAATCTGGGTGCTAAAAAAATACACAATTCTGTGTGTTAATACCCTGCGTATTAGATGATACCTTTCACACTTCAAGATCAAAAGGCCAAAATTAGAACCTACGTTTCTTGGACTGTCTTCCTCCTATCTACTGGGGTAAATTAACAGGGCTTTGTACGACGGAGTAACATTAGCTCGGAACCCAAGTTGTAGTTGTGTAGAACAGAGTCACAAACATAGGAAACGCTTTGCTCTTTTTATTTGTATAAAACTAAACCACTCCAAAAAAAATATGCTTCCCAGAACTCTCTGCCCGAAGAATCTGCGCCATCAGCTTCTGAATGTCTATTTTACCAGCTTCGGTTCTATTTTACCTCTTTATGACGGACACATCCTCCCATTCTCCGAACCACAAAAATAAATCAGAGACTCTTAAATCAAGGACAGAAAATACAATGGTCAGTGACTAAGATTATACATGTTTGTGTATATGGACGCTTTACCCAAAGTACACAATGAGTAATCGAATACCTTCAATCTAAAGTATATTTATCTTTCTAATTTACAGGAAAACCATCAGTTTTTATAAGAATCTTTGACAACAACTGGTAAATTAAAATATAAAATCTTTGAATTTACCAATACTAGCACTGTGCCGCTGCTAAATAAACTAAAACGGGTGGCATTTTAAAATTAAAATTCTTACCATCCTTTCCCTGCATAACTACTGCCCCTTACACCCCCCCCCCCCCCCCCAATTACTTTATACAGATTTTCTTTTTTGTTTGAGAGTTAGAAAGCTAATGTATAGCACACAAAATGCTTGAGGATTAGGGTCAGGGGAAGAGGATCATGGTAGAAGAGTAATACTGTGGATAGTGGATTAGTAAGTGACAGATGAGGGTACACCATTGATAACTCTGAAGCTGAAGGACTCAGGGGCCTCCCTGACCTGTGGACAACCCAATCCAACCTAGAGGACACAATTCACACACTGATATAGACTACCCTTGTGTTCTATTGGACAAGAAGGAATTCCACCCCAGGGATTTTCTATGGATTGTTTCCTACGACCTAATTTCCCTGTCCACCTCAACCAAATTCTAGGAAATCATCCTCCGTGTCCCCTAGAACCCCCAAGATGCTAGAAAAATTATCTTACCGTTACATTTCCCACTTTGTTACCTCCTTTCCACAACAACCCAATATTTGCCGAGAGCTGAGAGAATTTGATCTCCTAAATGGGGTTTATACCAATGATCTTCTCCACTAAATACACACCACCAAGACCAGTGGACCAGAATTTTTATATTATTGTCTCACTGGTATCGAACACCGCAATTATTTACCCCTATTTACCCAGAAATTGGATGAGAAATGCTGGCGATGTGGTGAAGCCACTGATTCTGCACGCCATATCTGGTGGGTACGTCCACAAATACAAAGAATCTAGTGGGACATTCATAGTTATCTCACCCAAACTATGAAATGACCTGCCTCCCTTTCAAGCAGTCAACATGCTTCTCCATCACACGACAAGCCCTATCTAGAAAAAAAAAAAAACAATTCCCCCACCAGACATCTGCTCAGTGCAGCCCGAAGTCAACTGGAGAACAAAAACTTCTGTCCCCAATAACGAGGGAACGGATATCTAAAGTAGAGGAAATTAGACCAATTGAAGATTTATCCTTAAACATCTCAAACAGTAGGGAAAAATACACCGTTGGCTGAAACACGGTGAGGCCAACACAAGATACTGACCAGGGTGAGAAACCGGGCATACACACCCCTAACACTCCTCTTCCCCTGAAAACATGGGATTTATCCATATACCCCACTTATTCGTAGACATCTGTACCTTCGTCACCCGGTTTATTATACCAGGCTTTTGTCACCTGGAACTTACTCATTATTGGTTTCCCATACTCAGGTCTTGCTTTCTTAGATGTTTTATGTATTATTTCATTTGCATATTCCTTAATGTATCATTTAAATCGCTAAATGGTTTATGTTCTCTGAATAAATACTGTGCATATTGCCGCTACCTGCCAAGGCCCCTTCCATTCTTCCTTTTGTATACCCCCTCATTGAGGTTATCTATAAATTTACAACATAAATTTTAAAAAAAAACCACAAAAAAAACCATTTGTTTATGAGAAAGAGAATCAAATATTTACTCAGTTTGGATTTATTATTGCATTTTCTTAACGGGACTTCACCAACCTAACCACTGCTTATATTTATACTCATAATTTTATGCATTTGCTTGCAAATTTACAAACGCAATTTAAAAATCATTATTTATTCTCAATACTCACAGTATAAGCAATGTTTAAGTCCCCTTTAAATTTCTATACATATCATATACCCCGATTCATAGCAGAAGACATGAGTTGGCCTTACCTTCCATGTGTGTCTGGATTTATTTAAAGATCGGAGCATTGCAAAAAGTGTGAAACACAGTAACATTATTTCGTATTTAGACATCACATTTCATCGGGGTATATATAAGTGACCTCTGTGGGTAATCCATTTTCCACTCTCCCCTTCAGTTGCACTGGCCCGATCAACTTACTGACTAGGCTTTTAAAGGCCCTTCACAATCACCTAGTGTGTTTATATGCTGTACGCCTGATACATTCCTACTGTACAATTGCAAAAAGATGAATGGATCTTGGCCTGTGTCTGTGATTTGCTGTGACATTAACCAGCACACGGTAAAAACTGCACCACAAACTGGAAAATGAAAGAAAGATGAAGAAAAAAAAAAAAGTCCCCAGGATTTCTGGATTGAATTGAGGCCCAAAACGTATCCACTGCTTAGCTTTCAATCACCGAGGAACAATGAGCAAACTAAGTGTGGTTCTAGAATTCCACACATCAATCCTGCTTAGATTGGAGGCTCCATATGGTTTTGACCCTGGCAAGCTACACAACATAGCCACAACTAAAGGAGGTTAGTGTAAAATTACATAACAAGCTCAAGGTATTTGGCAACCTAGATGACCTATCTGTGCTCAGTTTGGTGAAAGAGCTTTTAAAAAACTGTAAAGATGAATTATAGGGCCTCGAAAAAGAACATTTCTCCCATGGAGTCGACGAACCGTTGACCACATAAAAGTGCGAGATGAGGTCAGCAGTACGTTAAAGAGCTATTAAACAGCCACTATTGTAATGTCGAAAGTGATCCATCGCTATCCAGAATACCTTACAATAAATATATTTCTCTGGTGAAATGTATCTCCATGCCGTCGCGAGCATGTTTGCTTTAGATTAATGTATCACTATCCTGCTCATGAGAGGATATAACTCCTATGGGGTCAACTCAATAATAATCATAATGATTATAGCTGTGATAAATCTCTCTGGGCCGGATTTCCCTTTAGGTAGATGAGGTCTGTGAGACTAGCCACGAGAATCAAAGG
>CM069861.1:207770398-207850398 GCA_036172795.1 Pelodytes ibericus
TCAGAAAAGGGAAGCTCTGCAGGTGTCAATCCTTCATGCATTAGTCAGGGTGCTTGGAGGTGTACCAATTATGAATAGATTTAAGCCTCTTGAGTAATTTGGAGCCACATTGACTGAAAGCCCACTATGTATGTACAAAATCTACATCCAAGTCGTACAAAACACTAGCACGCAATATAGGGTAATGGCGAGACAACCCAGGACTCTGAGAACGAAGATCTACGGAATATCCCTACCGTGAGAAGCAGGAATTAGCCACGTCCATTGTGCTCTTTTGGCTCATCCGTCATGCTCTTTAGTGGTGCTAATCACATGATACATATGCACAGATAGAACCATTATAATATACTTACTGTTCCATAGCAGCACTGTACATCCCACAACTGTGGCAGACAGTCCCAAATAATCTAATCTGGTTATCGGGGGGTGCTATTTTCTACATTATAGTAAGGGGGAAAAAGTGTGCAGGAACAAGAGAATGGCGAATATTAAAAACAGCAGTGGTGACGGGGTGACGGGGTTTGACGTTTATTAAAAGGGAGTAAATAAATAATCACAGTTGGTCAAAATGATTTAACTCTCATTACATTAATAAGTCGCTCTGTGCTATGCGGTGTGCATAAGGAATTGGTTATATGTGAGAATCCATTTCTCTTTGCGAAGGAAGCCATTATATAGCAAGTGATCCTCTAAATACTATGGCTCACAAAGGGTTAACCAAAATTAACCTTTCTGGTTGTTTATTTTGGATGGTGGGGGAATCCATGTATTGGCCCCTCGGTAGCTGCACACACTTATTACATAGATGGGTGAATAGGTGATGGATATACAGAGCCAATCAGATAGACACCTGGGCTGGGAGTTATCGGATGTCCACCAGTAATGGATACATTGCTACTTGAGTCACAAATTAGTTGGCTATTTGGTTTGGAATGTGGGTAAGACTTACCGGCCACAAGGGAAGCCGATCCCTGCATCTGGCCTCGGGGTTGAGTAACTTTGGCAGTTCAGCTGCTTTTAACGAGGATTCCCATGAAATTCAGGCAATCTTACCGGACTCATAGCCTACAACAATAAGAGCCCCGGCGAATGGCAGCAGCCAGAGCACAGATGACTGGTAGGGAGGCAGCTATATATTATAGCTTATTCTTTTTATAAGATGCCTGTGGGCTTGAACCCAACTTTAAGGAGGCTGCAAGTGTCTTCAATTTCTAAAGTGAGAGTAAAGTTAAAAAAAAAAAAAATGATGTTTTCCCAATTACCACATTAAAGGGTCTGTCTGGTGCCCAACATGCATCCTCCAAATATTAATGCATATTAATGTGCTTTCAAAGTACTTTAAAAGGCATGTCTTACATTTTGCATTGCTTAAAATATAAAATACTTACAGCTAGAAGAAATTGTGAAATTACAGCAGTTTGCAAGAAACAAGGACTGCCCACACTAGATGAGTAAAAGTAATTTCCTTTTTTTTTGAAGCAGGAACATGAGAATAATGCCATTTAAATGAATGGAATATCCTGTCTCTCTAGTGATGTCATCAGACAATGTGTTGCCCTTTTAAGAGATCCTACTGTGTACAAGAGCAAGGTCACTCATAAGCCACTCAATAGACTCAATTTGAGGAGGACTGGAACTGACTATATGAAACAAAACTTTATATCCCCAGTGTCTATATAATCAGTGCTGCCGCACCTGCAGTAAACATGCAGAGTAATCACTGGGGAGGGCTTGAGTCAAATATTAAAAATGTGATTCATGCAAAATACCTGTGCCTGTGCATTATACAAGCAGTGATCTCCATCTTGCACCAAAATGAGTTTGGTGACTAGACTGTCCCGTTAAGATGAATAAAATGATTTTGCATTAAAAAAATGTTTTGTTTGCATATTTAGTTTGCTCACCTCAGCGACCTTTAAATGTTTCAATAGTTAAACCATCATCTCAGATCTGCCTCTCAAAGACCTGTACAATGTACGATGTAAAAAAGTCAATCATCCTTTGGAATGTGGGTGTAGCTGAATTCTAGTAGGGGGATTATGGTCACATGGAAGAGCCGTCTCCACCCTTTGACCAATCCACCCCTCCAAGTATATGGATATGCTCCAGTAAAATGTTAGTATCTCAGCAATGATAAATAATAAAAACAAAAGTTAAAACTTTTTTTTTTTTTTTTTTTAGTTTGGCTTTTACTTTTAATGATGACCTCGATAATTTACCAAAAAATAAATAAAAAAATGATGTAGACCTGAGAATTAAAGTTTCTCGAATGAAAAGTATGGATGTATTCAGTCCACCACTCTGGCACCAAAAATATTACTGATGCTAAATGATGTCAGACAAGATAGTTCGGAAACTTTCCGAGCTATGCACCATCCTACACTTACTACGGTTTTACCCATAGCTTACTAACCAAAGTACCATAGGAAGCGGGGTTTAATTGTCCACGATTACTCACCCCGGAATAGATGTAAAAAAAAAAAAACGCCTTCTTCAGAAGGACTGCTACCCATTCTAAAAATACTGTCCCCACAGCTGTTTGAAATTTATTTTTCTTTTAGACCATAGCAACAGTGTTTGCTTGTTTCCAATTTCTGAAACCACAAATAGTAAAAGTGTACTCAGTCTATTGCAAACATAAATAGTAAATCCACGCTTCAGCACTTTTAAAAGGATATGGAAACTGGCAAGAAAAACGCAGTTCATGTCGAAAATTTACGAGGGTCCCAGCCATATTTCAAGCGAAATACAATCAGGTAAAAAATTAGGAAGATCTTTACCAGCTGGGTGGCATTTGTGTGTTTTTATACTTACATTTTTCCGAACTGAAAGAGTCTCGTTATACACTTTCTGGCAAAGGATAAATTAGTCCAGTGGTACCTTTGCTTAGAGTACAGTTTTGTTGCTTACGCTGTGCATAACACAAACATCTTTCACCTTACATATCCTTTGGAATCCAAACGCTTCTGTTCCCATTTCGCCAGGCACGCTACAGAAATGCTTGCTAAATTAATCTCTTTTTTTTTTTTTTTTAAACTTTAAGTACTTGTAGTACAAATTAGATTCAGCATCAGATTCCACCCCTATGCCATCATGTTTTCACTGTTTTCTCTCTTCCACAGCCGTTTATTTTTCCCTCACAGTGGACAATTTTCCAGAGCATGTGGAAAAGGTGGGAAAATTTTCACACCAGGTTAGGTTCACCATTGTTCATCAGTTTGCATAATTCGATGGTGCATGCGGAAAATTTAGTTGGTTTTGGATAATTAGACATTATCTTTTGCTTCTGACGACTAATTGCAGATTACGGTCATTTGAGGATTAAAATGGGCAGTAGGCTTCCCTCCTTTTGTAAAAATCGAAATTCACTGGCCAAACGCAAATTCTGGAGCAGGTTATCTTGTAGCGCAAAAATGAAGAAAAGATGCCGACTAAGGTCCAAAAAAAAAACTAATAAACCTAAGGTTTAGAAAGTGTGGCTAGCAGCTATTTGATGCTTGTTTCGAAGATGGTCCAATTAAAACAAAAATAGCACTTTTTGTGGCCAATTTCTACTGCACCCAACTGCTCAGAAATATACAAAATATATAAAAGTTTGAGTATCTACATTACGACGGTTATTAATTTGGAATCAACTGTATATATACATAGTAAATATATATATAGATATATGTGTGTGTGTGTGTGTGTGTGTGTGTGTGTGTGTGTGTGTGTGTGTCAACCCAACAACACTTGTGCTACAGTGTTTTAACCTAGCATACTAATAGGCACAATTAGTAACAAACAAGAAAGAGTAACATTAATAGTGTGTGTGGCGCTGGAACACATGTTGCCATACTTTGTGTCTATGATTCCTCTCACTTATCTATAATGCTCTTTGTCCAGTATACAAAGAATGCCCTGCAGGTCAGCCAGTGAAGTCAGATAGTTGAAAGTTAAGGACTGGGGCACATCTGTATATTGGACACATACTGGAAAATAACGTCCGCTCAGAAAGTTTAACTGAAGCAAAGGAGGGCTGGCAAGAGGGGAAGAGTGGCAATATCCCCTGGGCTGTCCTCTAACATGGCTAAAAGGGCTGTGACAATTATCACTTCTAAATGCCCCTAAGCACAGGAAGGTCTGCCTTCCTCTACAATTGTCTTATCTCTCTATCAAGCCCTGATGAAATTGGTTTTGCGGCCCCGGGTCATCCAGGTTGTGCACATCCTCAATAATCATCAAGGCAATGAATAATGATGTGGAGTATTCCACTAAAAATATTACCTAGTATAGTAGGACATATATAAATCATATGCCACTTTTCTTTTTTTCTTTTTTATATGATTGAGTTAATTGCATATAAAAGAAAAAAATAAAATTGCGTTTATCCGCTGGCTCCATTTTGTGAATATTTCCCATGATGCAACATCGTCCAAAATCTTCCAGCCAGTCTCACTAGGTGGCTGTCTACAACTTTTTTTTTTTTTTTACCTGCCTTCCAAGACAAAGAGAGGAGATTGACCTGATCAAACAGGATCATAACTCCGAACCCTTATGATTTAATAGTTACATAACCCACCCATTCAATAAAAGTCTATGATCAGAATTTTGACTTATAGACTGCATTTTGTGTCCCCAGCCCAAAAGTGAGATACTAGTGCTGTAAAGTAACTGGGGGGGGGGGGGTGACACCCAAAAACACTATATTTCACAAAATGGTGGCACCCAGTCACAAAAACAAAAGACATATATAAAATCAACAATACAAAATAAAACAAATAAAACATTTTAATTTTATGGTAGGAGTGTCCCTTTAAAGCATTTGTTATTTAGCAGCAGATGGTAGTAGATACTTCACACTTCCAATAAACAACAAATGGAATTGCAACCACTAGTATTTTTATAGAGACTTTCCTCCAGTGGAACTCAAAGTGCTTTTTCAGCACATGCTCTCGGAATTGAACGAATCAGACTATTTATCCATTTTATGTAAGGTCTCTGTGTGCCATTGTGAAATTTGTACTAGTCAATTTCTGCCATTTATTAAGTTTTTTTTTATTTTATTTACTTTTTATTGTGGGGGTGTAAGTCAAGGCTTGACAAATGTCTGTAGACTTTAGGAGCCAGAAAGAGCAATTCAGGAACCAATCTGGTTACTTTTAGGAGACAGGGAAATAAAACTTCCATACAGCTCTATGAAAAAAAGTTAGGAGCCAACAGTAAGGATTTTAGAAGCCATGGCTCCCAAAATTTGTCAAGCTGTAGAGTAAGACATCACAATTTCAATACTAGTATAATATTCAGTGTACGAATCTAAATTAAAACAATTAAAAAAGTAGCGAAGATAGAAAATGCAGGTTGTCAGCACAGTCATCCACAAAACAGATTATTTTACAGAATATAATTTATAAAGCAGTAAACACATAGCTCAGCTTATTTTTATAAAAATAATAACCTAGTTAATGCTCCCGTCTGTCTAACTTTTTTTACAACAAGCAATATTTCTTTACTTTTTTTTTTTTTTTTTTTTTTTTTAATTTTGATGTTCTTGGCTTGTAAATTTATAGGTCAAGACCCATAATGTTTAAGGTATGATATTTTTATTTTTAGCCCTGTACAACCATGAATGGAAAACAACAGCAGTATTTTTCAGGAAGGTTTACAAATGGCACTGCTCGTACTATTTTGATTCACAAACATGGCACATAGTAATTGCAGACAAGTACAAACTAAGAATAGAAAATGTTCCCCAGTGATCAATAGAGCAACAGGGGAAGGGGGGGAGGTAGAGAACATCGAATGAAAACATAGAATTACTGCACAGTAATAAAACACCCAAAATAATGTTTCACAGAAATGCGGTAGAAGAGGTAAGGGTGGTCCGCATTTGTAAATTTTAAGATAGATTAATTCCAATCATTTTCTCGATTAATGGAAAATGTTTAAGAGCAAGTCTTTTATAATGATTCCAAATAAACTGAATGCAATTAGCACAATAAGTAAAAAATTGCTAATTTTCATACAAAAAAAAAAAACCCCTGTAAATAAACCCATCTCTACACCTGGATTATCTTCCCATTTTACATCGTTTTAAATTGATTTAACCCTTTAGTGACCCGGGCTATTTGTTCACTTCTGTGGTTTTTGTGCTTAGTTGTAAATTTCCCTCGTTCTCATTTAATGTAGCCACACATTTTATATTCTGTTTTTATTGTCATAAGTAAGGCTTTCTTAAGATACCATTATTTTCACCATACCCAATTTTTTACTATTTTTTAAAAAAATCATAAAATATGATGAAAAATAAAAAAAAAACACTTCACAACTTTTTCCTAAAAAATCTTTAAACATATCTTCAAACGGTAAAAATACTAATTTTAAAAAGTTCCTAATATTTGTCCTGAGAAATAGCCACTGTTTTTCTGTTATAGGCCAATAACTTAAAGTAGCGTTTTTTTTTATCCCTAACAATTTTTACCCCAACCCTGATGATCATTTTAACTCTAACCCTAAACCTAACCCGAACTTAGCTCTAAACCTAGATCTTAACCCTTTCAGTTGTAATGTTGCTGCCACTAGCGGCAATCAAACAACTTCGACAGAGCAACTGAGGTGAAGGCGCATACAAGGTACGCATGCGTTGCGAAAGGAGTGACCTGGAGAGGTCGGAAAGATCAGGGAGCTAAACCATGACTGACCTACTGGCCCTGCATGGTAATGAAAAATTAACAAATATGAAAAAAAGGATATGTCATGTTATCTTCCATTAAAATCCATTGACCCAAGGTTGGTGAATATTTTCCATGTGACTGGCCACATCACTGAATTGTTTGAATCGGGTGACGTGCAATTAAGATGGCGTCCTCCACCGCAAAAATCCAGGCACAAACACCACTTGACAAGCAATATAGCGCACCTCTTCACCAAGATTCCGAGGCGTGTAATAGTAAAAAACAGAAGTTTATTTAAACAAAATGTAAAAACCACCAGACAGGAACAGTCTCACGCGTTTCGCCATGAGGCTCAATCATTGCTCAGTCAAAACTCAGCACAATCAAAAGATACCAGGCATGCTCCGTATTGGTTCCATAGACTTAACACTGGGCTCAAGTGAATTATTTTACCGACCTGCCAGTAATATACCGGATGGTAATTTAATCAGCAATAGCTGGGCACAAGTTGATTATGATAGTCTGTCTAATGTTACAAGTTATAGCCTAGCCATTATATTGGACATTAATTGTAGTAGCTATAATTAAGTCGTATTTCTTTTTATAAAAATTGTTGTTTTTTTTCCCCTAATACAAAGTTTATGTAAACGACGCACAATTTTTTTTTTGTTTGTTTTTTTTAATTATCAGAATAAAATTAAAAAAAAAAAAAAGATAATTTACCTAATTATGAAGGATATAAAAAAGAATATTTAAAAGTGCAGCAAATATCAGATACTCGATAAAGGCTTAAAATGAAAAGAAAATATATATATATATATAAAAATTTGAAGAACTGCTGTCGGCCGTAGAATATTACTTATTCACAATAATCTAAATCATTATATCTGAAATCTGAATGCTCCCATTATCGCGATTCCTTTTTCATTCTTTTAGAGCTATATAAATTCCATCCATCTTAATAAAATAACAAGAACACTGGCACTTATTTATATAAAAAAAAAAGGCAATTCAACCTTTCTAAAAGCGGAAACCAACTGGCAGTTTTTAGAACTTGTTTGTTGCTCTACAAGTGACTTTTACAAATAACCCCCAATGTTTTATTTTTTACCTAGACGTTTGAATTAAAGGGACACTAAACTTTTTTTTTTTCCACTTGTGCTTCTGATATAGAATATATATATATATATATATATATATATATATATATACACACAACAAAAAAAATAATATATTTATATTAGTATAGTGTAGTGAATTACAGAAGAAGAATAAAAAAAAATAAAAAAAAAATAGCATTGATGCTTTCTCCAGAATGTGCTCTAGTAAAAGATTCAGTAATTCAAGGTTACAACCTTGCCAAGGAATCTTAAAATTAGGTGATAATATCACTAGGTTTCTGTGTAGATTTTTTTTTTTTTTTTTTTTTTTTTTTTAAAGCTTGCTATAATTGCAAGATATTCCTTTTTGGTGGTTTTGATTAAATGAGTCATGCAGAAATATGTGGGCTATGAACAGCTAAACCTAATGATGGGCACATCAAAGTGACCTGGATTTATGGCCATAAAATGGCATAGGATTAAAAAAAAAAAAAAAAAAAATCCAGTATGTTTAGTTTGTCTCCTGCTGGCTCCCACCATGTAAATCCATCACCTCGGTGTGTTCCCCCAGCCCCCGATATTCCTAAAACCATTTAGAAAGGGCATAGGATAAATCCAGGCTTTCTTGCAATTAAACAGAAGCTGTCCATGATGGGAATATTAAGGGTCCTTTTCAGACCCATCTCACGAAAGAGTCGGCATTATATCTAAGGGGCACACAGGCTCATTCATGTATTTACTGGAAAGAGAGAGGTCTTTGGTTTTTCGGCGGTGGGTTGAACAGTTAAGCTGCAAGCATCCTGTGCGATTTAAAGGGTTAATGATCTCTAACACTTTGTAGATTTGTCAGCTATTTAAAAAAAAAAAAAAAAAAATGTTTCATTGTGCATAAAAATCAGTTTAAAACCATGTTACCCAGAGATTCATGGAATTTGCAGGCAATCGGCTAGAGTAAATCTAGTTTGTGCCATTTGAAAACAAAAAAGAGAATAATTATAATAATAATAATAATAATTGGTGATTTTTCTAGCGCTTTTCTCCCTGTGAAACTCAAAGCTTGATTCCATGTAGGAGAGAGGTCACCTTCTTGGTGACATTTCTAGTTAAAAATTAAACATTTGCTGCTGGAGACCTAATATTTCCTAAACTGAGCTGTATTCTACATTACGCAGTGAGAGGGAGGGGGTTGCAGTGGTATGATGCCGTCAGCCCACTGTGCACAAAAAGAAATTGATAGTTAGTATAGGTTTGTTAAAAATCTGTTATGTAATGTTATTTAAAAAAAAAAATGAAAAACAGAACAACAAAACTGCTGACAGATTAAAAATGATGAAGCAAAAGTGCAATTTGGCATTTGGTAAAGCAAATAAAGAACAAACACAGTGAACCATGGAGACTGCCAGTAAGAGAATGTCAAAATGTAAATGTTAGAATTCAAAGGCCTGTGTCACCTAAACATTACTGCGAGTATACACCTCCCTACATCTGCCCCAACCACGGGAGGTTGCGTGTCAACACTACGGGGCATGCATGTTGGCGCGTCGGGGATCAGGACCACAGGATTGCGCGACAGACCCTGAATATTGAGACTGTTGAGAATAAAAAATGATCTATATATTGTGTTGGCAAAATTGCAAGTAAATGCTGACATTTGGAGGAAAATGTGTTTTAAATGTGTCTGTGGAGTCCCCTGTTTATGACATCACCTACGGCTTCATATGCAAATTACACATTTTGCATAGAAACCAGATCATATGCATATCACGCCCCAGGTGATGTCATAAGCAGGCGACTCCACATTTAAAAAAAAAAAAAAACATGTTTGTCCTAATGCAGGCGTTTACTCGAAATTCAGCGCTTTTCATTAGATACATTCGACATAACCTCACTCCTGCCATGCAGAAAATGTCTAAGGAAATAGAAATGAAAAAAATAAATAAAACAAACAGCGGTGTATTTAGGTTCCCAAGCACAAAGGACGACTCCGAACTGTCAGAAAGAAACTTTATCCAATCCTATTCCTCTATTAAGAATGTACTTTTATCATGCAGATATTATCCCACAGGGAGAGCAGATAAAACGCAGACAATTCTTTAGGTACAGAAGATAGGGATAAGGATGAAGAGGTTATTCATCTACTTTTTTGATATTATTATTCACCTATTTTATTGATTATTATTATTCATATATTTTATTGATTATTATTCACCTATTTTATTGATTATTATTATTCACCTTTTTTATTTATTATTATTCACCTATTTTATTGATTATTATTATTATTCACCTATTTTATTGATTATTCATATATTTTATTGATTATTATTATTCATATATTTTATTGATTATTATTCACCTTTTTTATTGATTATTATTATTATTCACCTATTTTATTAATTATTAATCACCTATTTTATTATTATTCATATATTTTATTGATTATTATTCACCTTTTTTATTGATTATTATTCACCTATTTTATTATTATTATTCACATATTTTATTGATTATTATTATTATTATTATTCATCTAGCTTATTGTTTATTACTATTCATCTATTTTTGGACGACACGGATGAAGAGCGGACCCGCGATCACCTTGAATATCCCTTATACTCTTGTACCCGCCGTCCTACATGAAGCCCACATGTGGCTGCAAAACACCGGGGTTTTTATCTAGAAGTTTGTCAGCACTTACAGCTAATTACTATGGAATGTTTGTCAAGCATAACCTAAGGGTTCAAACTCTTAAAGACATCCAAATTACAAGCAGCCCTTCTCTGTCACTCAGCGGTTCAAGCAAGGCCCTGCAGCGCGGAAGAGAATCATGTAAGAGCAGCGAGTAATTAGGTACATCTTGTGCCGTCTACTGTACTAATGAATGAACACATGTTCATCAGCGGCAAGCCAGTGGCAGATTGGATTATGTCTGAGGGCCATCCTGAATGGTTATCTCTCCGTAAGGACACATACTTCAAGATGTTACATGATACTCTGCACGAGGCTAGACATTGTTTAACAATCGAGATCCCGGCAGACTTGAGCTTGATTGAATAACACCGTGTTGTTTTCCCAGGAGGATTCTAATATACCCCCATTAGGCTTTTCCCAAATCCAAGCTAAACATGCTCCGTGTAACTAATCTTTCCGCATCGCTCTCACCTGAAAAACCACTAATTATTATAATAATTCTTTTACTGCCTCAAGCGAAACTGTGTTGACAGAGGCATCTTGTTTGAAGCCAGAAGGGACCAAACAATGTGTCATTTGGTCGGCCAGTGATTGCCAGTCTTAAAGGGATTAATATTTGAATTTGTTTTCTCCATACAGCCAATGAAACTGGGATTAGAGGATAGCTGTCCTCTTTTAACAAGAGCTGAAAAGATCAACAAATTGAATGATCCCATTGCTACTGTTGTAGATTATCTTGGAGTGATTCAGAATAATGGGTATAGAATTCAGTAGCAGACGTACATGGACTCACAAACTCCACTGCATCTTCTCTGGAGCTGTAATATCTTCAGGGGCAATTATAACTAAAGATTGATGCATAGCCCCCCGCTTTATTTTAAAATGGATCAACACAAATAAAATGTGTGATAAACCTGCCTATCCTTTATTAAGGCTATGAATTAGGATTAATCATGCCCTTCTCTACACACAGAAGGGAATTTCTATGTCACCCCAAGCGCCCTCCAAATGGTTTCACCTGTACCAATTAAAAAAAAAAAAATAAGAAATTATAGTTATCCTAGTACAGACTAAGAGTAATGCCAAATTTATATATTTTTTTTCTACAATATAATTAAGCATCCCAACGTCAGCACACATGGGGGGAGTTCTCTCCATACGATCTGACATGGTCCTCCTTCATTCGAATAATGCAGCTGAACGAGTAGCCCTCCGTCATTCGAATAATGCAGCTGAATGAGCAGTCCTCCTTCTTTCGGATAATGCAGCTGAACGAGTAGTCCTCCTTCATTCGAATAATGCAGCTGAATGAGTAGCCCTCCTTCATTCAAATAATGCAGCTGAATGATTAGCCCTTCTTCATTCAAATAATGCAGCTGAATGAGTAGCCCTCCTTCATTCGAGTAATGCAGCTGAACGAGTGGTCCTCCTTCATTCGAATAATGCAGTTGAACGAGTAGTCCTCCTTCATTCGAATAATGCAACTGAATAATGGTCCTTCTTTCGGATAATGCAGCTGAATGAGTGGTCCCCCTTCTTTTGGATAATGCAGCTGAATGAGTGGTCCCCCTTCTTTTGGATAATGCAGCTGAATGAGGGGTTCTCATTTGGATAGGGGCAAAAGTTGCATTAGTCTAACTGCTAACCAATTGAAATAAATAAAAAGGGTTTGTTTTTTCCGGACTTCAATATCAATCCCTGGAATTAACGACTCCTGATCCAGAAATATGAATTATACAGTCACCGTGGCCGAGGTTTACACCAATTGCAATAAGGGATAAATGACGGACTCGGCACTCCGATAATTAGTTGAATACAAATGTATTTTAATGAGCAAGGAACAGGGCCAGCCGTTGGGGAAAAACCTAACGCATTTCGCACTAAAAAGAGAGATTATTCATAAGTACCTTCCTCATTATATTAGGTTTCTATCTAACCAATTTTCAGAGTGCCGAGTCCGCCGAGTCCGTCATTTATCCTTGATTGTTTTTTTTACACCCTAAAAACTAATCCCCAACAAGGTCTGGAGGACAGATTCACCTTGAGCTTAAAGTACTCCCCAATGTCAAGTCCTGCACAACCCCACAGTTCTAGATTGACCGTAAACCAGCAGCAAGTATCTGAACATCAATAAATCTGGAATGTCTTTCTCAAAAACCCTCATCAGGGCTGCATCCAAGGTCAAGTTCAGATGGCGAGTAACTGGACTGCAGAAAATAAATTTGAATAAAACCTCTGTTAAAAATGATCTTTCACCTAAAAGAAACTTTGTTCAAATGAAGGCTGAAATCACTTGAAGTCCGTAGACTCTACTGTTTTACTTATCGCTAACCAGTCATTCTAACTACTATTACCTTCCAATAGGGTTGCCACCTTTTCTTCAGAAAAATACCGGCCTTGGTACTGTCTCCATTGACTTAACATTGGCCTAGCAATGTCAGCGTCACTGATCCGTGACCTCTAAGAGCAGACGGGTGAGCATAGAGGACGCCTTCAAAACCCTTCAATTTACACTTTTAAATGAGGCAGACGTGTTCAGTTTGCAGAAAGGGCCTTCAGAACCCATGACATCCGCTTGTCTCAGATTGTACGTTCTAATCTGTAATTATACATATGTCTTATGTGTTTTTCTTTGAGAGAGAGAGTAAGAAAGAGACTGCTTGGAATTACGACGGACAATGGGGTGATCTATAAAAACTGGGGAAGGTCGACAAACTGGGACTATCGTTCCAAGGACCATTGTAGGCCCTGCAATTCTTTTCTCTTCCCAAAGCCCTTCTTGGCCCGTCACAGTTTGCCCGGATTCACCAGATGGGGTTTAGTCACTAAAAAGAGAAGTAAGGATGTTTGACAACAGAGGAGGCCAAAAAAGCCTTTGATATCAGTTTACCATCCAATTGGTTGGAGATTAGACTCCCATAGATCAGGAGACATCCAATCTGGCTGTGCCGATTAGCACCATTATCTGAATTAACAACAGGCAAAAAACTACTCTCCTCCACGACAACTGGTAAAATTAAACCAAAAAAAAAATATGTGCGGAGACCACCAAAGTGGATAATGAAACTTTGAACACAAATAAAAAGAACATGCGTCTTATTTGTTGGCTGTGAAGGCTACCAACCCAGGGGGGGGGGAGTCACATCTGCTAAAGCATCTATCTGTAAGCAGAAACTTCATTCATCTCTGCATGACAGTCTCTCTCCTGCAATTCCATACACTTAACTCCATCTACGGGTGGGATCACTTAGAGTAATCTGGCAAACTAGTGACTTTTTTCTGCTCCAAAACTAGGCAAGCGTATACACACTTCCCTTTACAGCTTAATACCAACATAACGACATAAAACCCAGGCCACCAAATATTTTTTAGGAAAGCTTTTTTTATTTGCCTAACTCCAAAAATGTTTTTTGTTTTCAAAGACTGTATCAAAAGTGGATTTGGGTGAACTAGGGCCAGAAACCATTTATCCTTATTTTCGCAAAGTGTTAGTAGAATTGGCCGCGTGAGTCATACCCCGTGATTCTCTTTAAGTTGCTATTTTTAAGTTTATTTCTTTTCTTTTTCCCGTGGAGGATGTGGGAGGTCTCTCTACACGACAACGCAGCCTTAACCTACAAACGAGATAAAAACGCAAAAAAATAAAAATAAAATTCTACACGCAGCCGGTATAGTTTTATACCATGTTTAATCATTCCTTGCTGCCTTTTGTTTTATGACTCTATATGGCCTGCGTTAAAGGCAATGTAATTCGTACATGCTGTTTCTCATTCAGTAGGATGTTGAGTGCTCAGAGCCAAATCTTCATTCATATCCACGATCCATGGACGCCACTGTAATTGTGAGACCTTCCCAACCAGATAACTGTAGACTTTCATTTTTCCTTTCAAATAACAGCTCTTCCGAAACTGTTCCAACTAAAACATTAAAACTTACAGCAAAATGCCTTGAGCTGAATTTCCAATACATTACACGGTTCCTTGTTTTAATTTGAGAGCGCGTACTTTACAGGGGCGCAGTGGCTCAGAACTGTTGAACATGTAACTTTTTTCATAATATTTCCATCCAAATGGTTTCCGTTTAATGAAACTAAACTGATTGGCTATTTTATTTTATTTTTTAAACTGATGGCGGTGCTCCATCCATATTTCGGCACTTTCATTTCCACCGCTCACCTAGTGATTCAAGATCTGATTTTGGATTTTAAATGTGCTTATGCTGCAAGAGTGTTTTTTTTTTTTTGTTTTTTTTTTGGGGGGGGGGGGGGGGGACGGACAGATAAAAGAGGTGTTTCAAAGTAAGTAGCATTCCATGGATACAAAAGTTAAAATCTCCAAACCACTTGCCATATAAAACCCTGTAATGGGCAGGGGGGATGGTTCTGGAAGGTTAAACTAGATGGATTTGCAAAACCTATAAAAGTGGGCATTAATTGTAGCATTTGAAGGCAAGCAACACAGGTAGCCCAGATGGTATTTTACCGGAAGGCTTAACTCCAGGTTAAGTCTTTGGAGGCAATATCTTTATTTGGGAAAAGGTGGCAACCCTAACCACAGAGCCTACTCAATACAGAGAGAATTGCAGGGAATTAAGATGGGATTTTCAAACTTTAGGCCAATGTAGCGGAGTTGGAAAAAGTCTCCAGGCTGAATGGCAGAATTTTTCCAACTCCTGATATTTTTTTTACATTCCTCTCTCAGCTCCCTGCAATTCTTGTGGATTACTACTACCCAGGCAAATTATACCTACTGCATACCTCCCAACTTTTCATCCTGCGAATCTGGACACCGGGGGGGGCGGAGTCTAGGGAGGGGGCAGGACATGGAGGGTCTGGGGAGGGGGGTGTCAGTGTTACCGTACAAGAGCGGTAGCACTATCACCCATTTTTGATCCTGGCTTCTGAAGCCATGATCGCTACTGCGAATGTGCACAATGCTGCGCATGCCCATTGAGTATTCTCCACTGTCTGGGAAACCGGAGAATGCGATCAGGACCGCGGGATTGTGTTCCTGAGTCCCGCTGTCCCACTGAGCTCTACCTATGTCCCGAAAAGCAAGACAGAGGTAGAGCGCGGCGGGACATGGCTCCCATTGGGAGGTATGCTACTGGATCAAAGTCACTTACTGACACCTGTGACTACCTATTTTCTCACGGACCTTGAAATGCCATATACTATGTGATCATGTCGGCATATTTATCTGGATATTGTGCCTCTAAGCAATTCACCTGCATGTTGCTAAAATCACTAAAAACTTTTGTTTCCACTTGTGCTTCAAATCTGGACATGAAATACCCAAGGACCCTGTATGAGGATAAATTGGCATTTATTTTTAAGGTATAAAGCCAGTGTACCCCCTGGCTGGCAGCCTTCATGCTTCTTTTTCAACTAACTAGGTCCCCTTGGTTGGCGACACGCAAAAACAACAGAGTGTCTTTCTACATTACAGGTCCAGACAGACCCAAAGGGGACGTGAGCACCGATTGGCTGGCCTCACGTGATGTCCGTACAGGTGGGAGGCGGAACTCTGAGTAAACCAAGATTTGTAAAGATACAGGCAGGTGGCAAAAGGTTAAACTTTTGCCTCTATTAGCAAAGGGGGGAAAAAAAAAAAAAGCTGTAGTGCCAGTTTAAGGCAGGGGTGGGGGAACCTGTGGCCCTCCAGATGTTGCAGGACTACATTTCCCATACTCCTCTGCCAGCCTCTTAGCCAAAAGAGCATTAAGGGAGATGTAGTTCATCAGCAGCTGGTGGGCCACAGGTTCTCCCACCCCTGTTTTAAGGTTTAATATTTTAGATTTTTTTTTTAAATGATACAAGGGAAATTACAAATATTTCTGGAATTTGCAAATTTACACATTTTCCTGGAATGAGCGAGGACATATCCCATTTTACCATCGGAGCGCGTTTGGTATAAGCGCGGAAGGACAGCACCATTGATGGGCGAGGAATGCCAGTAATCTAAATGCCAACGTGAGTCCCGAGAGGTAAACTCACATTTCTCTTCTGTAAGCATTGCATTTGGAATATGTTTTATATGTCGTTTCTGCAATAGATAACTTTGGAATATCCTGATTACCCCATTATCATTTGGTGTGCAAGACCCATGGAGAATTCTACTCAAAGAGCTTTAAAATAGGGAGAAGAACGGTGCTCTTTTTTTTTACCAAATGTAGCGGATCTACTTGGATTTTATTTTATTATTTTAAAACAGTTTGGCTCTGTGTTATCTTTGTGATTTGTTTCTTCCTCCATATGTTTTCTTCTGAGCAAGATATGTTCTGTAGATTGAAAGACCACTGAAGAAGACTCTGTATATACCGAATATAAGACGACCCTGATTACAAGACGTCCTTCCCAAACTTTGGATATTCCTTTAGGGGGGGAAATACTGAATATAAGACTACCCTATAGGAAAAAAGTTTTACTTGTATATAGTCACATGTAAAATGCTTTAATTAGGATATTAAAAAAAATGCCTTTTTTGCTTTTTATTTCCTTTGATTTGCCTTCAGACGTAGCCAATGCATCGTCCCCACAACCATCTGCCCCTCAGACGTAGCCAATACTGAACCTACCCCGCTAGACTTAACCAGTGCTGCCTCCCCATCCCTCCCCCAGACTTGGCCAATGCTGCCTCCCCCCTTCCAAGACTTAATGCTTTTTATCTCTTTTGCCGTATATATATATATATATATATATATATATATATATATATATATATATAAAGTAAAAAAAAGACTTTACAGAATGTAGTAGAGAACTGTACAGCCTTCCAGCAGAAGTGGCAGTGGGTGACAGGATCCTTATTTTTATATAGACAGTGGTGGAATCACGTCTATTTGATATTAATTTGATATCCCCAAACTCACTTTGGTGCAAGATGAAGATCAGTGCTTGTATAGTACACAGGCTTTTTTTCCAGTGTGATTTGATTCTGTATAAATCACATTGTTAATATTTGACTCAAGCCCTCCCCCAGTGATTACTCTGCATGTTTACTGCAGGTGCAGCAGCACTGATTACCGTATTTATCGGCGTATAACACGCGCCGGCGTATAACACGCACCTCATTTTAAGAAGGAAATTTCAGGAAAAAAAACTTAAATTTCAAATAAAGAACTTTGAAGCCCAATATGCCATTTTAATATGCCAGGATATTGCCCCCAATATGCCATTTGATATGCAGGATATTGCCCCAATTATGCCATTTAATATGCAGGATATTGCCCCCAATATGCCATTTAATATGCAGGATATTGCCCCCAATATGCCATTTAATATGCCAGGATATTGCCCCCAATATGCCATTTTAATATGCCAGATATTGCCCCCAATATGCCATTTAATATGCCAGGATATTGCCCCCAATATGCCATTTTAATATGCCAGATATTGCCCCCAATATGCCATTTTAATATGCCAGGATATTGCCCCCAATATGCCATTTTAATATGCAGGATATTGCCCCCAATATGCCATTTAATATGCAGGATATTGCCCCCAATATGCCATTTTAATATGCCATGATATTGCCTCCAATATGCCATGATATTGCCCCCAATATGCCAGGATATTGCCCCTTAGTATGCTTGTTATGCCACCCTCCTCCCCCAGACCCCAGTACTTACCTCGTTCCTGCTCTGTCCCCCGGTACTCTGAAGCTGCGTGGCTGTGAGGGAAGCGTTGTGAGCTCCCCTCCAGCCGCGCGGAACAATAAAGTTTGTTTTAAAAAAAACACACTTTATTGACCGAGCGGCTGGAGGGAAGATCACAACGCTTTCCTCACAGCCACGCAGCTTCAGAGCACCGGGGGACAGAGCAGGAACGAGGTAAGTTTTAGATTTATTTATTTTTTCGGCGTATAACACGCACACATCATTTTCCCCCTATTTTCAGGGAGAAAAAGTGCGTGTTATACACCGATAAATACGGTATATAGACACTGAGCATATAAAGTTGTGTTTCATTTAGTCACCCCCCGTGAATACATGTTGTGGACTGTGATAAACTTGCTCTTGTACACATTAGGATGTCTTAACAGTGCAACACATTGCCTGATGACATCACTAGAGAGACAGAAAATTCCATGGCTTTTAAATTAATTTATTTTCATTGGTTCCGGCAGAAAAAAAAAAGTAAATTGTCTTTTACTCAGCTAGTGTGGGCAGTCCTGGCTTCTTGCAAACTCAATAAACAAACCCTAATGTCCCCTATAGAAAACAAAAATGCCTTAACTCTGATTAAGAAAAATATGAGCAAAAAAAACCCCAAAACACTCCGATTCCACCAATTTCTGTTGTAACCCACAAAGGGTTAAAAGCTTAATATTTTCTGCAGCCAATGAGTCTGACAGTAAAATAAGGAGAAGGCCAAAACAGTGAGCAATGCTCATAAACCATAATTGTTATGGAATAAAATATGAAGAAGGCGGCGAGTATAAAAAATGTTTGAACCGTTTGCTTCCGACGAACAAGAACTGACACAACTCACAAGGCTGCAAACGTACTTAATATACAGAGGTATCCTAAACAGAGACTCCAGTAACATGCTTGGTACGGACTTAAGGTGACTCTGGACAAGAAGAGAATTCTTTAAAAGGACGACTTAACTAAGGCTTTTGTGGCCAAAATGGCAACCGCGACAGATGAGAGCAAGTCAGCCTAGCCCTGACGGTCATGTCAGAGTCAGACAATGACGAAACAGTGATGTCACCATTTGTCGGCGGGCGGAATGCGCATACATTGGATGCTGCAGGCCTAGACGTAAAAGCTAGAAAACATGCCGATAACAGTTTTTATTACACATTTAATAAGCCTAAAAAATACAGAAATAACTACTACCTGTGAAGTATTTTTTCTGGGCGCACCGAGCAGTGCGAAGACATTCAGCAGCAGTGCACTAGACACCAGGGGGTGCAGTGGAAGTCCGGGGGGGAAGGGGGGGGTTGGTGAATATCATATTGGGGGGGGGGGGGGCATTGGCATGTCTATTGGGGCATAAGGAATCTATGCTAGTAAAACGTTTATCCTATAGGGTCGCTTTATATTTAGCCCCCCCCCCCACCCCCTCACAAATTAAAGATCCAATGTTTGGAGGGGTCGTCTTATAAATCAGGGTCGTCTTATATCATATATATATATATATATATATCGTCACTGTCAGATGAGGTCAGCAGACCGTCTCTATCTACTATCACAGAGCTAGATCCAGAGTAATGGCAGCCCCCGTGTCAGTGCCTCTGTAAAAGACACAGGGAGAATATTTTTGGAGAAGCGCACCCTTAGAGTATCATTCAAATTAGACTTTTAAAGAGGCAGAAGTGGCCTTGTACTGGACTAAAAGAAAAGAGTCTTATCCCTCTTCAATGGTATTTCACAAAAACCAAGTAGGTACAAAACACCAGACAGACACCCAAAGTCAATACAAATACACCAGTGAAACACATGTACAGTAACACTAGACTCCTGTTATCACTCCACTTCGCCGGGGAACGAAGGAGTTAATGTGTTAACTGAATGTGTTACTCTGAAGTGGCCATTTCCCTGAAGACTAAACAAACTAGGTGCTGTCACTTTGCATTTGTACACAAACGCCACATATCCTACAGATCAGGCTCCTGTCAATGCTGATAACACAAATCGCCCCATTTGACTGAGACACATGCCATTTAAGAGGGAGACAGGTCTGCCTGACTTAGCTCATGTAGGGAGGTGAAAAAGTCAGCTGAAAAGATAAAAAAGGCAATCTTAGTGCGCAGGTGCTGCCGACATACACAGTACATAATACATAGTAGTAGCCCATAGAAAACAGCTGCACTCGGGTTTTATATAGAAAAATCAATTACACAAACGCAGACAGACACACATGGTCACCATGGGAACCAATGGAATGTTGCCTCTGTTTGGACGATTTTTTTTTTTTTTGAACTTTGACCTTTGAAGTACCCCCCGACGCGATTTACCAGAATTAATATGTCCTGAAGATGCTTTTATTGCCCAACATTCCCAGAGGACCTATCCAGTTTTGTGGTACACCTAATATTATTATTACTACCCCAATCATCCTGTATTGATCCATCACTAACAAATGATAATGTTAAATACTATATCTAATATGAAATCAGTTTGACAGATAGAAACCAATGTATTTGCTGGGCATAGTACCAGTTGTATGCAACTGCGGCTATATAACAGTGCCATTGCAAAAACGTCACCGAATATATACAAAAGGGGAAGGAAGCATATAAAACGCACCAGGACATTTCTCTAAAAAAAAAAAAAAATGACCCTCCACATTCAGATGGACGGTTGGTCCCATTTGTTCTCAGTCTGTGGGTCCAATGAATCGTTTTGCAATATCCTAAATTCTATATACTAAGAAAAGGATTTTGTTTTCTTAGGCACAGACAGAGGCCAAAGTGAGATGAGCAATCGATGTGGCCAGTAAAATGACGTCACTATAACCACACACTTCTGGAATGGTCAAGAATCGCTTCGGTTCCAAAAGGCTTAAACCTGGGAACTGTGTATGAAATGTACCCCCACCCAGCCCCAGTAGCAGGAAATATCATGTTACAGAACGAGAGAGGATGTTAGAAATAAAATTAAACTTGTTTGTGTTCAGAGTCCTACGCCGAGCGTTTACTTGTAAACAGATAGGAAGGCCCTGCTTTAACGTGTTCCGAGTATGGGAGCTGGGTCACCGTTGCCACGCAGTAAGTCAATGTCATGAAAAAAGTAATAAAGCCGGGAGAGGTTCTCCTCGTAGACCACACGTGCTACATGCTTTTGGTTTTTTTTCAGCTGCCCTTCGTTTCATTGTGTGGAAATACACACACACTATTGTGGTTTTATCACATAAAACTGTTGACACCCTCGTGGATCTGGTACAAATCGATTGGTTTTACGGCTCTTTTTAACTAGGACTGATCTAAGAGCTTCAACTTCTTTATTCAAATCCCCCACGACTTGCTAATTCACACTAGTGTGGAAAATTTCCAATTTCTTTCTTTTTTTTTTTTTTAAGCTCTTTATAATGCATCTATATTTCAATTGAAAAAGAAATATGGTCCACTCTGATGGCTAGTCGATAATTCCATCATTTAAGGACTGCCTGTGCTGCCACAGGAGGTGTGGCTAAAATGGGCGTCGCTGACATTAACGTGACGTTCTGGGACAATTGAGCACCAGCATCCCTGGTACTGATGCTGCTAAATTCTTCTTGTTTAGATTTTTTATGTCAGACAAAACGTTTAAAACAAAATGATGCCAGTGCACAGTGAAATACACAGTTTACTTGTTTATATAGGTGTTTGATACATTTTTCAAATATATGAATATAAGTTATATTTTATGTAAAATTTCCTAGCTATTGAAAAATGGGAATAGGTGATGACTATTATTATTATTTCAAAAACAAGACTGAAAAAGACCTTTGACACAGGTTAACAAGGCCATACACCGCCTCAAATCGAAGAGAATACCATTACAAGGTGTGGGACAGCTGTTAGAGAACAAGTACTACACCAGTGCAAACACGAAAGAGGTATGCTCTTTTATGGTAATCTAGGTGGCATGACCTAGGACATGTTTAGTACATGGATTAATAAATTAAACCATGCTACTACAACGTAACCACAAAGGGCGATCTTATGTTTTGCTATATTTCTATTAAATTTGTAATGTTTCTTACTGTATGTCTTGTTTTTTACATGATAAGAAAAATAAAAGATTTAATAAAAAAATAAAAAATATTATACCCCACAAACTGAGCATCTTTTGAGTGAGTAAAAATACAGGGACAAGAGGACATAGAGTTCTATCTGAGGACAGTTTTTAAAATTAATTGTGCAGATTTATTTTCCAAAAGATTGTTGTATTTATATTCTATTGTATATTTATTATCCATATTACAACTGCTTGATTCTAATAAAATTGAAGAAACCAAAAAGATATATAAATAAATTATATTAAGAGATTATAAGAAGCGAACACATGCATCACAAAAAATAAAAAGAAAAAATACACACTCATGCAAAAAAAGAGATATTAAGGTTTGTAAAAGATCCGTCTTATTATTTTGTCAATTATTTTTGTATCACCCGATTTTTATTTAATTGTGTACATAGCTTTCTTCAGCAGGTAATATAAGCAACAATGCCCTTAGAGATTGCAGCTAGTATAATTTAGGTACATAAAAAAAAAAAAAAAATTAAAATTCCATTGGAAGCTTATACAGATTTTAAAAACAGTTATATAACTTTCCATGTGCATAATAAATAAAAAAAATACACTGGATCCTTAATTGCATGTGATTAAAGGTCTTCTGACTTTTTCTTTTTGCATTAAATGGCTCTTGTTAAATTGGTAATCTTTTTTCCCCCCCAAGTCCAGGAAGAGACTGTGAACAATAAAGCTATGTATAAATGAGAAAATATAGCTTAAAGCCTCAGCATCTAGTCGTTCCATGGCCACCCAAGTACAGTAAAGACAAACACAAAAAAATAAAATATATATATTGTATTCCCTTCAACAATCTAACAAACCTGACCACACACAGGCTTATGGCAAAATATATATGCATATTGAGGGAAATCATACAACAATATAAGGGGGAGTATATAAACTAGAGTGTTTTCAATGTGTGCCATTTCCTGGCTGATAAATTTCAGGAAGGTTTATACTATATAAAAAAATTTTTTTTAAAAATGTAAAAAGTGAAGAGTCAAGAAATGTCGCAAGTAAAAAACAAAACGTCTTTCCATGTGTGACATCTTGTAACTGTTTGCAGAAGAATGATTTATCGGAAACGAAAGCGTTTTAGTCTTTTTTTTTATTTTTTTTATTTGCTTCTCCTGGCCAAGGAGTTAATAAATTACTCTGGGGTTTTGATGATTAAAATTCACGTGTGAAAAGAAAACTCCAGATGCATTGCACCTCGTTCCACGAAAATAGTTTACGAATAAAAAAAAAAAAAATGAACGTGTTATAGGACATAATGGGCAGATCATTTACCTTGCTAATATATTCTTAGAATGTTTGTAACTGGGGCGCAGGATCTTGTATTCGGCATTAATAATGAGCTTTTATTTTGTTATTATTATTTAAGGAAAACCATTTCATTTGTGGGAATAGTAACAGTAACCTATATTGGAAGCTTGGCGTTTTTGGTTAGCACTATTGCAGAGAAGGGCTGCAAACAGCATCTATGGTATAAATCGAGACAGTTGTACGTTTTACTCCCATAAAAAAAAAAAATGTAATAATTTTCTTTTCAATAGTATATTTAATTTTTTTTTTTTTTTTACTTATGTATTGGGAAACAAACTTTATTAATCATTGCAAAATGACTAAGCTCCATCCAGCACTCACTGGAGTAAAGAACTACAGATAATCGGAAACAGAACATTGGGCAATTTATAGAATATTGCAGGTGATGACTACAATTTATAAAAATAAGCCATTATATATTTATATATAATCTCGGGTTAATGTTAAAACAGTAACCCCAGAGTATCCCCAGTCTGTGCAGTTCAATGTCCTAACCTTATATGCATATAGATATTTAAGCAAACTGTTAATTCTATTTAAAAAAAAAAAAAAATAACTGTTAAAAAGAAATTCTCATTATCGTTGCAAACAAGAGTTTGCTGCGTGTCTTTCCTTCGAGAATAAAATCAAATTTAAATTAAAATCAAAAATGTAAGAATCATGGAAATGTTGCTTCTTTCAAATAAATAGTACCATATTTGCAAAAAGCAAAATCCCATATGTTTTCACTGTCTTGATATAGAACATGGAGCATATTTCACAGGAAAGTCTCAATTATTCCAGCGGGGTTTGTTTTTTTTTTTGTGTGTGTGTGTGTGTGTGTGCGCATTTCTTGCACAATACAAAGAAAGGGTCTTTATTTCACGTCTGGAAATGTGAGAAATCCTTGAAACCCACCCTCCGTTTCTAGTATTTACTCACTACTAGTTCTAATTATTTTCATGTTATTTGCTCCTTCCTCCACTGTGCAATCTGACCTAATGAAAACCATATGATGGATAGGGAAGAGATTCATTGAAGCCGCGGGCCCTGTGCCACAGTGATCCATACAGCGCCGTGAATGGATACACCGGGCAGATATCGCACTGGGAATTGGGGCAACGATTTAAAAGTAATATCAGGAAGTATTACTTTACTGAGAGGGTAGTGGATGTATGGAATAGTCTTCCAGCAGAAGTGGTAGAGGTAAACACAGTCAAGGAGTTTAAGCATGCGTGGGATAGACACAAGCTATAAGACCGAGAACGGGGGACTAATAAAAGTACTCAAAAAAAATTTGCGCAGACTAGATGGACCGAATGGTTCTTATCTGCCGACACATCCTATGTTTCTAACTGGAACTGAGAAGAAGTTACAAAGAGAGAATTCGCTTTTACCAAGGAACGGCTTTCTTCTCGAAATTTTTCTCCTTTAGAATTTGAATGTCTTTTGGAAGTCGCAACGCTCGGAGCAGATACGAAAGGAAAGATACACAGACATATTATTTTGTTTATGTATAGAGTCTCATTTATTAATGTTCCTTTAATATCTTGTTGCTATAATACATATTTTGTAGCGGAGGTTTGAAATATATGCAACCTGAAAGTTAACCACTTCCACAATAATAGCATATAATAATAGTATATTTAGTAGCGGAAAAATTTATATATAACCGAAAAAAGTTAACTGCTTCCACATTAATGAGATTCATTCAGTTTTTGGATGACCTGTTTGAGCTCCTGTCTACTATACACTGCGCATGTATATTTACCTTCCCCAGTCTGTCTGCCTCCCGCGATGGTCATGTGACAGTCGAAGACGTCTTACCACCTCTAGGCAAAACTACGGACTGTCCCAATTCCCATCACGTTATAGACTGCCATTATTTGACGTACCATATCTGCAGTGTTATATGCCAAGTAAACAAAATATCCAACAGCAAATAACATATCATGACACGACTGTACACCAACAAGTAAAGTGGCACTTAAGCGTTTCTTTTCTTTTCTTTTGCTTCACTAATAGAAGCAAAATCTAAAAAACCTTTGCCACGTTAATGGATATAACCCAGTGTTTCTCTTAGTAGATACAAGCGAGTTTACTCTCAGTTGAGGCAGAGCTGGGTTGAATTCAGGAGGTGTCGATGCACATTCCGCCAATAAGGGCAAGCTCCCAATTTGAGTATGACTAATGGCTAAATACAAGGGGTGGATCCACTCAGAGCAGAGGCTCGCCGGATCCAATCACAGTACGGGCTCGCAACTTGTTTTGGACGGGAAATATGCTGGGTCCAATCAGAGCGTGGGCTGGCCACTCGCTTCTGGCCGAAGTCTGCTGGCTCTTGACCAATGCTGTCGGTTCATCTAGTCTGCTCATCTTTAAAAGGATCAGCAAAAAAATAAGTTCCGTTTTATTTGAAAGACATGTAGACGTATTAAATAGAAAAGCGTTAGTGAATGAGTATAAATAAAGCACCTTATTGCGCCTCTTTGCTTGCACAGCTCTATCAGCGGGTGGACATATAGTTTAGAATCTTGGGTCAGATGAAAGAAGATCTGACCCAAGATGTCCACCCCCTCAAAGTGCTATATGAGCCCAGAGTGCTCAATAAAGTGCTTTATTTGTATTCTGTCATTTAAGCATTTCTATTTTAAAAAGTCTACACTTTAATTAAACACAGCCCACAGTTCTCCTTTAAAAAAAAAAAAAATTCGCCCTTCTTTCCCCAAACAGGAATACATCAGTACCCTTCCCCAGCACCTATGCTGAAAGGCTATTTATCTACCAAGCCATTTCCTAATACCTTTATAATATCCACCCTCTAATGACCTCCCAGTGTGTGAAAAAAGCACATAAATAAATAACATTTGAATCCTTAACGTACAATCCAGCACTTTGATTTCATGTAAGCTCTAAACTCCCCCGGTGTTCTGTGGTTAGACCCAATACCACGGAGTTTTCAACGTTTGGGGTTAAATACCAAATGTTGGTAATTATTGAGGGATAATAAAGCAAACAGTTTTTTAGTTATAACCAGGCTACGCAGATTTAATGATGATCTACTAAATTACTATTAGTTTTTGCAGCTGTGTGCATATCAGCTACTTCATGGGGCTTGGCTACCTAAACGGTGTTTTGCAATGTAAATGTAGAGAACAAAAATGATCCAGACACAAATTTTGAGCAAATGCATAGATCAAAAGAAAAATGGGTTTTAAAATGTCACTCAAGGGTCTCCTACTTGTCAGCTTGTGGCATGATAATTACATTAACATTTATTTATATAGCGCCAAGAATTTACATAGTGCTAGGTACAGGGCAGGGCCAGCGCTACCATAAGGCAGCACAGGAGGCTGCCTTAGGGCGCCCCAGGGGGGGGGCAGGAAAATCGCCCGGGCCTCCAGGCCCGTTTACTTACCTCCTTCCTTGCTGCTGTGCAGGTCCACGGCTGTGAGGGAAGCGTTGTGCGCACAACGCTTCCCTCACAGCCACGGACCTGCACAACAGAGCACCGGGAAACAGAGCAGGACGGAGGTAAGTACTGAAGAGGGGGGAGGAGGAGGGGAAAATCCTGGCATATTGGAGGGGCAAAATCCGGGCATATTAAATGGCATATTGGGGGGCAAAATCCTGGCATAGTAAATGGCATAGTGAGGGGCAAAATCCTGACATACTGAGGGGCAAAATCCTGGCATATTAAATGGCATATTGGTGTGGCAAGATCCTGGGATATTAAATGGCATATTGAGGGGCAAAATCCTGGCATATTAAATGGCATATTGGAGGGGCAAAATTCTGGCATATTAAATGGCATATTGAGGGGCAAAATGCTGGAATATTAAATGGCATATTGGAGGGGACAAAATGCTAGCATATTAAATGGCATATTGGAGGGGCAAAATCCTGGCATATATAATAGTGTGTCTCAGGTTATGTGTGTATTGGTGTCAGTGTGTGTGTGTGTGTGTGTGTGTGTGTGTGTGTGTGTGTGTGTGTAAGTGTGTAAGTGTGTAACTGTGTCTGTGTAAGGGTGTGTGTGTAAATGTGTCAATGTGTCTGGTTAAGGATGTGTGTGTATGTAGTAAGTGTGTCTCTGTGTGTGACTGCAAGGGTGTCTTTATGTTTAAGGGTTTCAATGTGTGACACATTTAGAGCATGCGAGTTGAATATTTAGACGTATTTATTTTTTACACTATACATTATACATAGGAGGGTTAATGGTGTGGGAGGCGGGTCAGAGGAGGGGGGCACCAAAATGCACCTTCGCCTGTGTAGACGAAAATCCTTGCACCGGCCCTGGTACAGAGCATAGAAAGGGAACTACATACAAAGTTAGACAAACTAGAAGAGACTGGTACATGAGGTAGAGAACCCTGCTCGCAAGCTTACAATCTAGAGGGAATGGGGTACATGAGACACATAAGGGATTGAAGAGATGATAAGATGATAAGAGATGATAAGCAAATGAACGGCTATAGTAGAAAGGCATTAGTTTGCACAAGGCGACACAAGGTGTTATCTTAACCCTTTAATGACGTTAGGACGTACTATGCCGTCCTGACTTTAAGTGCCTTAAAGTCGTTAGGACGGCATAGTACGTCCTGTGTTAAACAGCTCATCGCGGCTCCCAGCGAGGAGCTGTTATCGGATCCCGCTGCAGCCACTTACAGCGGGATCCCACCTGTCAGATGAGGCCACTTTGAGTGGCCTCAGTCTGACAGGGGAAATGTAGCCGGTGCTCAAAGCGAACACCGGCTACATTTCTCCAAATCACGCCGTGCCCGAACTTCCGGGTTCGGGCACGGCTCCGTGACGTCACACGTGACATCCGGAGGGCTCGCAATTTTTTTACAGGGACCCACAGCGATCGTTTGGGACGTAAGCTCCATGTGTCACGAAGGGGTTAAAGGACAAAAGTAGCAACAAATGAAGTTGTGTTTAATTAAAAGATGGCATCAAGTGCAGGCTTTTTATAAACAAATGCTTTAATGAAAGAATACAAGGAAAGTATCTTTCTTTTTAACCATCTTTACTCAATTAAAGGAGGCAGACATTTTGTTTAGAAACTTTGGTCAAATGGGTCACAAAGATCTATACATGATCTATACATTGTGTTAGCAAAATTGCAAGCAAATGATAGAATTAGGAGAAAAATGTGTTTTAAATGTGTCTGTGGGAGTCTCATGTTTACACATTTTACATTGGAAAGCATTTTACAGACACATTTAAAACACACACTTTTTCTCCTAAATTTAGACATTTTCTTGCAATTTTGCTAACACAATGTATAGATCATTTTCAATCATTTTTTATTCTCTACTTCCACAGTATAAACACATGTTAAAGTGATACAGTCCCGGATTTTGTTTTAAATTCTGCTGCCATCTTAATGCATAAATAAAATATAAATAATAAACTGCATTCTCGCTATGAACAAAATTGGGGGAACTTCCAAAAAATATATATTTTGTTATCCTACTTAGGACAGTCTAAATCAGTGATGTGCAGGGCCGCTTACCATGGTGAAGCTCACCGTGGGATATTATTCAATTATTAAATAATGGTAGGGGATATTATTAAATTATTAAATAATGGTAGGGGATATTATTAAATTCCAATCTCGGCCAATGAAATCTTTTTTTTCACTGCCTCTTTACAAACATCTATTTTATCAGCAGGATCTCTTTGATAATGCATTGCCGTGTGTGGAGATGTCCCCACTTATGGTCTGGAGGGGAACTAGGGTTGCCACCTTTTCTACAACAAAAATACCGGGCATGCTACTGCTTCCATAGACTTAACATTGGCCTGAAGCCAATTTTTTTTTACCGGCCAGGTGGCAACTCTAAGGGGAACAGTCGAAGTTGTCTGCCACCCCCAAATATAAGCAGAAGCAGACAGGTACAGCGGCATGGGGAGAGGGTGTAAGTACACACCACTTCTGCCAACCGTAGGCCCAGCAGGTATTTCCGTTAGGTATAGAAGTAGGGCCACTCAACCCCTGACTCATTAACAGGTCTTTAAAAACCAGGATGAAAGCCTTACAGACAAATCTTGCTCTTGTTTTGGCAAAATGAAACACAATCCATGTATAATTTAATTCAAAAATAAATTCAAATGTATGAAGTGTAGAAACACAGAAAGCAGATAATAGCCATTTGATTTGTAGTGTAATTGGTCCTTGGCCTTCTCTGAAGTTCAGGATAGCATTGTGCTTATCCCATGCATGATTACTTTAGCATCCATATTGCTTTAGAGGTGACTTTACAATAATCTACAGTGCACGGCTTAAATAAAATAGGGGAGTGTATATTTACAATAACATGCAGTATATTCTATACTTCCATTCTCTTTGATCTGCTGTATTCAGTCTTCGTCCCGTCCTTCCCCCCCCCCCCCCCTCCCCATGCACTCCGCTAACCTCAATCTGAGAATCCTTTGTAACTTTGAAGAGGATTATCAAACCTCAGAAAAGCAACCTGCGATAAGACGTAGTCTGGGGTTTTCAGTGTGTGAAAGCTTTTCAGCCCTTTGGGCAAAGGCTTTGCTGTGTGGTTACAGCTGAAGATTTCTTTTACATTCGCTGTGGTGAAAAAAGAAACCAGAAGCGAGATTACCTTGTGTAACAGGATTTCACAGGGGGGGGGGGGGGGGTGTAAAAATTCTTACCGTCAATTTCTTTTCCCTTACGAACCTTGGGTTAATCTCCTACTTCTTCCCTTAGGACAGGTGTCAAACAAGCAACAACAACAAAAAAAGAGCACCCCTCTCCCCCATACCTTGTAGAGTAACAAGACCGACAAAGAATGAATGCAAAAAAAAGATTAAAATTTACGGTAAGAAATTTTGATTTTCCCTGCTGTCCTGTGGGGCAGTTTGACCTTGGAATGTAGCAAGTTCATCCGTTCTTGGAATGATCAACGTAGATGTCCAAACATCTCTTTATGTCCAAAGGAGTGCCATCTCTTTTCATAGGTGGGGTTAGTGAAAAGGAAAAGCAGGATAACCGCCTGGTGGATGTTGGCAAAGGATGCAACTTTAGGCCTAAAAAAGAGTTCGTGGGGACTACCCCTTTGTCCTTTCGCAAAAATATGGACATTTCCTTCTACCATTAAGGCTTGCAATTTGCCCACTCTTCTGGCGCATCTAGGACAGTTTCTATGCAGGGAACACAACTCACCGTACACATCCTCTGTCAGCCCCGACAGATGCAGGACCACTGGACTGGACATTTGTCTTGCACAGGAGTATAGGAAGGGATACAAGATATGGGGGGGGGGGGGTCTTAATTTTAAAGTTTGCGGAAGGAATTGGTTAGGTAAGGCCGCCGCATGGGATGTCAGGAAAAATACTCGTGTATTTTTTTTTTTTTTAATTTAAGGGAAATTTACCTTAGAAACATTTTGATTAGTGTATTGAACGCTACAAATATGCTTTACATTTCCGACTCTTACTCTGTGTATTATAAAACTATTCCATGCTACACTGGTGGTAGGACGATAAAACTAGATTTGATTTGCGTTGCTAATGAAGATAACCAAACCTTTGTCACGCATAGGCTGGTGCTCTGTAATTTTTTTGCCCCGCAGTAGCGAGATTTGTCTAAAAATGTAGCACTGCGAGACGAATTGTCTTGCTAACGGAATAATGGATTATGCCAAAAGCTACGTCCCCTTTTCAAAATAAAGATCGGTGATAGAGACGACCAGATAACGACAGATTAATCATAAGTGCTTGCATGTTCCCAGAGTAAGTGGGAGTTGAATGTTACCAACATTCTGCTTACAAATAAGAATTCTGTGGCAAAAACGAAACTGCCATAGAGATGCTGAATGCACTGGTTCACACTGAAAACATGTTTCCAGTGCCTTCTCCGAGGGGGGCACCCATTCATGCCAATGGTACAGAATCATGTTATACCAAAAAGAAGGGAATAAGTCAAGGTCAGCTTATTTCCTCACAAAAAAAACATTGCACCCTAGCACGATAACTTATATTTAAAAGGATAAAAAAAAAAATTCTCATTGTAGAATGATAAATAGATAGATAGACATATATGCACATACATATGGATGCATGTGTGAGGTGCAACATAACAAAAAATATTCATGAAAGTAAAATACATCCCAAAATGAATCCATTATAAGTATTAATTCATAATACACTGATCGGCCATAACATTATGACCACCTGCCTAATATTGTGTAGTTTCTCTTTCGACACCAAAACAGCCCTGACCTGTCGAGGCATGGACTCCAGTAGACCTCTGAAGGTGCGCTGGGGTAACTGGCACCAAGACGTTAGCAGCAGATCCTTTAAGTCCTGTAAGTTGTGAGGTGAGGCCACGATGGATTGGACTTGTTTGTCCAGCACATCCCACAGATGCTCCATTGGATTGAGATCTGGGGAATTTGGAGGCCAAGTCAACACCTCGAACTCTTTGTTGTGTTCCTCAAACCATTCCTGAACCATTTTTGCTTTGTGGCAGGTAACATTATCCTGCTGAAAGAGGCCAATGCCATCAGAGAATACCCTCTCCATGAAAGGATGTATCCAAGGTTTCCCAGCAGAACATTGCCCAAAGCATCACACCGGCTCCGCCGTCTTGTGTCAGTGGTCATAATATGTTCATATTCTTTCATGTCAAAAAACGCGTGCTTCTTTTTCGATTATGCCCAGGTAATCCGTTCTGTGGTTAATATTATTTATATTAACCTAATATATTTATAAATTATATAATGTATCTATACATTATATAGTTAACTTTTTGTTATATTATATACATATATATTTGTTCCCCCTTAACCCACAGAATGTATTACCAGCCCCAGGCATCAAAGTAAAAGAAACATGGCATAGTTACCGATTTCAAAGCAAAAAAACGTGGTCGGGTGAGACAATGGTGCAAACTAGTCTTACTCAAAAGATAAATAAAAATCAAATAAAAAAAAAAAGTCCAAGGTCAGTGGAAGGGCAATAGCTACCCTTTACACACAATCAGCTCATTAAAACCTGGAGCGGTTAATTAAAAATGGTAGGGGAAAAAAAATTAATAATAATGAAACAGATAAATTAACGTACTAAAAATACCCCCAAAAAACAAAAAAACAAAAGGAAGGCCACGATACGGACTTATGAAACATCCGTCAATTCTGAGCCAAGATGTGTAACATGGAAATGCAGACTGGCAGATGGGGTTCTCTCCGAATTCCTCTTCTACACATTGTTGTGATATTGAGAATGACGGCTTACAAAGACTTTGCTCCAAATACCAATAAACACATCCATCACATGTGTAATCCATTCGTTTGAAATCCTAGCTCCATGTTGATTTAGCTGGGAAAGTTGTCGCAAATTAAAGCCTGTAATACAAGTACCTGGCACAAGTGGCTTTTTGTAGCCGAGTACTATAGACCAACATGATCACCAGGGCCGAATGTAAACACAGGCTAAGTGAACAAGTCGCCCGCCATAATCACATGATTGTGTTTCTCTGATGGAAGAAAATTTAAATTGTAACATGTTTCTTTTTTTTTCTTGTTTCATCTGTTCATTTACCAGGCAAGATGTTTGAATTAGCTCTATTCCTTAAAGGGACACTTCATTCAAAACGTCTCTTCTGTATGTAATATTATATCTACATACATACATAAATAAATACGCGCACACACACACACACACACACACACACACACACACGCACATTTGTGTCTATATACGAAATATGTGAAAATTATAAACTATTATTATAAACTTAATTTCATACACTTAACTGCATGTGAAAATTCTAAACAATATTCTAAACGTCACTCCGCCCCCTCACCTGCATGTGAAAATTCTACCTGATATCCTAAACGTCACTCCGCCCCCTCGCCTGCATGTGAAAATTCTACCTGATATCCTAAACGTCACTCCGCCCCCTCGCCTGCATGTGAAAATTCTACCTGATATCCTAAACGTCACTCCGCCCCCTCCCCTGCATGTGAAAATTCTAACTGATATTCTAAACTTCACTCCGCCCCCTCGCCTGCATGTGAAAATTCTAACTGATATTCTAAACTTCACTCCGCCCCCTCCCCTGCATGTGAAAATTATAACTGATACCCTAAACATCACTCCGCCCCCTCGCCTGATGTGAAAATTCTACCTGATGTTCTAAACGTCACTCCGCCCCCTCGCCTGCATGTGAAAATTCTAACTGATACCCTAAACATCACTCCGCCCCCTCGCCTGCATGTGAAAATTCTAAATGATATCCTAAACGTCACTCCGCCCCCTCGCCTGCATGTGAAAATTCTAAATGATATCCTAAACGTCACTCTGCCCCCTCGCCTGCTTGTGAAAATTCTAACGGATATTCTAAACGTCACTCCGCCCCCTCGCCTGCATGTGAAAATTCTAACGGATATTCTAAACGTCACTCCGCCCCCTCGCCTGCATGTGAAAATTATAACTGATATCCTAAACGTCACTCTGCCCCCTCGCCTGCATGTGAAAATTCTAAATGATATCCTAAACGTCACTCTGCCCCCTCGCCTGCACTCCACATACTTGCTTGAACGTGAAAATGCTAAGCATTCCACTGTAGGCCGAGAAGCCTACAATGCTCATGGAAACACATGCATTATTAGATAAGAAAACTGGCTATTGCCCTAGGTTCCACCAACTACAGCCCTTCATACCATAATTACCTGCCATCCCAGAAAGCAGGTGGGAATTAAGGATATGAATGGCAGCTGGAGGGCTGCAGTTGGACGCATTGGTTCTATCCTGATGAATAGCATGGGGATGATGTACACATTTCTCTGGATCATTAGTTCCCATCTGCAAACTCTCCCCAGAATTTATTTAAAATAAGTTACCCGCATCTCTGCCCTTATTGACAAAATCCCTATAATTCTCAGCCAGCAGAGGAACAAATGCAACTTTGATCCACTTTTGCACAAACCACACTGCCCTATATGAACTATAACTACACAGACTCCTGCCAAGATCTATAATCCACATGGATCTTCCTACAGCGGATGAGAAACTGCGACTCCCATCAGCCATCACCCGCTGAAGGTGTGCCCCGACGTAGCTGCAGAGGCACAGGCCGCATCCTGGACGCCAAGGAGCATTTTGCCTACACAGAACTTCGTCTCGGATTCAGCTTGTGCAGTCAGTTTGAGCAGGGAAGGCTGGGTGGTCTTCCCATATTTGCAGCCTTGGCTGACTTTCGTAAAAATATCTTCTGCTAGGAGGAACTTTTTGGTTTTCCTCTCCCTTGGACAAAGCATCCGAATTCTGCTGTTCTTGTTGCGTAACCAATCCAGACAGTTCAGATTTCATGGCCCTTAAGCAAACAATACCAATAAGGTATTTTCCCTGTTTTCTCCCCGGCAGACCACTCATCTGCCTAATCAATTCATGTGCTGTTGGACTTTGCTGAATGGGTGCCGCAAGGCCTCATCCAATTCAAACAAGCTCTATTTATTAAAAGTGGTTAACCCTCAAAATGCCTCAGGAACCGTAGGTGTCTTGTGCAAGGACCTTGACAGTACAAGTACGAATTTACGAGACGGATTATTTAATCATGGCTGATTGCAATGAAGCCTTTCTACCGAGCGGGTGTATATATTTGGAGCTGGCTTAAAGGGGACTTGGTTACCCTGACATTGATTAAGGAATTACCCATACATCATGTAAGCAGGATTGCCAGCAAAAGCAAAGAATTCGGTGTATCCTCTTGTAGCTTCAAAAACATGACATCAGCAGAGAACGTGTAATTTGCATACTATGACACAGTAGTACTCAGTAACGCATTTAAAGAGACACATACTTCTGCTTCAACTTTTGTACCAATCCTATACAAAGATTTGTGCAGCCCTAATCCTAAGTGATTGCTTCAAAATTCCCTTTTGTATGATATGACTGCACATTATTTGACTCTTATAAGTTTAAATATATCTCAGTTACAGGGTATAATTGAATACTGCAGAATACTTTTTTTTGTTTTGTTTTTTTAGAGTGCATGTCCTCTTCCTGTTTTTAGTATATGTTTTGGAATTTTATTTGAACTGTTTATGACTTGGTGACATTCAAACCTTCGTCTGCAATATAACTTAAGCCCCTGATGTTCCTGCACTGTTTGGAAAATGGACCTCAATAGGGGGAAGGAAAAGAGTAGCTAGGAAACTATCCAGTGGCTGATTTAAGGCATTAATGGGCTCATTTTTGGTTCTTCCCCCTGAAGCCAGGCATTTTATTTTCAAAATAGAGGGTAATGACAGGCAGATTTTACTTAATTGCCTCTTTTCATTGATTTTCACAGTGACCCTTAGCTGATCATTGAAATCCCTGACTGGTTAGATAAGTGATAATGAATTAATTTGTTCCACTATGATTTGGTCAGTCAGCCAAGTGATGTGACTGTAGTAAGGCTCTACCCCTGGATGCTTCCATTTTTAGATATGGAGTTTGTGTGCTAAGGGAACAGGGTTTTCCCTACACGGGGGAGATTTTTAAAGATTAAAAAAGCTATTTATAACTATTGGGTGGGGCAATTCCTTTTCAATACGTTAAGGAAAAAAAAGTTTAAGTTAAGTTAAGTCCAATAGTTTTTAACCCCCTTCTTTTGAGATGTAGTTCATTGGCGATAAGGGGAGTTTTGAAAAAACAAGTAAAATATAATACATTATTTCAAACTCATTAATAAAAAAAAGAGGCAGCTGTCTGAGGATAGGCGGGCAGGTAGAGGAGAGATGGGCAGGGGGCGGGCAGGGTAGAGAAGAGACCGGGCGGGGTAAAAGAGACACAGGCGGGGTAAAGGAGACACAGGCTCGGGTAGAGGAGACACAGGCTGGGTAGAGGAGACACAGGCTGGGTAGAGGAGACACAGGCTGGGTAGAGGAGACACAGGCTGGGTAGAGGAGACACAGGCTGGGTATAAGAGACACAGGCTGGGTATAAGAGACACAGGCGGGGTAGAGGAGACACAGGCTGGGTAGAAGAGACACAGGCGGGGTAGAAGAGACACAGGTGGGGTAGAAAAGACACGGGTTAAAATCACTTGACAAGACAATGATTCTAGTTACATCGGAGCTTGAAAAAAAACTAAAGGGGAAAAAAAAACTACTATATAGATTACGAGCCTACTTTATCAAGCAGGAAGTCATATTCATTTCGCTCATCCAAGCCAAGCTGGCTTTATAACTTAGGATAACATGACCCCGCTGAATTGAGACTACAAGCCACAAAATCAATAACGCATTTTCGAAACCGACTAAAGTTTAGACAAACTGAAGATTTTTGGGGTTTCTGGATGGTCTTTATAATGAACTCCGGGGAAAACAGGAAGAAGAAGAAAAATAAAAAAAAATTTTTTTTTTAAATCTTGGCATAATCCCAACAATGCTGGGTGAAAGAGATGTTTGTTGATCCACAGGAACCGAGCGGCCTTGTCTTACCAGAAGTCGGTGGTTGTTTACCGTTTTGTTTTTTTGTAGTGTTTTTTTTTTTTTTTTTTTTTCATAAACCACAACAATGCCATTTTACAGACTGAAGTTTCTGCAAGTTAAAAGGAACTGCCAGCATCCTGTCAGAACATGTTCAGGATCAGACGGGTGCTGAGGACAAAGGACAAGACGGGCAGCAGAGTCTGACCACTCATAAATCCACAATGTGGTAAAATGTGCCTGCGCTGTTCCACACCCTCTGTAATGAACTGATTTTGTTAGTGGAGACCGCTGGCGAGACAAAGAGCATTGTGACACAGTATTTGTGCAATTACACATTTTACAGGACTAATTTGCATTTGTTTTGGCCTCCGCTAGGAACACTCGCCCTACGGTCGCAATTTTTTTATATATATATATATATATAAATGACCACATTATAAGTGCATTTCCAATCTTCAACTGGCAGAAAAGAGGTAAAACATAGACACAATATATATTTTTCTATTGTGGGGATGGTTGTTGTAATTATTTTTGGGGTTTTTTGAACTAACCTAAAAATGCCCCCCGAAAACTAATTCCGTCAATTCATTTTTTTTTTTTTTTTTTTACAACAATGGTATAGATGACGACAGCGGGCTTGGTTTATTTAATCCACGCATTTGAGCATCTTGAGTTTGCAAAGGTGAATTCATCAGTGATTTAGGAGTTAGTACATTTTTTTTTTTTTTTTTGCAACAGTTTTCATTTGAGCCCATCTTTGTGCACGGGAACCAAGCTGAATGTAGTCCAAGTTAGTGGCTTGAACTCGGACTTGGCCTGTTAGAACTGTTGTTTTGTTTTGTTTTTAACCTCCCATTGTGAGGTTTAATAAATGATCCACTACAAATATGTGTAGGATGGGAGTTGGGTTTAAAATGCAACTTCAGACATAGCACAGATTGAGGTTGGGGGGTAGGGGGGGGTTGTGTGTTTTTTGTTTTGTTTTTAAATTTCAGAATTTTTACAGAAGTCATTTCCTGGTTCCATTTAAAATGGCTCTATAATCCAAACTTTGACTCTGCATCATCATCAAATATTGTCTGCAGTTTTGTAACAGACCCAATAAAAAGGTTTATAACAAACCTATACTTTTTTTGTTAGAGCACAGTGGTCTATTGCATTATTTTCTTTAAATTCAGGAAATCTCGGGTTCTGGTTGTGTGCACAGATTTTATTTTGATTTTTAAGTAACATTTTTGTTCCCAAGGACCTTGGAATATTGTAACTTGCGATGCAGTTCCAAGAAGCCCATCATACATGAAAAGCAGCCATATCTTCCAAAAAAAAGTAATCACAACAATCCAAAGAAACTGCCAGCGAGCTTAATCGCGAGTATTACTGCATCACACGTGGCAACATTTTGGAACGTGCCATGCAATAAATCAGTGATACTCCAAATTAAGCATGCTGGGCGTTCTTTGGACTGTTACACGTGGGGGACTAGGTGGAGTCGCTGCCACTGCACTGTGGTCCTTCTAATAATTTTGTTTTTTTCCAAGAGTTATCGCCGCTAAATTTACTGTAGCTTTGTAGTACTTTGTAGTATTTATTCATTTAAACATATCTTTGTAAAGACATTTTCCTGTGACAGATGCTCTTCAATACCATACATTTTATAGCGGAGATAAATGCAGAGGGAGTTAACATGTAAACCTGAAGATTGGATGAGCGTAGAAAAAAAAAAAAAAGGACACCAGGAAGCAAGCTTGTGGGGTAGGATGTATAGTTGCCCCATTGCCCTAATGATTGAAGGGGATTCAAGGTACTTTTAGCCAAAAGAGACCAGTTTAGGAGCTGTGAATGGACTTCTATAGAGTAAAAATGTATTTAAACCCTGGACTATTTTACGCCGTGGTAACAGAAGCTGTTTTTTTTTTTTTTACACTTCTGCAGTATTTGTGTTTAGCTGTAATTTTCCTCTCTCTCTTTTAATGTACCCACACATAATAAATATTGTTTTTATTGGCATAAGAAGGTTTTTCTCAAGATGTTATTGTTCTCATCATATCATATCATATAACTTACTATTAAAAAAATAATAAAATATGGTGAAAATAGAAAGAAAAAACACTTTTACCGGTTAAATCTTTTACACATTTACAAACGCTAGTTTAAAAAAAACCTGCTAAATAGATCCTAATATCTGAATATCTGTCCTGAATTTAGAAATACACTGTGTACGTCCTATGTCGCCATGGGGTAAAAGAAGAATAACTAACACAACTAGGAAGACATAGTCTTACAATAGAGAGACAGAGCTATAAATGCAATATCAGGAAGTATTACTTTAGAGAGAGGGTAGTGGGGCATGGAATAGCCTTCCAGCAGAAGTGGTAGAGGTTAATATAGTGAAAGAGTGTAAGCATGTATCGGATCTAGTAATCCTAGATATAATATACCTTATAATATAAGGTCAAGGAAAAATTTGACCAGACTAGATGGGCCAAAGGTGTCTTATCTGCCGAAAAATTCTAGGAGTGCTATGGGAATCAATCCGAAAAAGTTAGGAGCCAGCATTAAAGATTTTAGGGGCCAGGGATCCATGGCTTCTGGGATTTGTTAAGCCTGTAGAAGGAGTAGGGGAAAGAAAACATTCAGATACAGAGAGGTTGTGTTGAATTACACTTCTCTTGTTCTGCAAGACTGCTTCTGTACATCATGACTAACGAAAATAAATAAAGTGACATATCAGCTGGATCTGCATTCAAAATGTTTGATTTGCTGTAATTCTTAAAACTAATTTAATTAGAGGTTAAATACTGGGCGAAATATCCCAGACTGCCAAAACAATGATTTTTTTTTAAACCAAGAGTGATTTTTACTCTATTGCAACAAAGCTGAAGGAACCCAGCATCATCTCACGCACAATTCATTATCTAGACGGGACAGTCACTTTTTTTTTTCTTTTTTTTTACCCAGCGAAGACATTTCCTAAGTCCAGCCTGTACTTTCTTTGTTTGTGTGTTTAAGAAAGAACATTCTGTGTAGTGAAAAATATAACCACATTTTTCACAGTACATTGCTATAAAAATCTGCAATTTAAATTTTTTTTTTTGTCTATTTTTGTCCATCCAGAAAGCGTCAATGATGTGGTTGGAAGACCAAAATGTAGGTATTACTGCTGATTAATATGGGGGGGGGGGGGGATCCTGTTTATTCTGGCAGACAGATTCAGTTTGTAGGTGGGAAGGGAAAATAATAGTAGGTTTTTATTTATATATATATATATATATTGCCATTTGCAGAGACAGTCGCTGGTTATTCCAAGACACTGCATCTAGTTAGTGATAGATGTGTGTTTTTTTAATTATTCTGGAGAGTGAAACAAACCGATTCTGGAGGCTGACCCCATCACAGGACGGGAGGTCGAACATTTTTTGAACCTGAGTGCCCAGTCTTCTGTAGGAAGCCAAAATGAAGTTCTCAAAGTTCTCTCTCATGTCAGACATTTTTCGGCACATTTATATCCACCATCTTGCTCATTCTTGCACTCATTCTCGGTCTAGAATTTATCTTGCACCAGGAGAATTCATGTAAAAAACTGAGCACTAAAAAATAAAAAAAAAGTATCAATTATCCACCAATATCAGTCGTGGGTAGTAACATTTACTGGGTCTTCCATAATTGATGGGGATACGGAAGACACATGCCGAGTGCCACCTCGGAGGTGCCAGAGATCCACTTGTGCCGTAGGTTCGCCAATACTGGTCTAGGGAATGATTCCTCCGAGTCATATGCCTCACAGCCAGTGTGCAAATAGTGGTGGCACGGGGGCTTTAGAAGACATTTGGGAGAAAAGGGTTATTCAAAACAAGGAGAGGTCAGGTCAGGCTGCAAAGGTACAACATGAAGTAACAATCTGAAGTCCGATATGGGAACATGACCGTAATGACCACAAGAGAGATCAAGGCCTTAATGTAAGGGGAAAAGCAAAGTTTTCATGGTCTTTTAGAGTGGGGGCCCTGCCAGGGTGGTAAACGGTAAACCCCAAATCCCATAAAAAATAAAAAAAAACGTTCAAATATCCAGAAAGACAGGTATTCCTCAATAGCTGCAACACCTCTCAAAGTCAAAATTTCAAGAATTGTTTTATTTTAAGCAATGCAAAATGTAAAATATGAATTTTAAACGTACTTTCAGACACCAGAACCTTCCCCTTCTATGTTATATGTATGTACCACTTGGTCTGGCTCCTGAATTGGTCTGTCTGTCTGGTTCCTAAAGTCTCCAAATATTTATCTAACAAACCCTGGAATATCATCTTCTCTCATTTGTAAAGTCTGCTCGGTGAATCATACCCCTAATCCTTTTAAATAAAACGGTTAAAATTGGTCTAGAACTCCGTAAACACGCAAACAGAGACAGGAATGGATTATGGGCCAAAGTCCCCAATTCTCACTGGGTCAGAAAATGTAAACTGCATTAGCTGGATAAATGTCCCATCGGGTGGTCCGGCTCTGACCCCAGTCTATCCAGCGTAGGGCCTCAGAGAACACTTCAGGCAAAATGGGATACCCTGTGCAGTAAACACCTAACTGTTTGAATAAGTGTTTCTCTTACGGTGCGAAAGGTTTAGTTTAAAAAGGGAATGCTCCTGTGATACAAGTCACTAGTCTTATTATCATTACTTATTTTCAAATACCTGAATCCTAGAAAAGTAAAGTTTCTTTTACGACCAGACCTGCTCGCTTGCTTGAAGTAGCCAAGGTTCACAGATCAGGTTTTATTCGCCATATGGTATTTCACTAATCCAGAGATTTATTCAAACCTTTTAGTTGTTAGAGTATAAAAATAAGGCATCTCGGGTGTAAGGTCATATTCTAAAATGACCTGAGTTCTAAAAATAACGGGTTTTATTCATATAGGAATAATCCACCTGATCTCGGCCTTTTCCGCAAACAAACAAAAGATCTACTCCATAAAAGAGAGGACTGCGGGGTAATTTAGACTTAAAGCCAACGTTGGGGAAAACGAACCCACGTTCAGCTGCCTTGGAGAATTATTCCAATGTGAAATTCCCATTCACTGCAATTCTCTCTTTATTGAGTAGACTCTATGGTGCTGCCCTGAAACCTATTGAGCATCATGGGAAACATAAGGGGGTTATGTATGAAAACTCTCACACTGCAAACTGTCAGGAGTTTTATATCTATACATGAAAAAAGAAAAAAAGGAAAAAAAACGCCATCGCCATTTGTTAGAAAGGTAATTGCCCTTTTTTTAACTTTTTTTTTTTTTTGAACTCCCGACAATTTGCAGTGCCAGGGAGGGCACTGTGTCAAACAGTGTTTGGAAGGAGGGTCCCCACAAATCAGGCGCTTTTCAGCCCGTATTTTGCGCAATCTGCGTATGCGCCGTGTTTATAAAGGCCCCCCATAGTCTACAATTTCCTAAAGTCATTTAATCAGATTTAATTATGTGCTAACTTAGCCGATTACTTTATAATGAATTGAAGGATCGGTCAGGCATGGACGACAGGTGTTTAGCATTAGAGTTTATACAAGCGTATACATTCTAAGGTTTGTTTGTGAACTAGACCCTAAAAAGGTTATGGTCCTATCCCTTGGATTCAATTATCGGTTCGCTGTAATTTTACACAAAGTGCTTTTAGCTGTTATGGCATTAGAGGGGTTAAATGAGTAGCCAATACACATTTAGGCTGCTATGTGCTCGTCACGGGTCTGAATTACCAAAACTTCTATCTCGTGATAATTTGTGCTATTAGACAATGATAGCAAGTTGCCTCATCCACAAGCCTTATATCTATGAGTCACTGACTGACTCGCAAATAATAGACACGGCTGCTCGATCTTTGCTCGTTTCAATTACATTTTTGATTTATTTATTTATGGAAAAGTGGAAACACACAACCAACGGAAAAACCACATTATAAAACAGCAGGCAAACAACTGCCTGTGCAAAGCTTTTTGATTTAAAGGGCACCATTTATAATTCATAACCCATGATGATGTATTCAAAATTGTGAAGCTTTTTTATTTTAAATGGGTGCAATTTACAAACAGGGCCCAATAAAATGCCCAAACACAGTCACCACCAGAGGGGAACGGAACAGTATCCCCCCCCCCCCCCCCCCCACACCCGAAGCTGGTGCACAGCAGGTCAACCTCTGATGTGGAAGCTGAAGGGGGGAAAAAAACAATATTATTCCTCCACTAATACTTTTGGATAAACTGTGTCAGAGAGCTTCTGTGCATTACTCCAACGGGTAATAAGTCATCCAGGCACATGATGAAAAGAAGGCTTTTTCTTAGAGTCTATTAAAAAATCAGCAACCTTTACCTACCCTACAGAAAGAAAAACAAAAAGATGGAAATACTGACATGGACAGCAGATAAGCATCATCGGTCCACCTGGTCTGCCTGTTTTCCAATACTTGCTGGCAGTATCCCAGGACCCATGAGATTAGATCCGGAGTATTTCATATAGTGGTGAATTGTGTATCCTGTAAGGAGCTCAAGGAAAGAGCATTGATGGACGTAACCGATATAAACCAGCAAATCCATGTGCAGCATCGCTGGTGTTTGCTACAGGCAACGATAGGACTTCAGTTCCATACTTGATGTGATCAAGGTTTATTGCAGTTCCATTACATCAGAGATGCTTTGTGACTTAAAGGGACAGTGTCACCTAAATATTATTTGTACTGTGCATGTAGAGCATCCAAAATTATTGTTCTATACTTCGTATTAGCAAAACTGCAAGCAAATGCCTAATTTAGGGACTTGCAGTTTTGCTAATTTAATGTATACCGTATTTGCTCGAATATAAGACAAGGTTTTTTTCAGAGCAATAAGTATTATTAGGGCTTAGTGTTAGTATTAGGGCTTAGTGTCAGTATTAGGGCTTAGTGTCAGTATTAGGGCTTAGTGTCAGTATTAGGGCTTGGTGTCAGTATTAGGGCTTGGTGTCAGTATTAGGGCTTGGTGTCAGTATTAGGGCTTGGTGTCAGTATTAGGGCTTGGTGTCAGTATTAGGGCTTGGTGTCAGTATTAGGGCTTGGTGTCAGTATTAGGGCTTGGTGTCAGTATTAGGGCATGGTGTCAGTATTAGGGCTTGGTGTCAGTATTAGGGCTTACTGTCAGTATTAGGGCTTAGTGTCAGTATTAGGGCTTGGTGTCAGTATTAGGGCTTGGTGTCAGTATTAGGGCTTAGTGTCAGTATTCGGGGTTAGTGTCAGTATTAGGGCTCAATGTTAGTAGTAGGGCTTAGGGGTTAGTGTTAGTATTAGGGGTTAGTATTAGTATGAGGGTTTAGGGGTTAGTGTTAGTATTAGGGCTCAGTGTTAGTAGTAGGGCTTAGGGGTTAGTGTTAGTATTAGGGGTTAGTATTAGTATGAGGGTTTAGGGGTTAGTGTTAGTATTAGGGCTCAGTGTTAGTAGTAGGGCTTAGGGGTTAGTGTTAGTATTAGGGGTTAGTATTAGTATGAGGGCGTAGGGGTTAGTGTTAGTATTAGGGGTTAGTGTTAGTATTAGGGCTCAGTGTTAGTAGTAGGGCTTAGGGGTTAGTATTAGTATTAGGGGTTAGTATTAGTATGAGGGTTTAGGGGTTAGTATTAGTATGAGGGTTTAGGGGTTAGTGTTAGTATTAGGGCTCAGTGTTAGTAGTAGGGCTTAGGGGTTAGTGTTAGTATTAGGGGTTAGTATTAGTATGAGGGCTTAGGGGTTAGTATTAGTATGAGGGCCTAGGGGTTAGTGTTAGTATTAGGGGTTAGTATTAGTATGAGGGCCTAGGGGTTAGTGTTAGTATTAGGGTTCAGTGTTAGTATTAGGGCTTAGGTGGTTAGTATTAGGGTTCTAGGACGGGTAACTTATAGGGGCGGGTTACTCTGATTGTAAGCGCCGACCGTGGCCATGTTGCGTTTCACCGGTGACAGTTCAGCGGTCAAACTGCCGCGCTGAACCGTCCTAGACCCGCTGGAAAGGGTATAGTTAGCAGTAAATTATAAACAACCAACTACCAACCAGCTGCTGGGAACTGCAACCCATATTATATTACACGGAATAAACTTGTCCATAGTTGTCCTTTAATGATCCAACAGAATAAAAGGAAGGTCTAGCATGTGTTGTAAAAACCACAAACAAATTATTCTAGCAAAAAAAAAAAAAAATTTGAATCAATGTAAACAAGCGTAAGAGGTGATGCCAATCGACAAACTCATAACCCAGTCCTTACTCATCCGCTCCCAATAAACATACTGGTTCATTTCTCCACAGGCATAGTTAAAAGTTTTGAAGAACAGATGAATACGCCTATTATTATTCCTATGTCACTCACACTTGTCTATTCATTTCTATAAACGATGTGATTAATTACGGTAAGTGCATCACTGGTGACTGATACACAGGACACCCCAGGGAGATTGTGTCTTGTACAAAACCCTTTGTTCATTCATGATCCAGAACAACTTGGAACAAGGGGGGGGGAAAAAGGGTTTACTGTGTTTCTGCGGATGACGAGTTTTATTTTTGTTTTTTTAAAAACCTAAAAATAGATCCAGAGTAGAAGATAGCGGTCGTGGTTATGTAGCCATTGTTTTCCGGGGCACGCGAGCCGACTCTTCTGTCGGCAGAATTAACCTCGTGAACGATCCGCGCTCGACAGGAGCCAGTGACGGAGCTCTACCAAGTCACATTAGTGTCACTGATCATTACCGCAAGCTAAGCACACAGCCTTTAAAGCAACTTGGTTTACTTAATAAGACTAAGACAAATCATAGTGTTTTCTATGTATAAATGGAGGAGCATCAATTGACACAGGCGACAGGAAGAAAAAGATGCTGGAAAAATCAAAATATAGATATTGGCGCTTTTTTTTTTTTTTCCATTATTCTTTTCACCAAGGTGTATCATTTTATTTACTATTTGATTCACTCTTGTGCTCCTTTTTGGGGGTATTTTTTTTTTAGTAATTTTTTTGGAGTGTATTCTGGGTGGTATATTGAGCAGCAGTATTGACTGATTGAGCAGCAGTCATTTTCTAATTAATATTATTACTGCGCCTTACTTGCTCTGTAGTACAAAAACAAAACAATAAAATAAAATTGACGTCATTAGGAGTAAAACTTAACACTATGTAACAGCCTTCTCAGACCTGTTCCCTCCCATCTCCCCAGCAAGTTAACTTAACACTATGTAACAGCCTTCTCCGACCTGTTCCCTCCCATATCCCTAGCAAGTTAACTTAACACTGTGTAACAGCCTTCTCAGACCTGTTCCCTCCCATCTCTAGGGTTGCCACCTTTTCCTCAAAAAATTACCAGCCATGTGTGGGCGGAGCTACAAGAGGGAGGGGCCATGAGACGTGGAGCCACAAGGGGGGCGGATTATCACTGAAATTATATATATATATATATATTTGTATATCATATACACCAGGGCTTGACAAATTTAATTTGATTCTAGGAGCCAGCAAAAGATTTTAGGAGCCAGACAATCACCCAAACATACACGCAATTCATAAACACACACACACCAACCCACGTCACATATACACCCCACACACACCAACCCACGTCACATATACACCCCACACACACCAACCCACACACACCATCCCACGTCACATATACACCCCACACACACCAACCCACGTCACATATACACCCCACACACACCAACCCACTTCACATATACACACACACACACTTCACATATACACCCCCCTTCACATATACACCTCCCCCCCACACTTCACACATATATACCCCCCTTCACAAATACACCTTCCCCCCACACTTCACACATATATACCCCCCTTCACATATACACCTCCCCCCCACACTTCACACATATATACCCCCCTTCACATATACACCTCCCCCCCACACTTCACAAATACACCTCCCCCCCACACTTCACATATACATCCCTCCCCCCCACTTCACATATACATCCCTCCCCCCCACTTCACACATACACAAGTTTTTTTTTCCCCTTTCTTAACTTGTGAGTGCTGGGTGTCGTCACGTGACAACCCAGCACTTAGCCGAAAGAGCAATGAAGATCGGCTGCAGATCGAATGTTCCCCCCTGCTGCCTTACCTCATTGCTGGGGAGGGGGAACATTCGTGCTGCAGCCAATCCTCATTACTCTTTCGGCTGAGTGCTGGGTTGTCACGTGACGACACCCAGCACTCACACACGCGTTGCGAGAGGGGGCGGAGCTTCCTGTCTGTGCAATCCACACAGAATTCCCCCCTCGCGCTGCAAAAAACGGATAGCAACGGCAAGGGGAACATTAGGGCAACGGCACCCGGGCGCCAGGCTCAATTTCCAGGTCGCCATGGCGACCTGGCGCCCGGGGTTTGTCGAGCCCTGATATACACACACAAGCTGTCTCTCACACTCGCAAACAAGCTTTCTCGCACACACTGTCTCACACACACAGACAAGCTGTCTATCACAATAGACCTGTCTGCCTTTCCATGTCCTCACGTCTCCCTGTATTCCTGTATTTTTATCGAATAAATATTACATCTTTTTCTACCATCACTTTACGGATATTCCTTTTGTCTAAAACCGGTGAGTGCTCGAATCAACCTTTTTATCTCGTTACCGTACCTGCTGAGTCCACAACATATTCAGAGCACCACCTGACATAGGAATCATACCCACATTCCTACGGGTGGAGCCGGCTATCCCCTTATGGGGAACACCTTTCTTCTGTCTATCACAATATGCCAGGATATTGCCCCTCAATATGCCAGGATTTAGCCCCTCAATATTCCAGAATATTGCCACTCAATATGCCAAGATATTGCCAATTAATATGCCAGGATATTGCCAATTAATATGCCAGGATATAGCCAATTAATATGCCACGATATTGCCATTTAATATGCCAGGGTATAGCCACCCTCGTCCCCCCTTCCCCAGTACTTTCCTCCTTGCTGCTGTCTCACGGTGCTCTGCAGGTCCACGGCTGTAAGGGGAAGCGTTGTGCGCTCCCCTCCGGCCGCGGCTTCAATAAAGTTTGTTTGAAGCCGCGGGGCTGGAGGGGAGCGCACAGCCGCGGACCTGCACCGGGAGACAGCAGCAAGGAGGTAAGTACTGGGGAAGAGGAGTTGGGAAGGGGGGAGATAAATACCGGGCCGTGCATTGCCGGTATATTAGATATACCGGCCCCGGCCCCAAAATCGTAAATTCCGGCTGTGCCGGTAAATTACCGGCCAGGTGGCAACTCTCTCTTCATCAGTAGAAGACAAACACAAGCAAGCTATATAATTAAAAGGAGAGAATTTGAAGATTTAAGCCCAATATTCACCAAGAAAGGTTCTGCTTAAGTGTACAAACACACTTTATACATTACGCAAATACATTTACCATCTCTCGGCGACAGAATATGTAGATCTGCTTTATAATCTGTCAAAGAAAGACAAAACATTTCTTAAAATATGACGTGGCAGTCATAGCCTGGGTCCCACAGCCGCAGGGCACGATAAGTCATTATTGACATTATTTTAGAGGTTTAAAATGACATCGCAAAGTGGATTATATATAAATCAAAGCAAAATGATAACTTACGGCAACAAAAAGAGATTAGTAATATGTTCACGTATCAGAATGATTCTGTCAAGATTCTTTTCTAAATTACATACGCTCTTGGAGCGAAAATTAAAAGGGCCACTAGAAAGATTGCATCACATTTTGTATGGAAATGCTGTAACGAAAGAAAGATACAGTACCTTCTTGAGCCCTCTTTCATTGTATAGCTCTCTCTGGGGGCTGACATCTTGGGTCTGAGGAAAGAAGATCTGACCCAACATTCTAAACATGTCTGACCCGATAGAGCTGTACGAAACAAAAAGGGCTCAAAAAGTACTTTATCTGTATTCTTTAATTAAAGCATTTCTTATTAAAATGCCTGAACTTAATACGTTCTTTCAATTAAAAAGGTCGCACAGGGACCATGGAAGCAGAAGAATCACAAATGGTAATTAATCGTTGACGGAAGTTACCATTTCACGTGCTCCCTCGGGGTCTGTTATCTTCACCCAGCAAAAAGTTTCATATATTTGATACTATTGTAGAAGTTAAATGGTTTGTGTGCAAGATTGAACCCTCAGTCATCTGCCGATTTACAGACATTAGAGACCATATCTGAAGAATCTCTTGGTTAGTACAGTTCTACCCATGAATCTACCCTCTCTCATGATGTATCCGTTGACTCTTTTTTTTTTAGATCACCATATACTATATGTAATGTTCAACTATTGGTTGAAAGAGATTTGCATAAACTTTACTACGGGTTGAGTATTCCTTATGAAGAAATCAATTATTTTAGATAGTCTTTCCAAGCATGTTTAGATTCCCCCACAAAGGGTAATACAATGGCAACGATGTCTTACATCACAGCTACATCACAGTAACAGTGATTTATTTGCTCTGTACAGTATTTACATTGATATTACTGTATCTCCTGAGAGCTGAGAGGCTTTAATATATCTTATTGGTGAAAATATGATCTGTTATCCGGAATCATCAGTTATCCAAGATACTTCTGGTCCCAAAGCATTTTGATTAAGGGACACTCAACCTGAATTAAGTCAATAACTGGATAAGCGTACTCTCACTGTGACGCAGCATAAGGATTCACTCAAGAATAATTCCAATACTATTATTGGCCAGGGGACAAATGCTGTACAATTGTAGTCCGCGACACCTAGGAGGAAACCCTTTGGCAACTTCGAGATGAAGAGACCTATGATTTTTTTTCTCCCCCAGATACCGCCATCACAAATCAAAAAAAGGTTGTTTGGTGCATGAGCAAGGTATTGTTTGTGTTTTTCCTTAAAGTTGATACTCCAGTCAATCCGATCTTTCGCTTATTTCCCAACACCAACATGTACCAGGGACAGTACCAATGGTATCAACAGGTTCCACTGGCTCATTGGCTAGATTAGAGATTCTATTAATTTGTAAAGAATCCAAATCATGTTCTTTGCACTCTTACTCAATTGAACTGGTAGGGGGTAATGTACTGTCACAATACTCCACATAATCCTGGATTCGAAGTAGTCACGCTCTGTACGAAAAACTTTAATTCCAGTTCAAAACGTACAATCCACACGGATAGGGTACGGTCAACAAACATTAATTAAAAGTATCAACAAAAACATTTTCAAACATTTATATTTTAAACACAACCCATCCACCCAAAAAGAACTCTACAAACATTTAAACATACCCAGTTCTCTCTGCTAATATTAATTTTGTTCGGAATGGTCAACGGAACTGCCTGTATAACAAGTCTGCCTCGCCTAGGGGAATTCAGGTGATTGAAAACAGTAAATGGCCCCAAAACAGCATTTATCCCACACGTGATACGTTTTCGACTTATTATTTAACTATTTCGACACAAACTTTGGACCATCACTTGTGACCAAACTCCCAATAATAGGTCTTGTCCATGAATAAAAATCAACCGATTAGTAAAATTACCAGTTTTTCATTAATTGGCTCCTAAAGACATCTGGTAAAAGGCTTTTTTATTTTCTTTGTGAAACAGTTTGGCAGAATATATATATATTTTTTTTTTTGCTTTCTTTCAAATTTTCTCCAACATTTCTTTTTAGATCAAAAAAAAATTTAACAAAAATAAAAGACCCAAGAGAAAGGCATTCTGTCCCATTTGTCGGCCCAGTTGACATTGGCTGGGCAGTAAAGAGGAAAGAAGTTTGGCTACGTCCGATGGAGAGGTAGCACTGAGACCATATGATGTGGCAGGTTTTGTGGTAATAGATCTTTCTTATTAAGTAAATAGTTCTGTGCATACCACCCAACTTGTCGACATGTTAAGTCTGCCGCAGACAGATTCCTCCCTTTGGTGTTTTTTTCCCCCTCTTGTTTTTATTGCTAATGAATATGGATAAGTTTAGGAAACTCAATTCACTCTTCCTTATCTCCTGGACTTTCAGACGGTATCTGGTCTCATTACCCCCTCCCGGTGCTGGTGTAAAGGATGCAGATACTAAGAAAACGTTCAACTGTTCAAAAGGAAATATCAGTAAGTAACCAAATAACGAGATTTCTGTTGAATTCCAATCTTACATTAAGCAAATATTACTGGTAGTATTTAATACGCAATAGGTGCATGAATTGAAATAATAATAATAAGCAGGGTGGTGTGCCATTTTTGCCCCAAGCAGCTTATCAGTACCACGTGTCCTCCACAAAGAGAAGTGCACACAGTTGTATTAGTGAAGAGAGCAGCGCTGCACAATGTATAGTGACAGTGCACATATCTTTGAGAAAACGATATCCACCAGTGAGTTGCTGCGCCAATTGGATTTAATCCGTGCACAAACGTGACGAGGGGCTCTTACAGGTATATAGCGCTCAATCACAAGGGTCAATCCAGTGTTTAAGCAATGCATAAACATGTAGTTACTTTTAATACACAGAGGGACATGAACTAAAAAAAAACGAGAATATGTGCAAAACTATGTTTGCGCTTTGCTCCGATTGCAATGTACTAAACATGTAACACTCATATAGTACAAACGAGCCAATTGCGAATAAAAACAGTCAATTTTGCAAACATTTTTTCTACCGCTTTTGATAGCGCTTTGCTAAAAGCTTCTGTAATTTTCACATGCAAATAAGAATAATTTTTCACAAAATATTCGCAAAATTCTTTAGCGCGCGCAAATATAATCGCAATTTATTAGCGCGACCGGAAAAATGCACGCTAAGTAAAAATAAACGGAAGAGGAACAAATCAGGGAAAACAAGCACAAAATGTTACAAAGAGTCACAAATTGCTCCTTACTCATGATGTTTTACCTACTATTTTTCCCCACTGCACTTGTTTATATATGACCCCCAATATATATGATTTGTATCCAAAAGATTGACCAGCTGCGTTGTACAGGGTATAGTCTAAGATAATCAGGGCTCATTCAGCACTCAATACAATTGTGCCACCAAAACGTACATTATGAGAGATCCATAGATTATAGTGCATATATCATAGAACAAACAAATTCTGCTGAATTTGAACTCGACAAACATGTATGTATTTGGGCTTTAGGAGCCAAACAGAGTAGGTCAGTAGCCAGCCTAGATATTATGAGCTGTGGAAATGGTACTTTCATGGAGACATTTGTAAAATATTTAAATACATTAGGACAGGGCTTGACAAATTTAATTTACTTGTAGGAGCCAGCAAACATCTAGGAGACAGACAACATCACATTCACCAAACCATACACACACACACACACAGAGTCAAGTCAATCAGTCACATCCATCCAGAGACAGTCAGTCACATCCATACAGCGACAGTCAGTCACATCCATACAGCGACAGTCAGTCACATTCATACAGCGACAGTCAGTCACATTCATACAGCGACAGTCACATTCATACAGCGACAGTCAGTCACATTCATACAGCGACAGTCAGTCACATTCATACAGCGACAGTCAGTCACATTCATACAGCGACAGTCAGTCACATTCATACAGCGACAGTCAGTCACAATTTATACAGCGACAGTCAGTCATATTCATACAGCGACAGTCAGTCACATTCATACAGCGACAGTCACATACACACTTTCACAAAACGGCAGCCTAGTCACACCTGTTTAGTAAAATATTTCATAAAATAAACTCACATAACAAAAAAAACAAAAGACAGATTTGAAATCAACAATGCAAAAAAAAACAAAAAAAACTTTTCAATTTTGGTGGGAGTGACCCTTTAAGGATCTTTTAGGAATGAAAACATTTGTCTTAACAAAACTGACTTTGAATCATTATGAGAATAAAAGATAAACTGTGATAAAGCGTTCACAAACCACTATATATATTATTCAGATTTTGCAACACCTTTTTATAACACTTGGTAAAACAGACTATATATTTAAAACAAAATACAGGATCTCAACCTGACCATCTGAGAAAACAATAAGGAACATAATCCATTAACCCCTTCGTGACGTTAGGGCGTACTATGCCGTCCTGACTTTAAGTGCCTTAAAGTCGTTAGGACGGCATAGTATGTCCTTTGTTAAACAGCTCATCGCGGCTCCCCGCAATGAGCTGTTTTGGGATCCCGCTGCAGGCACTTGCAGCGGGATCCCACTTGTCAGATGAGGTCACTTTGAGTGGCCTCAGTCTGACAGGGAAAATGTAGCCGGTGCTCAAAGCGAGCACCGGCTACATTTCTCTAAATCGCGCCATGCCCGAACTCCGTGACGTCACACGTGACGTCCAGAGGTCTCGCGATATTTTGGCAGGGACCCACAGGATCTATTAAGACCCTGATCGGGTCTCTGCCAGAGTGTTCCTGGCTACCGATCACCTTGTGATCGGTGGCCAGGAACAATTTGTGACGTTTTGGTGCTTGCGTCGTTTGGGACGCAAGCACCTAGCGTCATGAAGGGGTTAAGATGACTTCGTTTGGTAGTCAAAAATGTTTCACTGACAACATTACATGAAAAAGACAAACAATGAAAAGACAAACAATCAATAGGAGTAAAACTCAAATTCAACAGGCTGCCATCTGATGTGTATAAGCCTAGTAAGTATCTAAAAACTATACTGTATAGTGAATATAACACTTTTACGTGCACTAGCATAGTGGGAGGCGTTATAGGAGTTCTCGGAGTGATGTCATAGATAGAGGAGGAGTTTGGGCGACAGGCAGGTGGGAAGAGTTATAGATGTTCTCCTTGCAGTGATGTCATAGATAGAAGAGGAGTTTGGGCGACAGGCAGGTGGGAGGAGTCATAGAAGTTCTCCTTGCAGTGATGTCATAGATAGACGAGGAGTTTGGGCGACTGGCAGGTGGGAGGAGTCATAGAAGTTCTCCTTGCAGTGATGTCATAGATAGAGGAGGAGTTTGGGCGACTGGCAGGTGGGAGGAGTCATGGAAGTTCTCCTTGCACTGATGTCATAGAAAAACATGACATTTCCTATTTGTCCAATTCAGATAAATACATATGGACACGGGAGTATACTGTATAGACATTTACGGATATGGAAATTCAGCCATATTTCTGGGTAACAGGTAAATCTGGCGAGTCTTGTAATTCATTCAGCTTCTATTCGTTCTCTGTTATTTTCATTATCGCTTGCCTGATCAGAGTATTTAGCTTGAAGATTTGCCACCAGCTACTGAAAACATACTGGGAAAACGAAATCTCAGCAAACTAAATGCTTACAGCTCGAAACTCACACACAGAACAATAATACACGCTCCATATTAAAGGGACAACTAAAAAAAAAAAAATGGTATTTTAACCTTGCTTGCTTGAAGGAAACAAGGGTTAAAATACATGTGCCTCTCTACTGGAGCAGAGAGAGCCGGTCGCCGACCAGACAGATGCCTGTCCCCCATGGTATCATGGCAGCTGCGGGTCAGAGGATAAACTGGCAGGTACTATCAAAAGTACTATCAAAAGTAGCTGCCAGTTTATCCTTATACTAAGGGCAACTAACCTTTCACTTGGGCATATTAGAAGCACAACAGAAAAATAAAAGTTTAGTGTTCCTTTAATAAACAAAATTATTTTGGACGACTGTATTATTGACACAAAAAGTAGCATCATATTTGAATGAGACAACATATCCAATCTCATAAAAACAGTTAAAAGGAGCCATTAACCGTGCAAATGAAGGGCATATACCAAACCAGTGGTGTATCTTGGTTTTGTGCTGCCCCAGGCAGACAAAATTCGGGCACCCCCCACACACGTTGCACACCTACGACATGCCCCCATCACCCCCATTGCATGCCCCGTCACCCACATTGCACACACATTAAATGCCAAATCACCCACATTGCATACACACTAAATGCCCCATCACCCCTATTACATGCCCCCATAACCCTCATTACATACCCCCACCACGTCCATTACATACCCCCATCTCCCTCATTACATACCCCCACCACATCCATTATATGTCCCCATCACCCCGATTAATTGGAAGGATCTAAAGCTTGCTGAACAGTGGGGGAGGGAGTGAAAATGTTTGAAGCACCAGAAGTGTGCTTTAACACCCTCTGGCAAAGTGCCGCCCTAGGCGAGTGCCTTGTTTGCCTTGTGGAAGATACACTATTGTACCAAACACAAGGGTGCCAACAACGTATAATGAAAATAACTGTTATTAAATAGGTATGTTATAATAAAGAATTTCTAATATAAATAATATTTTATATAATATTTATATACACACACACACATTATAGAAAATCCACACAAATAAACTGCACTCACAGGTCTTTTTTAGGAAAATAGAAAAATGTTAATCTGTGGTTACATCCACTTGCCAACGTTTTCGGGCCACAAGGTAGCTTGAAAACAGGCTACCTTGTGGCCCGAAACATTGGCAAGTGGATGTAACCACAGATTAACATTTTTCTATTTTCCTAAAAAAAGACCCATGAGTGGGGTTTATTTTGTATGGACTTTCTGGATGTTAGACGAGGATGGCACCCAGGCCAAATTGGATTATTATCTTTCACGTATTTAATGTCTGTGTGTGTTTGTATGTCTATATATATATTTTTTTTTTTTTTAAATTTATTTATTACATTTTTTTTATGTAAATAAATTATTTATAAATTGAAAACAAGTGCCATTTTGGATAAATGTCTTGAAAAAGTACAATTTAATAAATTAAAGTAATAAAATCCACATGCTGAAAGATACAATATATATTGGTAGATAAGAGGCTGGTAGTCTTGCTTACATTAGAATCAATCTGAAAATGTCCAATGGGCTGCACTTAGTATCATAGCGTGGGGAACACATAGAACAGGAAATACGAGGTCTATGGTGGAAAGAAGACTGGGTAATGGTGAAAAGCTACTTCAACTCTTGTATTGCCCAAAAAAAGAGGTATCTGCCTTTATACATTGGTCCAACGCTGGAGAGATCTCACTTATTTAATCTGACATAGGCATCTAATATTTGCAATACAGTAAAGAAACTCTAATGCAGTACAGTTTGGGAAATATAAACGAGAAGATTACAGCGAACAGAACATATTCTCCAAATTGGCAAATATAAAAAAAACAGATGTCAGCAACGCACTCATTAAATGAAGTTCTGATTATACCAACTGCAGGGAAGGGGAAACAGCAAATCATTTAATCCCCACATTCTAACATCTCTCACTGAAACGTGTATAATTAGAAAGAGAAAAAAAAAAAAACACTTTACAGCACTAAAAAGGACTATAACATTGATCCATCAGGATACTTTATTTGTATTCTTTCATTAAATCATTTCTATATAAAATGCTGACACTTGATTCCATCTTTCAGTAAAACGTAATTTTTTTGCTACAGTTGTCCTAAGGGTAACCTACTCTACATTACACACTTGTAATAGATTCCTAGTCACGAGGAGAGTATATTTAAAAGAAGAAAAACTACCACAACTAGAGGACATAGTCTTACATTAGAGGGGCAAAGGTAATATCAGGAAGTATTACTTTACTGAGAGGGTAGTGGATGCATGGAGTAGCCTTCCAGCGGGAGTGGTAAACACAGTGGAGTCTACACATGGATGGGATAGGAATATGGCTACACTAGATATAAGAAAGCCAGGGACTATTGAATGTATTTAGAAAATTGGGCAGACAAGATGGGCCAAATGGTTTCTTATCTGCCAACACATTCTATGTTTCATCTGTCTCTCCCAAATCCATTTATTATACCAAAAATACAGTCATCTGGAATAGACAAGTCATGACTTTCACGTAAAATTGCCCCAGAATGTTTTTTGTTTTTTTTTAAAGGAGTTTCCATGTAAAGCAGCCGAAAACCAAAAGATTATAGGGTATCAGAAGAATATTTGATGTAAGTTTTCAAGATCACTCGGGGGGAAAGAAAAAAAAAAAAAAAAAAAAAACTTCTCTCTAATCATGTCATATTTAAAATTGGCAGACCTTAAAAAGCCAACTCTACTTCCAGCAACGTTTTCTAAATTATACTACAATTGTAAAATGGTATCTAGCTGAACGGGGCAGAATGCATGACGGCTGCAGAGTTTACTTAATACAATATATACGCCAATTTCTGCTTTGATTCCGATGGGCTGGACCACGTCAGCTCTGCAGTATAATTGCAGACCACAAAAGTAGATCAGAAAAGGACATCTTACTAAGACTAACATTATTCTAACGAACTGTGTCAACCCAGGTTAATTTCCTCAAGTTTTATTTTTCTTTTAGTTAATTTGTTTATTCAGCAGGTATTTAAATATGCATCTCTGTTGACATCTAAAAAAAAATTTTTTTTTTTTTTTTATCTGTTTAGGTTATGCAGAATTATCCAAAATTGCCGAAACAACAACCAAAAACAACAGCGCAAACATTTACTTTTTTTTTTTTTTTTTTATATTATAATGTATTTTTATTAAAAGTTTTACATTTCAATACACTTTGATCATCAAAGTGATAAAATACTTTAAACATGGGCATATAAGTACAAAAAAAAAAATACTCCACATAAAAATTAAAAACCCAACATACAGAGGCAAACATTCAATTGAGGCTTGACAGTCACATATCTGGCCAAAAGTGTTACCAAATTGTTGCAAGGATGAAAAAAATCCTGGGGTTATATCTAAATCACAAACATGGTCCTAAAAAAGCAACATACAACGTTTTAACAAAACAGAAAGAAAAAAAAACACTGGTTCGACCCACTTAGTCTGCCAAATTTCTGCCACAAAAAAAAAATCTGAATACTTTCATTAGTGTCCAGTCTGATCTTACATTAAGGCCTATCCCATGCAGCTTAAAGTCCTTTTAAAACGGTTTATTATAGAGCACGAAAAAATTTCGAAGTAGGAAAATAATTTTTATTAGTCTGATTGTTAACCGAAATTTGTTTACATTAATGTAAATTACGACTAAATTAACAGCATTTAAAAAAATAAATTTAAATAAAAAGATTATTCAAAAATCAACATTGCTCATAGCCAACATAAACCAAACAAAATAAAAATAATTAAAAAAAATCACCAATGAACTTACATCAGGTGTCATACTCTGGAGAACCACAGTAGGTTTAAAAAAAACAAAAACAAAAAAAATCGATACTTTCTAGTACAAAGAAATAAAATAAATGTACAAATACATAAAAGAGCTGGCACAGTGTGCACAGGGATAAATATGCATGTTAAATTGGAAAGACTAAATGATCTTAGGTTGGAGGAAAGACTAGAGTGGACATGAGAGAAAAATGTAGATACATAATGAGAATCAACATGATAACAAATGAGTATATTTAAACCAAGGGGAAATTACCAACAGAACAAATGAGAAAGTCAGAGTTTAAATGTAACTTCGGAAAGTATTACTTTACTGAGAGAGTAGTACATCCATGGAATAACCTTCAAGGAGAATTGGCGCTAACAAAACAACGTGGACTCAAATCTCTTTTTGGGGCAAAGAGCAATTTCGAAATAGCAAAGAATCACGACAGTTAGTTGCTCGTGATAGGCAGAAGACCAGATTCACTGACCAACGCATTTTGAATCTCATGTGGCTCTTACTCACAAACCCATTGGCACAGCTGTTCAAACTCTTGCTTGACACAGGTTTAGTGTTCTCATACAATAATTCCCTCTAGTCTGCTCGTTGTCATATTTGTATTTTATTATAAAGGATGCTTTTAGAAATGGTCCGCGTTTACCTGTTCATTAAAAAGTGGTCAAACATTTTAATATTTGTCTCCCGTCTTCGGTTTAATGGCCTATGGATAATGATGGTAGAGAAGTCTCTATGTTTGTTGATGATGAGACTTCTCTATTTTTTGCTCTTAACGTGTTCTACTGTATTGAGGAATCGCATAGGTGGTGGGCAGCAGGTCGAGTGCATGCCATGCAGTGAGTAGCCTATTGAATTGAGCCCCATCTGAACCCCCAAGGGGGTGGTTATTTCTATAATCTATTTTTTGTAGCCCTGGCTCTGAAAAATAACTAGGCTGGCTCCTGTGTCGGTCTGCTTGGCTTCTGAAGTCAACAAGCTCTTCTGTATAAATGGATGTTCAAAACTTGGTTTCATTTATGCAATATTGGAGTTATGGAACTTTATTCAAAGTAATGGGGTTTGTCTCCCACCTCACCGATTTCAAAATATAAAAAAAAGAAAAAGTTTTAGGGGGCGAGGGCGAGGGTGGAGGGAAGAAAATTCCAGTTTATAGACCCGAACTTCCTGCGTGCTCGGCAAGCAGTTTTTCTTTTTTAGATCTAAATTTATAGATTTCTTCGCAGGTGGTGTAATAGATTCGACACACGGACAAGCTTGTCAGATGGCGGGGGCATGGCAAAAGAAGCAAATGTCTAAAAACACCGTGCCCCAGGATAAACAGTTTACAATATTTTAAACGGCCCTATAATTAGGATATTTATATTATGTTTAATGCATGAAGCACACGGGGTCTCGCCTGTTTGAAAAGCTTTCTGTCTAAAAGGAACTTGTAAAATTTAGGGAAAGGTTATGATTTTTGGCATTGAAGGGGTTAGTGTTTGCAGCAGGGAAAAAAAAAAAAAAAAGGTTCATTTAAGGTACCCAAAAAATGAAGAAAAAAAAAAATCTTTGAATATGCAATTACTAATCTAAAAATATGTGCAAGATGTATAAGCATGCTATGGAAGTGCCAAAAATGAGGAGGGGACAGAAAAATACCTGTCAGGGCAGTTATCACACCATGTGTAATTGATTACAAATGTTTGAAGTCCCAGGCTATAAATCAACTCTTTAATCCCACATTAACCTCTCACCATCAACCACCCCCGGAGCCGGGCTGATGTCTCAATGAAAAGGACTGATTCCACCAGAATCCCTCCCAGCCTACGCCACCCCAAAATGTTTCTAACCCAGTTCACAAGCAAAGCCATTAAATATAATGCTTCCTCTTTGATTAGTCGCCTAATAATTTTCTCTGACCCCTGACATACCTCCCTTGTTGTATCAGGGAGCCGTAAAAATATTAAGACATACACCAACTAAAAATAAGTCTACAATGACTATAAAGGCTGTGTGTGGCCTTACCCATAGATTTTTGGCAAGATGCACTTTCTCCGACCACAGCTATATTCATCCAAGAAGCAGTGGCACTGGAGAGTCTCTGTCTCACCTGTCAAGGCTGAGAAACCTAGTTCATGGGACCACCTAGGGTCCGTGGATTGGATCCATGGTTCTACCGCAGTTCGTCCCGATAACCTAGTACTAACAAGAGAATAAAAACACTCAACGATAGCAAAAGAGCCGTCCTCAAGGTACAGCATATTGCAAGGCATACCTGGTGAGATGGATCTAGATCGAGCACTGAAACATGACCATTCAGTAATTATAGTGCCTCTCGGGTCCAAATAGTCATTCTGAAAGGGGCAGACAATATTTATCTACAAAAGTGATGGACAAATATTGATAGGGGGGAATAAAATATCAATATCATCTGATTTTGTAGCACAATAGAAGAAGCTTTTAACTTTAACTGTAATTTACATTTTTTTTGCACTTTTTTTTTTTAACTACTATCCCTTTAACAATTAGATTGAAGTTTCTACGTATTGAAATAAAATGATTCCTATAAGCAACACACGCTGGCAGATTGTAATCATTATGCTTGTAGATGGCAAGTAATGTAATCTACCCCTACAGCACATGCACAGTAGCCCCCCCAAAAAAAATCTCCATGCCTCCAAAAATCCACAAGCACACATCCACTTAACAGATAAATTCTAATTTGTATTTATTTAAAAAATGTATTTGACGCCTCGTTGGTTGTCATTCAGTAAGTCCCCGGGAGTAAAGCATTGAATTGATTAATGATTCTTCCCTGCTCGTTCCTGGTCCCCAGCCACAAATTCACTGCACCCTTCCTCCCTGGAGGTCTCCTATTGACATTTTTGTGGGCTAAGAATTAATTCCCTACAAAAAAGATTTGTGTTATTAATGTTAATATTTTAGATTTAAAATGTTTTGGAAAATCCTTACAGAATAACATAAATAATACATAGGATTTAGCTATGTACAGACATAAACCTATAACTATGTACAGATACAGACAAATAAAGGAAACATATAATACAGTAAGTAAAAAAAACATGCATATAACATGTCAATTTGTGCATGAATAAACATTATTACAGTTTTTCACTTCATAAAACTATTATATGTAAACTCACTACAGTCTTTTTTTTTTTTTTTTTATAACAATTTTAAAAATCTGTCTTTAAGAGAAGTGCTCTAATTGGTCTGTCCCACAGACAACTGGATGGCATTACTTCTTATTGCAGAATCCAATTATGCTCATTAAAAGGCCATTAAATATTAAAACATGGAAAAAGATTTTATTTTATTTTTTAAATTGTGACATTCTTTAAATTACCATGTAAAGTTAGAAATGTTTTATATAAAAAATATATAAATAATTGTATAAAAATGATGAACAGTTGCAATCATTGTGCAATGCAGAACTTCTATTTTCCAGATTATTTTATATATTTCTGATATTTAAATTAAAATGTGTTCATATTCAAGAATGTATAAAATGATTATCATTGACTTTTGCAGATACAATTGTATTATTTATTTACAATGTAAAAAAAAAATATTCTCTTTCAAGGGAAAAATTATGTTTTATAAAAAAAAAAAAAAAATCTAAATTAAGATTTTGCTGTTTTGATTTTCAATTCCATATTAAAGATTTGAAATAAGTGCCAGACTTTGCCCTTTTTATTGCATGAACAAAAGTTGTGTTGTATTTTACATTTTTCATAAGTGATATAATTATGGTGGATCTCAAAACTTTTTACTGAACAGTGCGAAACGGGGAACAAATGTAAGTAATGTACATTACGCATACATAGCAAAAACCGTTACTGTTGTAAAATATTCAGGCACAAAAAAATGAATGTGTGAAGTGATACAAAAATGCAAAAAAAAAAAATCAACTAAAAAACACCCTACAATAAAAACACTGGGATTTCTTTCATGAACGGTGAATTAAAATGAATAAAAAAATGCCAAGGTAAAATGTGACATTGAACTCCATGTACTAAAAATTATTTATCATCACAATTTAACCCCTAGTAATACCTTCATCCCCATAATAAAATCAGTAGGAAAATAATAATGCCATAAATTAGGTATTTTGGGTAAGAGCTAACAAGAAATTGTTCAGGCATGAACGTATCATTTGTTGTCTTTACATATATCTCTACTACACAATTATGTGAATGTGGAATTAAGTTAAACCTGTATAATTGTGAATTACTATACTTATATGTACACACACACACAGTTACACATTCCTATAACAGACCCTACGTAAACATCTATTCATGATAATTATCCCATTATTAATATATACTTGAGAATACTAATAAAATGAGTTGGGGTTTACATTTGTGATTTTCTTTCCCCAAAAAAGGAACTATAATATTAAGGGTTTAATTTGTTAAGGACATATCAATTAGAACTACCGTACTGGCATTAATAAGGCAAAGGTGATCACTCACAAAATATGCAGCAATTTAAATTTGAATTTTTGTACACATGGATAAAATGCTGGCAATCTATATTTGTATAACTATGTACTTATTCATTCAGGTTATTAGCACTGTATTATTTTGATATAGGTGTGTCTGAATGTGATATAAATACATGCACACAGATATTTTTATCTACTTTAAAAAAAATATATAAAAAAATAAAATAAAATAAATAAATATATATATTATATATAAAAAGATATGTTTTCATTTAACATGTTGCAAAGCAAACCAAGAGAAAATATTAAATTATGATCAAAACTTTAATACCAGGAGACTGTTTTTATTCTTTGGGGCATTTCTGTCTTGATGAAAAGAAATATAAAACTGCTTGTATTACCACAGTTTGGCTTTTTTTATGTTATGCATTAAAAAAAAAAAAAAAAAGAAGAAGAAGAAGAAATTCAGAAATAGTATTTTGTGCAATTATTAATTTCCCTGCTTAAATCACTAGGGGCCAATATAAATCATATCAACGGTATAGAAATAAAGGCCTCTATTATGTGACTTTTCACACATATACATATGTTGTGTGATACATGACTATACAGAAGAGAGAGGGGGGGGGGAAGTCTGGGTAAAATTGGGGTCATTTTTAAAAGATATAATTTTTACAGCATATATATATTGATGCAGACTGCAAAAATAAAAAATGTAAAACTATGTGTATAATACACATGTATCAATTCAAATTAGTCATAGAGAAAATCTGAAATGTATGTTTGTATTTTACATCATGCTATCAAGAGATTTCCTAAATAAACCACATATATTATGTATTGACAAACAAACAGAGAGATAGAAGTGGCATATACAGCTTTGATTTCACTTTCAACATTGTAGTAAAATCTTATTACAATCATATAGCACAAACGCAAGAATTTTATATATATATATATATATATTTTATTTATTTTTAAATTTAACCACTGGTATTAAAACGAAATAACAAGATCTGCAAACCCCACTTTTCCTGTTACACAAGGGTGTACACAGATACAGTACACATAAAAACGCTAAATAAAAATACATATCGCAAGCGAGATATAAAGGAGTTAAAAGGACAGAGAACCCAGACCCATGTGTTTCCATTTATATTAAGAGCCAGGAACAAATTCATAGACCTTGAACACATCACAATCATATTTGAGCAGCTATTATCTTAATATCCAGGCTGCTAAAAGCAGATGAGGGGATTTTAGTGAATGTGTAAAAATGGTAAAAGTTCCCATTTATTGTCAGCAAAAAAAAAAAAATATTAAACCCAACAAAGTCCCCACAAAACTTCTCTAAGCTGAAGATACATGAGTAAGACGGGTCCTTCCTGGACACCGATTATGAATATGTATCCCTTCCAATGTTTTGTGCATTAAAAGCAGAAAATAAAATCGTAAATCGGCAAAACGTGAAAAAGAAACGATTATGTGTAGATCCATTGAGCTGGTACCACAGACGTATGGAACCTTGCCTGTACATTACAAAAACGAGATCGTAAAGAGACGGAAAAGACGATGCGCGTATGTGTGTACTACTAGAAGTCCGCTGAATAAAGTTCCGCAAACAGAGATCAATACAAAAACACCCATGTCCCTAGTGATGAGAGATGAAACCCTCTCATCAGGAGCCAAGTGTCTAGATGAATAATTTTACAGGCACATCGAAGAAGAGTGTCGGAAAAATACAGAACTGATCGAGTTATGATTCGCATATTTATTTTAAGCTATGTATTTCACTACTATATCACACTACCGTTCTCCATTATCAATATTACCGGCACAAATGTTCTCAATGATGGAAATAAACAGCCACAGGCTGTATATGACTAATAATGTTAGGTTTGAAAGTAGCACCATTTATTTATACAGTAGTCATATTGTGTCAGTTTTTAATTAAGCCTTTGCTGGCAGCCAAACATTTATTTCTTTAAAATATAACAGAGGCCAAAATAACTGTAAACAAATATTTTTTTAAAAATGAAGAGAATAAGGGTTTTTTTTTTTTCTTTGGACAGTTCTGATCTTCAATTTCTAGTTCACCATTAATTGCCAGTTCCTCTCTATTTGCCAATTGGGCATGATCTGTAGGATTCAGAAATCTCTAGCTCTACCCACAAAATAAATTGTTTTATTACAAATCAGTTTAAAAAAAAAAAAAAAAAAAACGATAAACTCTATTAGTCGTCTTCACTCGTTAATATTTATAAGCAGCTGCGATTCAAAAAAACTGCGCAGGAATTCAAGCGATATCACATGACTCTAGACAGCAATGTCCCTTGTATAGCTGGGATGCCATTTAATCTATGCATTTGCCAGCCAAATCGGTAGCAGATGTGTAGATTGAATTATATTGTAACCCAGTGTTTTCTTCCAGGACGTCAGCATTGTGGGGAGCACAGACTCCTACAACTCTCAGCATGCCAGATCACATACTGGATTATTATGTGTGCCATTGTTGTAATCCACCATACTAGCTACACACTACAACCTCCATTTATAGACAACCTTTCATTTCTACACATTTGCACGTAATTTGGCTGGCACGCTGTACGGATTACATTATATTCCCTTTACAGTGTCTGCATACCATGTTCGCACACCTTTAATGGACCTGTTTGCCGTAATCAGCATAGCAAGTAAGATTGTAAAACACACTAGATAAGAATCATTAATCCAGTACTGTATTTACTTCCGTATGGCAACTGCTCTGTGTACAACTTCATTACCTTTCCCTTCACATATTGCCTGACTACTTCCACTGGAAAGCTGCTCCATGGATCTACTCCCTTGCCTGAAAAGTAATATGCAATAGCCAAACAATAGAAACAGATCTTTATCCTAAGTCTGGTAGATATGATATAAATACAATCATCGTATGAAGCAGAACGTATAAAATAAAACTTACCTTAAACACAACAGCAGTTTGCACGGATGTTAGTACAAAAATTCGGCTTCTACTAAATCGAAATTAATTAAATATTTAAGGAAGAGTGACTTTTGTTTATCCCCCTTGCTGATATATTTGTGTGCGGGTTAAGAAGGCTATGATTTCATTCATTTAAGATCATTTTTTTAGTTCTTTGGAGTTCAGTCTGAAGACAGGGTGCTTGGAGACTGTAAAGTGTACAATTTAAGGATGCAGCGAAAACCATGCAATTAAGACAAGTGCTATTTTGGAAAGCTTGGGTTTTTCACGGTGTCCTTAAAATTTGCTGTAAAAATAAGGGAACGCGAAAACCCACCGGCAGGAGTAGCTAGAGATGTAATTAAAGCAAACTAATTTGGTGTCTGAATCTTACACATATTACCAGCATGCCTTAATAATAAATGTTCTTTCTACATCTGCGTTGCATTCTGCCCGAAGGTTTTTTTTTTTAGCGGTAATAAAAACAAAATGGCTTCCAACCCATTTACTGGACATTCTAAGACAGACCAAAATGTTGGCGGTAATTCAGACGACTTGCTACGTCAATTAGTTGTATTTACCTGGCTGTACATGACATCCACACAACTTAAAATGTTCCAACGGTGATTGACCTGAAATCAGACAGACTACGTCAAACTTTGAGAGATGTGGATCTAAAACCCAGACACTTAACCAACGGTTATTATCGTCTACGGCATCTGTACATAGCAATTATAAAAAAAATGATTCCAATAAAAAAAATTGTCCTTAACAAGGATATGGTGTGTTAGGATACAAAAATCGTCTACTTTGTTTTTGCGGTGTTGGTGAACAAAAAAGTCTAGGCATTTGATTAAAATGGCCGTTATTGGTCGCTTATCAATGGGACCATTCTAGAACTAGAGAAAAATTTTACCTCTTTCTTTGTTTATTTTATTTTTTCTATTTAGCTACTTTCATTATTATATAATAAAATGTTTACTTTCTCATTAATGAAGAAAACCAAAAAAAAAAAAATGGTGGCAGTGGGAAAATTATAGACAATGTCAATAAAACCCCAATCTAATCTTGACAAATGTGTGTAGACCTTAGGAGCTAAAGACCAATTCTGGAGCCGGGGAGGTTGGTACTTCCATGGCCTTCATTGTAAAGCAATAAAAAAAAAAATAAAAAAAGTTAGGAGCCAGCGACATGGATTTTAGGAGCCCTGGATTTGGCAAGCCCCGATATAACCTTATAAGTTGATTTGGTGAAAAAGTATTAAAACCCAGCTCTGTAATCTTCCTTTTCTGTGTAACAGACCTCCCATTTTAATTAAGATTCTAATATTTATTAAAACACCTTTAATTCTTCAGGTAGGGTGAGTGGGATACACACTTTTTTTTTGTAACACACTACTATTTTTTGATTGTTTTACAGGGTATCAAAAATGCCCAATAATCGGATAAATCTGAGGGCTGGGCAAATGTTTGAATAGTTTAGGAGCCAGGGAAACGGTACTTCAGTGGACATCTCTGCAATATAGCAAAGTAAAGAGCCGGCAGTAGAGCGTGTAGGATTGTTGGTCATACAGAGAATAAGTCATGCTTTATTGGTGGAAGATTTGAATTGCTTTGTGGTTTGATAAATGCCATGATGTTATTTAAGACTATCCCAAGACATTATGCCTTACAGTATATAAATTAAATATTGATAACTATACAATTGGGGGCCGGGGGTTTCATAGTTAGTTATTTCTGTGAGTATATGGGAAATACAGTCAGGTTTGAAACCCCAGCAGCATTCTCTCCGGTTTAAGTAACAGGATCTTAATAGCAGCCTAATACACACTCTGGATAGGACATACGGACGAAAGAGAAAAGTGGAGGCATTTATTGAAAGAACCCAAATAAAGCACCTTATTGAGCCCTCATGGATGGCTGAAATGACTGAAGATCTGACTCATCTGATCCAAGGGGGGGGGGGGGGGGGATTTATATTTTCTAGTTAATTCCCCAAATAATTATTGTAATTATAGCAAATCAAATGATTCTGCAGAGTAGGTCTCCACACTGATCTAGAGCATCTACGAGTACATGAACAGGTACAGTCATGTTCACAAATAGAGAGGTGCCAAGTCAAATCCGTTTCAATATTTCTGACTTCTATTCATGGCATTAAAGAGCTTGCAGTTCTTCTCCTCAAGCCTTACTCCGCAAGCAGTGGGAGTTTGCCATGCAGTTAGGTTACGAGTATCTGTAACACATCTAATAATAAGACATCATTGCAAAACTAATCCTCTCTAATTGTGGAGTATTAATTCTCAGGTATGTTAACTACATTAATTTCCTTTAGCTAGTTCTTAATGGATTCTGCCATTAGCCTCACACAACCATGTGTGGCTTTATATTAAAAAAATAAAAAATAAAAAACTTACAGGGACACTAAACGTTTTTTTTTTCACTTGTGCTTCTAATATAGAAGCACAAATGAAATGTCCATTGTGCCTAGTATGAGGATAAACTGGCGTGTACTTCTGATAGTACACGCCAGTTTTTCCTCTGACAGACAGCTGCCATGCTTCCATAGGAAGGCCGTCTGGTCGGCGACCAGCTCTCTCTGCTAGCGCAGGAAGAGCCCCTCGTTTTTGCATGGGGTCACCTTAACTAGGTCCCCCTTGCTGATCCCATGCAAAAACGAGGGTCCTCTCTCTGCATCTTCAGCGAGAGACCCTCGCATTCGGCTGTCAGAGCGGGACGAGCCCCCGCTCTGATTGGCTGTGAGTGTGCGGACGCGACGAGACACAGCAGCTAGTAAACTCGGTGTATCAATTAAGATACACGTAGGGTTCACTTACAGGTCCCGGGACAGGTTTTATTTAACCCTTGCTTCCTTCAAGGAAGTTGGAATGTCCCTTTAACAGACCTTGGGACATTAAAAATGTATCATTCTTAAAGAGCAGCTTAATCTTAAATCAAAGGCATGGACTGCCTGTAGAAATATAGACCCAGGTGTATCAATAATGGGCCTACAGGCAACTACAGTCATCACGATGGCTAGGGCTTTCCCCAGAGTTGTTGAGCTTCCAGGTTTGTTATCCAGGTGATCAACTGGAGTCGCTAACTTTAGCAGGCAAGGTCAGAAAAAGCCAGCGCTGGACGTCACAAAAGGATCTAAAAGTTCAATAACTGACCATCCCTAGCGATGAAAATTGCCTACAGGTTAACCTCGCCCTACATCATTGCAAAACCCATAAGAGAATCACCTGGAAGGTATTCTCCCTCTTGAAAAATACAAAAACATATAATAATTTGCTACTACACACTAAAAAAATAAATCATAATAAAAAAATAAATAAATCATAATAAAAAAAATAAATAAAAAGGAGTGCCACATCACATGATCTTAGCAGAAATAGACAATTCCGGGGACGTCTGGAATCACGTCTTGTAGAATAACCAAGGCTGGCATCTGCCTGGCTACATTGTATAGAGATCCGCCATCTTTACGTGCTCCTAAATTCTACGGGATTTTCTCCAGCCATCTATCATCATCTACGTCATCTAGACACCCATGCCGCCTTTAATCATGCCTGGAGATTTTCCCCCTCACCCACCAGCATGTTCCTTCGCTATTTGCCCATTCCAATGTGTTCTGGCTTCCAATCGGCCTTCTATTAAAAAAAAACACACACACATCTTAAATTATGATAGAGTCGAAAAAATGTGATTCACAGATCAAACATTTAATATTTGCTTACTTTGGTAGGACTGATGTGCTAAGCACAGTGCTTAGCTTCTTCGCAAGCAAAAAAAAAAAAAAACCCAACATGCAGGCACAAGAAGATCAAAGAGACCTTCCACTTCAAGATACGGTGAAGGCCATTTCTAGTCTCTTTTACAAGTAAGAGAGAGACTAAGATCATGAGTTATTAGGTTGGGTCAAGACCAGGCCTAGTTTGTCCAAAAGCCAGATTCAGAATGGCGGAGACGAGCTGGTAATCAGCCACATAAGTAGGTTTTCCAGGTAACTGAGATACTGCTTTAAATTTCAATTGGGTAGGAGCAGTCATCCTGATTGCTGTGGGTTAGCGCATGTAGACAGACATAATTTGGACTCTGCAAAAAAAAAAAAGGAATCTCCGGGCTTTCTGTGAGAGTCAATTACACAACGCAACATATCTCGCTAAGCAGTTGTAGCTAGCAGACTTCTGCAAGAAGGATGGAAAAATGCGCTTTACGAAAGTCACAGATTCTCAACAACAAGACAAGAAGCAAAAGAATATAGCAAATCCAAAGCAGACTGGGTCACAATGAAACAAAAAAAAAAAAAAGATGGGAAATGGGAATTATTATAAAGCATTGCTGATGTTCATGAATATTATGAATCCAGCCGTCCCAGTTTCTCTCAACTTTCCTAGAGACAATAACAAACTAAGGGGGGGGGAAGATAGGAAATAAGAATGGCACGAGGGGTAAGACTTGAACAGAGTATTGAACAAGTTCTGTGCTCCATATGCTTTAACACGACTTTGAGCTCATGCTGCATTTGTACTCTCTCCAAATCCTCATGAGTCAGAAAAATTAAAAAGCTATATCCTTCTGGATGCCAGGAAAGGCCCTTACCACGATCCTTTTGTCAAAATAATAAAATAAAAAAAAATACAAAATTTTAAAAAAAGGGGGAGAGAAAAGAGAGAGAGGGAGAGAGAGAGAAAAAAGCCACAGTGGAAGGCTGTCCCACTTTGAGAGCCTCTGATGTCATTAACCACATGATTCTGCCTCTCCACTAACGTTGCTTGCAGAAAAAAAAAAAAGACTTTTAAAGGTTTTGCTTTTTTGGATTGTGTGAATGCTTCATTCGCCTCACAAACAACCACAGAACCACAAGTGCGGTGCATGTTTTCTCCAAGAGGACAGCGCGGAGCCTTTGGGTTTTAAATGGTTAATCTCCGCAGGTCACTACCAGCCTTCAAGACCATCATTGTCAGTAAGTACTCTTAAACCACATTTTATGTAGTAATAATAGTTCCTCATCCTTTAGTTTTTGAATTGGGGTAAAGGGGGGGGGGGGGGGAGAGAGAGAGTAGGGATCAGGGTTAATTTCCTATGTTTAAAGACATCTGTGAAGAAATGATTCGCTCAAACACAGTATGTGTGATAATCGTTGCACTTTGAGAAATACATGTAGCATTATATTGTATAACCAGGCGGTCTTGTATTTCACAGTTTAAAAGGCTCCCGGGGACATCATCTGCTGGGACATACAAAAAAAGAAATAAAAAAATTACCAAAAAATAACCTCGTCAGGTGCCAAATCACCAGGACTACGCCGAGGGGGGGGATTATGGCGTCAAACAGTCTTTTCAGCTCAGTGGCACCATGTCAGCAGAACTTCTTTTGGGGTGAGTACCTGTAGAACTGAGCGTTTCAGATCTGCATGGCTGTAAAATGTATATGACAGAAATGACCCGTGTATTCAAAAAAAAAAACACGCCAGGCTGGTATGCTTGTAGACTTGCATGCGAAAGAGAGAAATTGGGCCAAAAAAACCACAAAATCTGACACAACCGTGTAATAGCAGTGGGCACATTGCAGTGTAAACGTTAAAATCTCAAAAAAGAAAAATTTAAAAAAACGTTCATGTCGGACTTTTCCCGCGTGGGGAATGGGAATTAAGTATCTAGCTAAAAACACTGCACTGACGGAGGAAGTAGGGAGGGAGGGTAGGGGGCTCACCATACATGTGCCAGGTGAAGCACCTGGAAAAGGTATTGAAGTAGCCAGGAGGGCAGAATTATATGTACAAAGCAGTGAGTTTATTAACTCACCTAATCATTTCAATTGAGCAGTTCTCTTGAATTCCCTTCCTACTTCCAGGCACCCCACTGCTTAAAGGAAATTAGGAAAAATAGGATTTAACCACAGAGCTCCTAAAACACATCACTGCATTTGATGCACTGTGAAGTGAGAAGCTATTTGGCAAGAGTTGCACATACACAGAAAGAGCACTGAACAGCCCATAGGTGAAGTCCTGTAGGTACCGGGAACATGCTGGGACAGACTTATTCCAACAATGCAACTTGATGGCGAGGCAGCGGAGGTGAGGGGCAGGGGGGGGGGGGGGGGGGGGCTTACATTAAAATGTTTCCACCAATAAATTACGGAAGCCCCATTAGACACAGGAATAAAAATCAGCAACTTATGCCAAATAAAAGCCTTATTTTCAGGTCAGTGAACACAGATGTCTAATGAGAAACAGTATAAATAGATTTAAAAAAAGATATATATATATATATATATATATATATAATCCATATATAAACCACACACAAAACTGTACAAGATACACATAAAACAAAACCCAGTTATTCCTAGAATAGGTCTTTGAATTAACAAAACAAAACTGAAAATGCACCCGCACTCCAACCCCCCCCCCCCCCCCCCCCAAAAAAAACTGGCAAGTTCTAGAAATCTCATAGGTACTATTCATAAACCTTTCAATGAACAAGATGCTAGGACGAATACTGCTTCTGCCTTGAAAAGCAGCCAGCAAAGGGTTAATGGAGCACATTCAGACAATCCTAGAACTCTGAATTGTTCCATGTTTTACATTAAAGAAAAAGAGAAGACAGACTGTCTCTTTTTTTGACTCGGTTGAGTAATTGAGACAGATCTGTATTCATTCTAGCTGAATCATCTTTTGACACTGTTACGGCAAGTTATTTGGTACAGATCACTTACAGCATTTTCCGAATCCTGTCCATGATCTGGGAGTCGTGCTGGTTAGATATTTGTTCCCCCCTCTTCTCAAACAAAGATGCTAAATAAGTCTTTTCTTTTTTTTCTCTCTCTAAACACAGAGTGAACCCTAGAATTCCCCTTTGAGATTAATACCTGGTGGTGAGATTTCTTTAGCCCTTCCTACTACTGCCTTTCAATTGGTTGTCAACTTGAAACTTGAAGTCCATTTGAATATCGGCAGAGGAAGCATGTCTTGTACCAGGAAGGGGGCTAGAAAAAAAAATAAAAAATAAAAAAAAGGGTCTAGAACACGGAGGTCAATGCACAATTAACTTCAATTCCTTTAAATAGAGAATATAAGGAACGCATGGGACACAGATAAATCTGTACATAGTAGCTATACGTAAATTGAATAAAATTAAAGCTTTGAGGAGATGAACTTGGTGCCCAATGTCCTCGGCATATCCCCACAAGCCATCGAGATAGAGCCCGTTTCAGAGAGCTGCATTACTGAATCATTACATAGACTACAGGGGTAGCCAGACCACATTATCCATGTGTTTACAAGAGGAAACACAGTTTACATGTATGGGGATTTTTTTTCCTGCTGTAACTTCCAGAATAGATTAGGACAGCTGGCTAAAAGTATCATAACGGAGCCGATGGCCGTATCGAGGGTCCCCAGGTTGTACATTGGATCCCTGAATGTTACAGATAAGGGTTTACCTTGTGTCAATTCAGAGGGATTTAACTTGAACGGCTTGAGAGCGACGGCCAAGTCAAGCCAGAGTATCTTACCCTTCTATTGACTTTAGTATACGGTCGGCAAAAGAAACAATAATTGTACAAATTCCGCTCAGTGAGTCACGTTAGACCTAAACACAACAAGCTATAGACTTTGTAATAAAAACCTAAATCGACCGCGTCAGTAATAACAAGAGACGCAGGACAAACAAGAAAGGATGTAAAAGATGTATCCCTCCAAAGAGAAGCTAAAAGTCTCAAAATGTATCAATCCATCTTGCATGACTGAAATAATAAGAGAATTCCAAAAATGAGCAAGACGAAAGCCTTAAAAAAAAAAGGGGGGGGTCTGACCCATGTATATTTTTCCAGACTGTCGGCCTTTTTAAGTCCGAGGACCCCCCCCCCCCCCCCCCGTTTATTTTGGTTGCACCAATTTTGGCTAATTAAAATAAGACTGTTAGAATGATATCCCTTCCTACAGCAACAAAAGTACAGGCAAACGACTTGTATGCGGAATCATGACAGAGAGACTGCCCGGTATTATTAAATTGGGTTTTAAAGGTAGTCTGACTATTAATCTTCAATTCAAATGGGAAAGACATGGAAACTTAAGGCCTATGCTAAGAGAGAGGAACATATTAAGACACTTGGAGTAGGCTCTGGGCTCCTACGCTAGTGAGAGAGTTACGTGTACAAAGATAGGCTGAATATCTTATCTTAAATTTTAAAGATTTTTTTTTTTTTTTTTAATATATAATATTATTTTATTTTTTTGAAATTTTATTATAAACATAGAAAAAGCGATCCAATATTATCCTATAAATAGATGTGTATAGCCTGTGTAGACATTACAGAAAACAGGACAGACATTTGTTTTTCGGACCGGGTCCGGAGGAGTCCGTAGTTTTAGGGGTTCAAAGGCCTGGCATAGTCTCAATGAGGGAGCTATCTGTATTCTATGAAGATCTCTAGCAAGAGGAGTGTTAAGTAAAATGTATTTCTATGGACCATTCTGTGTTTCTTTAATTCTTTGGATCCAAGGTGTCCATATATTATTGTAGAGTTCCCCTTTACGATTTAATTTGAAGAAGCCAGCCTCCATTTCACAATGAAATTCTATTCGTTGTTCTATCTCTAACTTTTTATAGATAATATTAAAATCTACAGAAAAAAGTGACGTGCAATACACACACACACACACACACACAAAAAAGATGGGATTTGCATGTATTGATTTTTGAGTGTATTATAAAAGTAGATTTTGAAAGATTAATCGGCGCTTCTATACCAGAGATAGGTTTCTCTAAAAAAATTTAAAAAACTAAAAAGAGAAATTCTTCAGGGACACGGGGACCATCGAAAAATTGTCACTGGAAAATATGTATCAAAATTACACACAATAGAGAGGGTTTCAAAATCTATTCAGAACAGCTTCTAACAGGTTGGTAGGAAAGGGGGGGGGAAGGAAAAAAGACCCACATTCAGTGAGAAATACCAAGAACTGAGAGGTTATATTTCTGTGGAATTTAAGTACATTTAAACAGGAAATCAAAATATTAAATCACCAGCTCTCCAAAATGTTAAACCTGTCAAAAGTCACCCTAAAAAAAGATATATATTCTTCTAAAAGTGAGCTTGTGATGGTAGAAATAATTACAAAAGGCTACTGCAGAATTGTTTGCCCAATTTATAACGCCATTACTTTACAAGACTGATTGGAATAGCAGAAACCGTTCCGGGTGTGGGGGGATTTCTTACCATTATTATTTATATGGCGCCATTATACCTGGGCTAATCGTTCCATCATTAATAATCAAATTTAAAAAGAAGCAACCACAAAAAAAATAAATAAACAGACCTGCTTGTTTAACCACATATATCCAATGTCCTTCCCTTATCACAGTAGGAATAATTAATTGAAAAAAAAAAAAGAAAAAAAAATTGCATATATTTATGGTCATGTAAAATGTCAGGTTTGCTTCATGTAAAAAAAAAATTGTAAAAAAAAGAGGAAAAAATTGCAGCCATTTTGTTTTATTAACTTTGTATCTCGCAGTATTGTATAAAAAGTAACACGGGATGTTAATAAAGCAGCCAACCTTACCTACCCACAAGAATTCTCAGATTTCAAGATAACAAATTACTTTTCCGACTGAGGTACAAGTCTTTCCCTAGTTCTTTCATGCGACGCTTACAAGGCTGTACAACAGAGCAGCAGTTTGGAGAATAAAATCATTTTGGAAATGAGACAGAGAAGTAGAAATAGCATTTTTTTTTTTTTTATTTGCTTTGGGGGTATTTATGGTATTAGTAACATTAATTCATAAGTAGATGGAAGTAGTTAAAATTAAATACAAAATAAAGGGGGGGGGCGGGGGAGGCAAGGACAAAGATTATATCAAGCGGCTCAAATTAATGTTTATTGAATAGAATCATTGACAAATCAGGGTACTTGATTTCAAACCCCTCAGAGCTACGCTAATCAATTACAAAGCTTGCTTCAAAACCCATGTGCTTTTAATTTCAGTGCAATGGTGGTCTCAAAATAATGTATCAGGGAGCTTGTATAAATGCACTGTAATTTTGCAATTTTCTTATTTGTATTATATAAATACAAAAAAAAAAAAAAGGAATATATACATATTTATATTAGATACACACACACACACACACACCTTCGCGAAAAGCCGGTCCATACCTCTACAACGGTGCCCTGCTTAGCATTTTTAGGGTGCGAATAAAAAATGGGTTATTATGTATTTTTTGGAATCTGATTGGCCATTAATTATAAGCGTGCAAAAAAATAAAAAATGTTTAAATAAGTAAAAAAATTCTCACCTTTAAAATATATATAGATTTTTTTTTTTTTTTTTTAATGGACACTGGTAGCAGTGTCTACTAGTCTACACACAGGGGAATAACAAATAAAAATAAAAATATCTGGCTCCAGCAACCCACACGACACTAATACTATTACAATGCTGCTTAGAGTCCTTGAAGCAGTAAAATTAATCTTGTGGTTTCATCTTAAAATGGGTGATCTTTAAGGCAGGAATGCTATCCTCACACATATATTTCAGTTAGTATTGGGTCTCTGCATTTGCCGTCAATCCTGTTTAAAATTTTGGGGAGTTGTACAAACAAATATTACATGGGATCCATGTCTGTTTAGTTGCTAAATAATTAACATATCCATCAGCAATTCAAATAAATTCCAAAATGGTTCTCTGACAACAACAAAAAAATGTCTAAAATAAATATAAGAATTTTATTTTTTGGGCCATCTCAAGTTCCCCAAATTTTTAACTACAAATTTAATGTATGTGGCCTAAGTGTATATTTTGTCCTTATTTTGTTTCTATTCAAAATTAATTCTTCAGACAGATTTTTCTCTGTCTTGTTACATTTAAATGAATGTATAAGTTAGGGTTTTTTCCTCATTCTTAAAATTTTCTCCAAAGCTTTCCTGTTTATTTTTCTTTTTTTCTTTTGGCCGCTGTCATCTTCAAAGTAAGTCAGACATACTTCTTACAAACCACACAGACCCGGCCACGCGACACCTTCTTCTGCCGCTCTTCGGGTTATCACAACTACTTTTATCAACAATTCTCATCTCGCTCTTTAACATTCCCTTTATACTATTTATAAACGTAGTGAACAATACACTCAATATTTTGCTAAGAATAAAAATAATCAAAAATGAACGAGAAACGAGGAGTAGACTTTCCCCCCCGTAATATATATATATATATATATATTTTTTTTTTAAGTAGCTTTTTAAGACTTGAGGCTTGATGCTTCTTCCTAGAAGAAGTTTATTTACATATTTATTTTAACATTCGCTTTAATTTAGAATATAATCTATTGTACGGCATCCACAAACTTGCCAAGGCTAGCTAAAGAGACGTTAAGTATTTAAGTCTTGTTTTTTTTCCCAGAAGCCTTTGAGTCAGATGCCGATTTGTTCTCGGGTAATTCCCAGCTTTAAGTCAGTCAGGGGAAATACAGAATGAGAGGCCGAGCTTCCTTTGGAAAGCATGGTTTCTTCTACAAATAAATAGAAGCCCTGCTACTCAAGAAGCTAGATGGTTCACCCCAGGAGAATGTAAACCATGAGGAAAAACCTCTACAAAACAGCTGTCACTGTCCTAACCATAATAGGGGGGTGGGGGGAACTGGCCGTGCATATATAAACATGCATTATTAAAAGACACTGGATTATTCCACGTTCACCTCATACAATAGAAAGACCTGACTTACTGTTCTTTTAGTGTATAACCATATGATATGTATGGTTGTACTGGGATTTATTGGGGTTAAATAACTGCACCGTCTACCCAAGTAAGCCCAGTCCTTTCCCACTGTCGATGGAGCCACAAGATTCTTTGGTTTTAAGGTCTCTAGCAATATGATCTATATGTGTGTCTAATGAACTCAATGGCCAGTGCTTCTCAGATAGAAGTAGGGAACTAAAGCAATACTAGCTCCTAGATAACTCAAACATATGTGTTTCCTTTTTGGGGGAAATAATAATAATAGATAGAAATAGTGGTTTATGTGCTATATTGGGTGTCTATGTTCTCAGAAATTACCGCTACATCTGACAGGTCTAATTAAGTATTTGTGGAAATACAAGGAGCCGAGAGATGCTCCGTCAAATTCATTATTGCGTTTGACCTTCTAACCAAGCCATCGAATGAGAATGGATAATCAGCCTGATACAAATTCACCCCACTGCCCGAGTTCCCCCAGCATTGTATCAGCGCCGACCTTACTGGTTGACTTTGGGCTTGGAATTTGGATTGTGCGAAAGTTTAGCTTACATCAGAGATATTGCTGGAATCAAAGATCACCGTGTGTCTAACCATTGTAGTGTCCCCAAAACTTGGAACCCTGGCAGATCGTTCCCCTCTCACAACGGTGACACATTTTCAGCTTCCCCTTGGTGAACTTGAAACCCTGAGGTTTCAGTTCTTATCTGCCCAGGCCCCCCGTGACCATTTTAGATCCACACCTTACACTCCATCATTGAACAAAACACATCTGCAGCATTTACCAAAGCATAGGCTACTTTGTGCAGAAGTCGTTTTTCAGCTTCCATAGTTTGCCCTGAAGTATTCGCTCAACAGGCATATACACTAAATGGACAAAAATACTGGGACACACCACTTAATGATTGAATTTAGGTGTTTCAATCAGACCCATTGCCACCAGTGGTGTATCTTGGTTTTGTGCTGCCCTAGGCAGAAAATTTTGGGCACCCCCCCTACCCACGATGCACACCCATGACATGACCCATAACCCACGTTGCACACCAAGGACATGCCCCATCACCCCATTTACATGCCTCTAACACCCCATTACATACACATTGCCAATATTATTTGCCCATAATATTCCCCAGCTAATTTGCCCAATAATATGCCAGTATTATTTGCCATTAATAAGTCACAGCCAATTTGCCCAATAATATGCCAGTATTTGCCATTTAATCAGCCCCAGCCAATTTGACCAATAATATGCCAGTGTTATTCTGCCATTTACCGGTAATATGCCCCAGCCAATTTGACCAATATTAAGCCAGTATTATTTGCCATTTAATATGCCCCTGCCAATTTGCCCAATAATATGTTAGTGTTATTTGCCATTAATAAGCCCCAGCCAATTTGCCCAATAATATGATAGTGTTATTTGCCATTTAATATGCCCCTGCTAATTTGCCAGTGTTATTTGCCATTTAATATGCCCCTGCCAATTTGCCAGTGTTATTTGCCATTTAATATGCCCCTGCCAATTTGCCCAATAATATGCCAGTGTTATTTGCCATTTAATAAGCCCTAGCCACTTTCCCCAAATCCCCCCATTTCCCCAGCACTTTCCTTGGTGGCTAGTGGCAGGCAGCATGGTCTCCTCCATGCTGCCTGTTCGGCTCCCAGGCGGTTGTGCCGACAGGTCACGTGACCCGGCGCGCATATGACGTCAGCGCACCAGTCACGCGACCTGTCGGCACTTCCGTGTCACACTGCACGGGAAGCTGAACAGGCAGCACGGAGGTTTCTCTGTGCTGCCTGTTTGGTTCCCTGTGCAGCCTGCCGGCAAGCAGAGATAGTGAGGGGGGATCTGCCTGCATGAATTTTTTTTTTTTTTTTAAGGGGGCGGATTTTTTTTTTTACATTTTTTTTTTAATTGTTTTTTTTTTTCAGTGCTGGGGGGCCCCCCAAAATTTGCCGCCCTGGGCATCCGCCTAGGATGCCTCGCGGTAAATACAGCACTGATTGCCACAGGTATATAAAACCAAGCACCGAGCCGTGCAGTCTGTATTTACAAACATTGCTGAGGCGCATGGTGTGTAAAAGTCACCAATCCTCTGCTGATTCCGTAGTTGAAGATTCCAAATTTACACTGACATTAATATCAGTGCAGTGGGAGCTTCATGGAATGGGTTTCCATGGCCAAGCAGCTGCATGCAAGTCTCACATCACCAAGTACAATGCTAAGCATTGGATTGAGTGGTGTAAAGCATGCCGCCACTGGACTCCGGAGCAGTGGAAATTAGTTCTCTGACGTCTTGGATGTTTAGTAGTGCGATAGGCGAGTCTGGGTTTGGTGGAGGAGGGATCATGGTATGGGGCTGTTTTTCTGGGGTTGGACTAGGCCCATTACTTCCAGTGAAAGGAAATCTTAATGCTTCGGCATACCAAGCCATTTTGGATATGCTTCCAACTTTGTAGGAACAGTTTGGGGAAGACCCCTTTCTATTCCAGTATGACGGTGCCCCAATGCAGAAAGCAAGGTCCATAAAGATATGGCTGGATGAGTTTGGTGTGGACCCTATCCAACACCTTTGGGATGAAATGGAACGTAGATTGAAATCCAGGCCTTCTCGTCCAACATCCAAATGCAAAATGAATTATTAGGACAATGAACTTTAGGACAATGTAGCTTTAGGACAATGTAGCCGAGCTGGGAAAATTCTCCAATGTAGTCCAACTCTGCTACTTTGGCCCTAAGTTTGAAATTCACACCTCAATTCTCGGCTTTTCTCACTTTATTGAATAGATGCTCTGGTGAAGAAGACTTTTTTTTTTTTTTAAAGAAGCTATTCACCAAATTCATTTTTTATTTCTTATCA